>ML660204.1:4415241-4715681 GCA_007570785.1 Antilocapra americana | reverse complement strand
TGTGTGTGTGTGTGTGTGTGTGTGTGTGTGTGTGTGTGTGTGTGTGTTAGTCACTCAGTTGTGTCCAACTCTTTGTGACCCCATGGACTGTAGCCTTCCAGGCTCCTTTGTCTTTGGGATTTCTCAGGCTAGAATACTGGAGTGGGTAGTCATTTCCTTCTCCAGAGGATCTTGCCAACCTAGGGATCGATCCCAGGTCTCCTGCATTGGAGGTGGATTCTTTACCAGCTGAGCCACCAGGGAAGCCTCTCCCAGGACCCAGGCATTATCTTGAAGAAAAGGCCATACTTCATGAATACTTCCGTGTTTATCTCTCAAAGATGCAAATTCTCCAAAATACAAAAACAAGACCGTTAACCGCCCATGAAAAACTAACCATTCCTCAAAATTAAACATTGAATCTGTGTCCACATTTTCCGAATTGGCTCATAACTTGAAAATTTGTCCCAGTCAGGATCCAAATAGACTCCACACAATGTGACTTGGTTGACACATCCTTTGAGCGCTTCACCTAGAGATTCTCTTTTTATCCCTGCAATTTGTGTAATCAAGGAAACTGATCAAAGGCTGTGGGGTTTTTCATCGCCTGGACTTTGCTGATCTCATCCCCATGGTTTTCTGTGAGACGGGGGTGTTCTGGGTCCATTATGAGCTCTTTGTTTCTTAACTAAAGACTTCTGTGAAGACAGACATCCTCTCCCCAACTATTCGATTTCCCTGAGATACAGTTTGGGTTTTTTTTTTAAGTCAAGAACAATGCTTAAATTTTTCATATGTGGGAGTTGGTTTTGTAGAACCCTTCCAAGAAGCCCAATGAGTTTCCAGCATTTTAATCCATTGTTATTTTTGTCCCAATAGTGCTCAGACTGCCCCATCTCTGGTGGTGGGAATGTCCTGCTTTCATGGCCAGGGGGGCTTTATAAGGGGCCCTGCCCTCTGCCTTGCTGTTTTGTTGTCTCTGACCCACCAAGGGCCCTATGGAGCCACGGTGCTGACCATAGACTGTCCATCAGTTTCCATAGCCCCTCTAAGTTGAGACTCTGCTCTTTTTTCTCTCTGGACCATCTTGAACAAACTGATCTTGTGATTTATCCAATTTGCTAACGCATCAAATGATTGTGATGAGTTTCTGGGCTGTGGGGGCGCTTTGTAAAAGCAATAAACAAGTGAGTGAGCCCAGCTCCCCACTGTCCCCAGATCCCAACCACCACCTCATCCTGGGGTGGGATGGTGGGAGACAGCCCTTCCTGCCCCTGCTGTCTGCTTGTTCACGGCCTCATCTGCATCTCTCACTCTGCATTCCAGCTGTGTTTTGTAGCTGCTCTCCACACCGTGGGGCAGCGCATGGATTTCTACACCCTCATCCACATCATCTGGCTGGTTTATCTGATGAACCTTCGGTGGAGAAAAGCCTTTGCTGAGGTCTGGCTCAGATACTGTGGTTTTCTTGTCAGTCTGATCATCTTCCAGTATTTTCTGTGTCTGGGGCTGCCTCCTGCTCTCTGCAAAGGTAAACCAACCTGCCTGCCATGGGACTTCTCCATGGAAACACTGAGTCTTGGCAAATGCTGACTTTGCCCTGGACGTATCAGGTCCTCAGGTGGAGGAACTAGGGTTCTGTGCCTTTTGTAGGGAGATTGCTGCACTGAGGAATCACCAGGCCTCGGAGATAGTTTGGCCCAATATCTAGGCCATCTAATTCTAGAGGATCAACAGCCACCATGATGTGGTCCCAGCACAGTCAGACTCACCAAGCTAACCCAGAGATGAAGAGAGGAAGGGTTTGTCCAACTCTGCCCAAAAAAGCAAATTCAAATGAAAAGAGCAGGAAACGGGAGGAATGATGCCCTTCCATCTCACCCACCCTTCACTTCACCCCGCTCTTCCCCACAGCGGTCCTATCAGATCATGTCAGTCAGATGTCTGCATCCCCACTGAACAGATGGGGGGCTGGCTGGGAAGGGAGAACCAGCTGCTGTCACCTCGCCACTGGGGAAATTGGCTCTTGGGGACCCAGAAGGACCCTGTCTGTGGACGTTGGTGTGGGTCATCTTTCCTGTGCCCATACAGTAAAGAGTCAAAAACCTTGTCCTGAGTCAAATTGACAGTCTCTGCTCTCTTCTTGGGTACTGTTTTCTTGGCTCACACAAGTGTTGTCTCCTAGTGACCCTCCCAAGGACATGTCCACCGTCTCCACCCTATTCTCCCTGCAGAGCTCCCTTCTCCCCTCTTCCTCTCCCCCTCTCCTCCTCAACTCTTCCCAACACGAGATTCTTCCTCCTATGTCCTCTCTTCTCCTTCCTATGCCCTCTCTTCTTCTTCCTATGTCCTCTCTTCTCCTCCTGTCTCTTCCTCTTGCCCTCACTTTCCACCTTCCCTTTCTTTTTCTCTGTCTGGTTCCCCTCTAGGCTCCCAGTTCCTTACCTTCCCATCTTTGCACAGTTTCATCACCCTCCCTCCTGCCTTTGCCCCCTTTTCTCCCAGATCAAGGCTGAAGATTTTAGCCTGATCATGCCTTCACCTCACCCCATAGCCTTGCTCAGCCCCTTCCCCTCAACCCTCAGCAGGACTGGGGAGTTCACCAGGGTCTGCCCCCTGCAGATGGAGCCTGAGTGGGCAGCTGTCTCCAGGAAGGACCCCTAGCACCACGAGGTAGACCCCTTTGGGGTCTCCAAGCTATTCTGCCAACGGGGGTCTGAAGTTGAAGCAGTTCCTAGCATCCTCTGAATTTAAAGTCCTTCTCTTGACCCCCAGATCATATCTGACACCTTAGTCATTCCATATAATTTGAAAGAAGCATTACTAGAACACAGACTTGATGATCTTTAGAAAAATAATGAAGATGAAAAGATAATTCCTTCTTCCTTTACAGATTACCTGTGGAGACCCCTAAGTACAGAAATACATTCAAATCTCATTAAGTGGTTATATCTCCCCGATTATACCAAGAAGCCAGATGCCAATCTGTTATTTCGTGGGAGGGGATCCAAGTACCTCTACACTTGGGCAGTTGCTGGGGAACTTGGGACATGCCAACTGCCATTTCTGACTTGGTTCTTCGTCAACCTTCCTTCCAATATTTCTCCATTTCATCTTCTTGTAATCACCCAGGCAGTACTCAGCGAAGAAATATAGTTACCAGGTTCCAAGGTCTCAATCTAATTAAAAAATGCTTGCATCAGAAAGAATTTTAATTCATAAGCATTATTCTGATGGGGCTGAGGGTGGGGAAGAACTTTTCAGTAGATGATTTAAAATCCAGAGATTCAATTAGACCCTAAATACAAGGTGGATGGCTGATTTGCAAATCAGATTTCCAGCAGTTTTCTCAAAGAAAGCCCTTCCAAAACATGGATATTGTCAGCTTCTACCCTTCCCAGAGTGAGCACTCCATGTTCTTTTCAGGATTTGTCCATCTCAGCCTAGAAAACGGCCCCTTTCTTGAACATAGGCTGGGTCTTACGGAGAAGATGTAACTGAAAGATGTGGAGATGGCCTATGTTTTTACTTCCTTCATCTACCTCTCACCTTTTTGTTGAATTTGATCCTTTGCAAAATCCATTTTTCATTCACCATCCATCCATCAAATGCTGGTAGACTCAGACTGTGTGCCCCTCCCCAACCTTGGAATCCAGTGGTCCCCTGGGGCCATGTTTCTCTCTCCGCCTGTGGCTTGGATTCACACTTTGGAGTGAGAGGGTTCCGGGGAGGCACAGCAGGCTTTGTGACCTTTGAGGGCTCCTAGTGACCCCTGGAAACTCCCACAGTGTACCTGTCCTATGTGCCCCACCAAAGGCGATGGGGGCAATGAAGATCCCACGTGATGCTGGAGGAGGATCAGGCCGCCCAAGCACTCAGCCATCCTGGCCCCAGGTGGCTCCCTGTGCTGTGGACGTCCAGACCGTGGGCAGAGCAGCCCTCCTGAGGACCACGACCCCTTCCTCCTGTCTTTGCAGGTGACTTCCTGCTCCTCCTGGTGGCCTCCCTGCAGTGGCAGGTGTTTGCGGACGAGAACACAGAGTCCGTGAGGCTGCGGGCAGGGGACAACGTGGAGATCAGCTGTGAGCTCAGGCTGGCCAACCTCGGCCAGCTCAGCCCAGACCTCAACTTCATCTTCTGCCAGTGAGACTGGGTGCCTTGTGGGTGGGCAGCCTCCATTCCTGCCTAGCATCCTGGGCTCAAGAATTCCTTACTTCGGAGAGGAAGTTACTATGATTTTCTTATTTAATTAAAAAAATTGAATTGATGTCTAATTTCCATACAGTGAAACATCCTGATCAGAACTGTAACATTCACTCAGCTCTGGTGGGTGTATGTCAGGGCACAAACCCTCCATCTGCCCAGAAACACCCCCTTCTCCTCTTCCTAGGGAGTTATTTCCTCAGTCCACCACTGACTCGATTTTTGCATTGCAGTTTAATTTTACCTGTTGTAGGATTTCATCTGAATGGAATTGTGTTGGATGTGCTTTTTTGTGTTTGGCTACCTTTACTCATCATAGTATATTTTAGATCCATCCATTTTTCAGTGTGTTTCAGAAAATCATTCCTTTTTATGGGTGAATAGCATTCCCTTGTATGAATAGTCCACATTTTGATTACCCATGAGGAGCTAAAGAACATCAGCTGGTTGTTTCCAGCCCAGAGCTAATATAAATAAATCTTCCAAGAACATTCCTACATAGGATTTCTGTGGACATATGTCTTATTTCTCTGCATAAATATTTAGGGGTCGAATCGCTGGATCATGGGGGAAATGCATATTATTGGTTTAAGAAACTGCCAAGTAGTTTTCCCAAGTAGTTGTACCACCTTCTATGAATTTCTGAGTGTCCCCCTCCTAGAAACATACCATAAGTTGACTGGGCCCCTGCCGTGTGCTATCCACTCATTTTTGCATTCAAAAATTATTTATTGAGCACCTAGCATGTGCCAGGCAGTGTTTAAAGCTCTAGGAATTCAGCAGGAAGAAAGACCCTTGCTCTTACCCAGCAGTCACTTTTTTTTTTTTTTAAAGAAATCAATAGGGACTTCCCTGGTTGTCCACTGGCCAAGACTCCATGCTCCCAGTGTAAGACCCCGTGTGCCACAACTAAGACCTGGTGCAGCCAAATAAATAAACAAATACATATTTTTTAAAAAAGAAATTGATAAATTTATATGGACAAGTAAAGGACCTAGGGTATCCAAAACAATTATGAAAAAAGAGGAACAAAGCCGGAGTACTAGTGCCACTAGATTTGAAGACTTTGAAGTCCAGTCACCAAGACTGTACTACTGGTAAAAGGCTAGACACCTAGATCAATGGAACAGATGGTTCAGAAGGGATAAGCTTCTTATCCAAGGTGCTGGGACATTTTTGGATAAGTCCATATCCACCGCCCCTCCCCAATGCACAAAGAAACTCTATCTATACTTCCCATCCTATGCAAAAATCAACTTGAAATGGATTGTGGGCCCAAATGTAAAACCCAAAACATTTTTTAGAAAAAAATAGGAGAACTTCTTTGTGACCTTGAGTTGAAGAATGATTTCTTAAATAGGACACAAAATTCACAAGCCACCATAGGAAAAAATTGATAAATTGCACTACATCAAAATAAAAAATATTCTGCTCTTCAAAAGACACTGTTAAGATCATGAAAAGATAAGCCAATGACAGAGAGGAAAGATTTGCGAAACACATGTCTGATAAGGACTGTATCCAGAACATATAAAGCATGTCTATAGCTCAATATGAAGGAAACAATGCAATTTTTAAAACATGCAGAAGATTTGAACAGGCACTTAATCCAAAAAGATAAGAGAATAAGCATATTTTGAAATGATGCTCAACATCATTAGTCACTAGGGAAATTCAAATTCAAATTAAAGAGAGATTATACTAACATACTAATTAGAATGGCTAAGATTTTTAAAAACCCCAAACACCAAAAACCTGACAGTACCAAGTCCTGGGAAGAACGTAGACAGCAGAAACGCTCATGCAAAGCTAGGGGGAAGGTGGCATGACAGCAGCCACCTTGGAAGATAGTTGGGCAGTTTATTTATTTATTTTTAACAATAACATTCAACTTTCATTCTGATCTTACTTGCTTTAGTTTGTAAAAGTAATGACATTTACTTGCTATAATTTGTAAAAATAAGAAAATTATAAAGATTTCCTTCCCATTTAGGTCACCACAGAGCACTAAGTAGGGTTTCCTGAGCTATACAGTAGGCTCCCATTAGTTACCTATTCTATACGTAGTATCAATAGCGTATATATGTTGATCCCATTTTCACAATTCATCCCGTCTCCCCTTTCCCCACTTGGGGTCCCTCTGTTTGTTCTCTACCCCTGTGCCTATTTCTGCTTTGGAAATAAGATAATAGACGCCATTTTTCTAGATTCCACATACACAAGTTACTATACGACATTTGTTTTTCTCTTTCTGACTTACTTCTGTGACAGTCTTTCTGTTCATCCACATCTCTACAAATGACCCAAGGAAATCCAGAAAAGCGAGGATGTGTGTATACCTATAGCTGATTCACTTTGCTGTCCAGTAGAAACTAACATAACATTTTAAAGTAACTACAATAAAAGCCAATAAAATAGTAAGCCAATAAAAAGTTAATCTAAAAAAGAAAATCATAAAGAAACAGAAAAAAAGATTATTTGTAATTTCAGACATAATCTGTTAAAATCTTAGCATATTTCCTTCCAGTGTCTTAAAATAATTTTTATATAATAGAGTTCATGTCCTGTGAGCAATTTTGTATTCTAATTTTTGCTAATAACAGCCACCACAGATTGATCATTTACCATTGACTTATAAGCGTTTTCTCATGACTTCAAAATGCTTTGTAATCATAATTGTAAAGGTTACTTTATATTCCATCATTTGAATATATCCTAATTTGCTTAATCAGAAATTACCTTGACATGTAATTATTTAGACTGTTTTGACTATTATAAAGTATGTGTGTATATATAAATATATATATACTATGTATATATAGTTGAAATATAGTTGATTTACAATGATGTGTTAGTTTCATGTGTAAAACAAATGATTCAAATATATATACTGTATATATACACACATTTGTATTTATACTTTTTTTATTGAAGTGTAATTGATTTACAATGCTATATTAATTACTGCTGTTCAGCAAAGTGATTCAGTTATACATATATATACATTTTTAAAATATTCTTTTCCATTATGGTTTATCAAAGGATGTTGAATATAATTCTCTGTACTCTACAGTAGGACCTTGTTTATCTATCTATATATAAAAACTTATATCAGCTAACCCCAACCTCTTACTCCATTTCTTCCCCCACCCCTCCCCCTTGGCAACCAACAAATTCCTTTTTAGAAGGTATTAAATATAGTTCCCTGTGCTATTCAGCAGGACCTTATTTTCTGGAAGGTTTCTTCTAATGTTAAATGTACATTGGCTGTGTAACCCAGCTACTGCACTCACAGGTATTTACCCAAGTGAAATGGAAACTTAGTTCCATACAAAAACCTGCTCATGAATGTTTATAGCAGCTTTACTCATAATCACCGAAAATTGGAAACAACCCAAATGTCCATTAACTGGTGAGTGGCTAAATTGTGGTGCATCCATACCACGAACCACCACTCAGCAGTAAAAAGGGATGACTTACTGACATGCATGACAACCCAGTGGGACTCGCAACAGCATGGTGCCACACACAAAAGGTGACATGCTGCCCGGTGCTGTTTGTGTGCTATTTTGGAAAAGACAAGACTATAGGGACAGAAAACAGAATACTGGTTGCCTGGAGGTAGTGGGGGAGAGGCTTGGCTTCAAAGGGCACAGGGAAATTTGAGGCTGATGGAAATATTCTGTGTCTTGATCAGGATGGTGGTTACAGGACAGTATTCATTTGTCAAACCTCAGAGAACTATACCCTTGAATGTAGTCTGCACCTAGATAAGCCTGCCATTGCAAAAGACTCTAGGCTCGCAGATGTTCCCATTTCATGGGCATGGCCATGGATCTCTGAGGGTCTCCAGCTCACTGTATTTCTCTCTTTGCCTGTTTTCTGTGTTTCCTTCTCTTTTAAAATGACCCGTGAGAGGGACCTTTGTGTCTGTTAAATGACATCATTTTTCCTTTTCACTTGCCTCTTCGATCTTCCAGCTCCTATCTGGACATGGTCAAGGTCGCTGTTTTTCGCTATCACTTCTGGTTTGTGCTTTGCCTGGTGTTTCTTGTGGGAACGACACGGATCCACATCCTGAGTGTCGGGTACCTGGCGGCCTTTGGATATTTCATGCTGCAAGGGAGCCATCTCCTTCTGCAGCCAGCAAAGACCATCCTCGTGCATTGGGACTGCCTGGCCGCCTACTTGGCGCTGGTGGTTGCTGCGAAGACTTTCCTGTCCGTATGGGATAGTCCTTCTCTCAAGGCTGCTCTTTGTTTTCCTAGCCTGACTGTCTTAATACCCTAAAAAAGGTACTGCCAAAACCAACAGTCATCTTAAAAGGCCTTTTTCAAAGATATGTTTACCAAAGGTGGAAAGAGGTAAAATGATCCGCCGTGTGTCACGCATGATGTGGCCCATGCTTTGGGGAGTAGCTTTTGATGTTGAAGAGCTCTGAACCCAAGGAAATCAAGAGGGGAAGGGGAGGACGTGCAACAGAAAACAGGCTTTATGGTCTAGCTAATCACCTTGGATGATGCTCCAGAGAACCTGTGTTCATTGCATGGGACAGTGCTCATATTTCAAAGGGAGAAGTGGAATAACACAGAACTGCGTAGATTAATGCAGCAGTTTGAGGGCTAGGAAAATCATAGGTCTGAAACTGGAAAGGGTCTCCTTCTCTGCCCCCATCTTGGGTTGGCAGAACTTAAGGTTCCCACACAAGAGATGCAGACAGAGAAGTACCGGAAGAGGCCAGTCCAGTACTACCCCCTGGTCCAGCGGACCCTGAGAGTCCTGTCTCCAGACCCCAGTGCTGTTGTTTGTTTGACTGGCTGTGCCTCAGGCACAACTCACAATCCAGGGACACATTAGGACTTTGCTTGGCAGGATGGAGTAATTCTTTGGAGGTCTACAAGCCTCAGGTCATCCTTAAAAATATTGGTCCTCATTGGTTTGAAAAGTTTCGAGTGATTGCCTATCAAACAAACAGCTTTTACTGGAACGGTGACAATCGTCACCTCAATTTATCTTATTGCATCTCTGTGGGTAGGGATACCATTGTGTCCTTTCCTGTCATACATCTTAGGACTCCATCGTCCTAATGGCTAGTAGGTCTTCCTTATAAAATCACAGGTTGTGAGAGTGGGAAGGAGTCTGCAGAGACGACGTGGTGACTGTGCAGATGAGAACACGGGGAATCAGGGGAAGGAAGGGCAGTGATCCTCTCGGGGCCATGCTGTTGCTCATGGCTGCTCAACTGCTGTCGTGGGGTTCCTATCGACATGGAAGAAGCTTCCATGGCCTCTGGGTTAACCCCTCCTTGTGTTCTTGGGAAGAGGCATGATAAGACCTCCCAGGCTGGATGGCCAAACGCTGCTCTTCTCGGGGACCAGTGCATTGGACGTTACAACTAGGGAGACAAATGGTGGATGACACGGAACAGCACATGCACGCTGGGAATGGAGCAGGCAGCATGCCTTTCCCCCTCTCTTGCGAGTTGGCGCGTGTGTGTACTCGGAGGCCTTACTCAAATCGCACCGCTGGCTGGTCCATACTTCTGGCCTGTCCTGCACGGTCCCAGGTTACCAGCTAGGTAAGTGCCGCCAACCCCCTGCAGCCCTTAGGTCAGCACAACCCACGCAGAGCCCACGTGTGTCACCAGAGTAGGAAGATGAAAAACATAAGAGTGGAGAGAATTGCACAAAGGCCGCCCACCCCCGCCAGAGATCTACAGTGCCTTCTGCCTTCTCTGCCCCATCTGTGTGTGGGCGTGTGCACATTTCTTTTGTGAAATCGCCAGAAGGGGTGGAGCACTCACCAAGATGTCCTCCTGCAGAACCAGGTTCTCATCAGCTCATCCTGAGAAAACCAGCTCTTGTCCCCCAGTCACCTAATACCCAGCCTACACGCCAGTGCCCCCAGTCACGTCCCACTGGGTCCTGACAGCTATTTATTATTATTATTCTATTATCTGGACTCAGGATCCAGCCCAGGTTCAGGGCTGCGTTTGACTGTTTTGCCAGACCACTCTCTGATGGGAGATGGAGGAGACCCCAGTAGAAATTAGGAGACCTCCATTCTCTCGCAGAAAAGCCAGGCACCAGATGAAAAGCAGAGAGAGAGAGCAGGGTGGTTCTGCCTTGCACCCCGATGCTGAGTCAAGGGCACGATGCCCTCCGGCCCACGGCCCTGGGCTTTGGGGGCAATTTCAGGTCTGTGCCAACAGCACTTCCGTGGGGTTTGCGAAACCCCAGCCACGCTGCCGACTCCTGGGCTTCAGGCCTGTTTGGAGAGGGAGGGGACCTGGGTTCTGCCCGACTGGAGTTGTCACCGGTTTCCTTTTATGAATGGAGGGGAAGGAGAAATGTGTTTGTTTTAACTTTTGCCTCTGAGTGACATCCTGGCCTGACTCTCCCCCTCTCTCTTAGTTCGTCAAAAAAACACTGTGTGAGATCACATTGCTTGTCTTTCACGAACAAGCCTGGAGCCTCAGGGCTTAGTGCCATGGCCATAAGGAATAGGTTTCTGAAGGTCCCAGCGAGGCTGAGATGGTGGGAGGGTGGTTCTCAGGTCCTGTGGATTACTGGGCCCCCTCACGGTCAGCTCCACTGCTCAAGTAGGGCTCCGCCTGGGTCCCCTCAAGGGATAGGGAAGGGAGGGCCTGAGACTCCAGGGAGGGGCTGGTGCAGACGGGGGGGCCTCACCTCCTGGTTCCCTGAGAAAATCACTAGTGGGGGCAGGAAGGGGAGGAAAGGACAGAAGAAGTCGTCAAGAAGCAGAGCAGGCTTTGCCCACGGGAACCTGGGCTCCTCCCCTGGCCACAAGACTCCTGGTTTCTCCTGTCTTCCGTGCAGCCATCCCCGAGGATGAAGCCTGTGAACCCTCAGAAAAGGAAGCCAGGATCCTGTGGGATGCCGTGTGTCTCACCTTCCTGCTCATCCAGCGACGGATCTTCCTGAGTTATTACCCTCTTTATGTGGTGGCTGATCTGCAAGCTGCTCAAGCCTTAGCATCCAGGTACCAGGAAACCCAGGAGGAAGACCTCAGCTGTCAGGGGCTTGACCAGACACAAAGGAAGCTTTAGCTGAAGGATCACCACCCTTTAGAACTCTCAGAAACCTCAGACCATCTCATCTCACCGCTCCTCTCAGCAGAGGAAGAGCTGAAGCTCAGAGTGTGTCACCTGCCTGGTGACACAGCCCCTCCAACACATGCTTCTTCCTCCCAAGTCTGGGATTTGATCCTGGTCAAATTGTGTAGTGCCATGAGATCTTAGGAGGTACTGTACTGACTTGTAAACACAGAGGAGGGGCAAGGGCAAAAGACCAGCTCTCTCTGCCAACAGTAACCCCATGTCCATCAGGGACCAAGTTCAGCTCAGAGTCAAAGGAGGAAGTTGGTGGACTTCTGTGAAGAACTAGCCCAGTCCTGCAGAGGTCCAGGGCTTCCAGAACTTCTCTGGGCAGTTCTGCCACCCCAGTTTTAGGCTTCTGCCCCAGTTTACATGTCTGTTTGGCCAGCTTGCCTGACAGCCCCTTCTAGCATCAGTTCCTCATCTGATACAAACTGATCATCCACCAGCCTTCGGGTGCTCGCCTGCGATGATGGGAGCCACACCTGTGCCACTCCCAGGGAAGGGACAGACTCAATTCCAAGGGGTCCCCCACTGTTTCCAGGGTACAGGCCAGAATTCAGATGTACCTTGAGCACACTGTCCTCTCAAACTCCACTTAGCCTCTCACCCTGAGACCCCGTTCGAGCATGGCCCATCCTCAGGTAAGTTGCAAGCATCCACTCCCATACAAAACCTCCATGGTTTGTTGGGTGTTCTGTCCTCAATCTGTTGAGCTAAATTTGGTCTTGATGCTATGGAGCTTTATGCTCTTTGGGGAGAAAGGAGAAAAAAAAATCCTTTTGAGCAGCTGGCTTGACCCCATCCTGTTTTATGAATTGACATATGGTTGACACATTTCACCTTGAATTTTAGTGCAAAACCTGACAGTGATAGTGACGTTTTACCAACAGAATCTACAAAGATTCTCTGTAAGGCACATATAAGGTAAATCTATCTTATATATACATATATCTCCTCTATCTTATATATCTTGGAAGATACATAAGATATTTAAAACACACACAAGATGATTTCTTAAATGTATTTCTTTGCCCACACAGGGGTGCTGAGCTCTTGGCACTGTCCTTGAGGGAGGTATTGGAGCGCAGTGAGGAAGACGAGAAAAAAATGCCTATGGGTCATCATGAGGCAGTTATGTTGGCTTTTCTTTCTGCCTCCTGGAAGCATGGCCCTTCCAAAGGAGATGTCATCTTATCGCTTATTTCTTTCTTTGTTACAGACTTCTTTCTTTTTCTTTCTTTCTCTTATTTTTGAATTTCTCCAAGAAAAAACAGCTTAAGACCTGAGATGCGCCATTGTTCAGCTTACGGGGCGCTAACGAGCTGTGAATGTGGGTCAATCAGTGGATGGAGGTGGCAGAAATTGCAGGCTGATTCTTCCAACCTGAAAACAAAGGCAGGGCTCTTGAGTGTGATGGGAACATGAGTTTCCCCCGGAAAGATCCATCACTTAATGTAATTCTTAGTTGAGGAGGAGATGCTTTGAGCTCTTGATGGCTCAGACTTTCTGCTTTGGCTAAAGTCATTGTTCCCCAAAAAGGCCATTTGCTTTCTTTGCTCTGAGCCTTGATTCAAGCTGTCCCTGGCTAAGAGGGGCCACCTGCTACTCTGCCTAAGCCATCTGTCTTCCAGTGTGCAACAATGCAACAATGCATGCACCCCAGGTGGTATCCAGGAAGGTTTTGGTGATCATGCATGTATGTATTTTTCGTTTAAAGGCTACATCATTTATCTTGATGCACTTTGGAAGAGGTGATAACTCGTTGAGCGACTTTAAGGATTGCTTAGGGTAATGCCTAGTCAGTCATAAAAGTGACTTGACTGTAATCAACTTTAAAAATTATGTAATACTGGAGAAGTCATGATATGCACATGATGAAGTCGGCAGAGTTCTTTCTGTTTTGTTGCCTACTTAAGTCTGAATTCTCAAGCTATCTGAGTCCACCAAGAACCCCAGCCCTAGTCCCTCAGCTGCCCAGCTGTCATCTGGGGCTAGCAAACCCCACTTGAGATGCTGCCCTGTTTTCTGGAGCAGAGAGCAGTCAGCCCTCGTGCCTCCCACTGTGGACCCTAGGCAGCATTAGGAGCAGGATCCCATCCATCTGGGTGCCCAAGATGCTGGCTGCTGGGTCGGCCGGGGGCGTCACCTCCTAAGTGGGGAAAGGTGGGAGGGGACATCTAGGCAGCTCTTCCTCTGTCTCAGGCTTAGGGGCAAAGCCAAGCAAAATGGCAAAGGTGTTTTGACCGCAGGAGAAGAAAACGGCCTCCTCTATTTGTCTTCAATTGCCAGGATTGAGAAGATCAAAGCAAAGCAAAGGAAAGTTGCTGCTTTGCAGCGAGGCAGCAGGAGGCCTGCTTCCCCCCATGGGTAGTGTGAGCTGTTTGCCCAGGGAGGACGCTGCCCCAGGACCTAGCGCTTCAGGTGAACTCAGGACATGACCTGCCTCCCCCCACCCCCGGCTTGAAACAGGGATGTTACACTGAGCCCTCTGTCATCAGTGCCACCAACTTCCTTGTCCCCTGGCCCCACAAGCCAACAAGAGAACGGGTCTCTCCCTTCGGACCTGAGGTATTAGAGTTGTCTTTTTGTCTGATGCATCTGAAGAGTTTAGAATCAGAACGGTGCTCTGAGGTGAAACTCTGAACTCCAATTGAAGTCCCTGAAAGGATCCCTCCCTGTTTGCAAAGTGAAAACACACCTGACAGGCCCTGGCTCCCTGGAAATCCATGGATTACTTACTTAAACAGTATTTTCTTCCTTTCAGTTTTGAGATTTTTTTTTTTCTTCAGAAAATGAGTCCCTCAAAGGGCTGGTGGCTAAAGACAAAAGTCTTTCATTTTTTACTGGTCATGAAATAAATAAAATATCCTTCAAAAAGTTGTTCTTTTTCAATTGGACTGGATTTGCTCTTCCTTTCAGCTGAATAAGTTAAAGGGAACAGTGTCATCGCCTGGCTACCAACCTCGGAGATGACTGGGTTTTGTCTGGCAGTTCATATGCAGGGTGTTATCTGTGGGTTAACCTTCCTAATTGGGGGACACACTGTCTAAATTAGTGACAAGACTGAATTATGGTGCTTTTAAGAAAAGAGATTCCATGTTAGTGCTTTCGAGTTCCTGAAACCATTAGAACTGGTCTCCTCAAGGACCTCCCAGCACAGACCTCCCTGGGAATCTCCTGGAAGCAGAGGAAAGAAGAGGTTGTCAGCTTAGGTGCTAGGCAGTCTTGAAAACATGTATTATCTCCAGTCTCTTATATGTTTCCTTCTCAGATTTTATTTGCACCAAATGATTTGTTCAAATGAATCATTTTGTAAGGATAGGGGAGGGCAGTCAGTAAACACTCAGTAAGGTGATGTTGATTCCCTCAGTAGACATTTCAGCCCAGTCCCTTTCTGGAATGACCACAATGTGGTCCAGGGGAACGGCTGATGGATTTGGGTTTCATCTTTATTTAGATGATCTCAGTATGACAGAAAATGAACAGGAGAAAAAATGGTGGCAGCCTTGGGTGAAGCATCCTTCCAGTAAGCCAGGACTGATAACAGCTGCCTGGTGCATGGCCCTTCAGGATTCTGAGAAGAGGGGGCCCGCTAGGTTCCAGAGTTCCCTAATACAGGTCCATTCCCTAGGACATGCCTGTCATTTGAGGCAACAAGGTTGTGGCGAGTAGGCAGGCAAATGGCTCACACGAGCTGCCCCATAAGGACACGAGAGGTTGTGTGTTTGTGTCTTTGGGGACAGTGGAGGAACAGGGTCCCCTCCATCTACCAGGGTGGCAGGTGAGCTGGCCATGGATGATATGGGACAAAACTCATGGAATGTGTGCAGCTGAGGAAGATGGGAGATTGCAGATTCCGTGGCTAACAAGGGAGATTGATGGTGAGGGGAGACAGAAATCCACAGGCGTCTAATGTGGAATGTCAATACTAATACATAATTTAAATCCAGTTAGAGAATGAGATACACCTGTTTTGACAGCCTTCCCTTCTGTGGTAGAATGTGCCAGAAGGGAGGAAACCCCACATGTAAAATAACCCGGTGCCCATCAGGTCCTCGAGATGCCCAGCATGTCTCAGGTGGGGCCGGGCTTATAGTGAGGTCTGTGGGGCAGGAGGGCATGTCTTCCAGATTCTTTTTGTGGACATGGTTTGCAGTGCTCCAGGATGGCAGCTACGCCTTCTTTGAGACTGACAGTGAGGAAGAGGAGCCGCAGGAAGGAAGCGAGGCAGAAATAACAGATCGTCAGCCAAAGCCCAGAACAGCTTTCCAGGTAAGTTTTCTTTGCCTTGGACTCGAGCTAACCCAGGTGAAGTAGACACACTCTGTGGGCTTAGTGGTCCTCACTGAGGATGCTCTTGCTTTAGAAGCCTCCGTGTGTGCCCATGGCATGGCTGGACCTGCATGTGGTAGAGCAGACTGTGCAGAACAACGACCTGAACTTGAGTTCATTTGGATCCCTCTGGGAGATGTCCCATTATAAAAAGAACAATGGGTGCCTCAGAGGCCCACGGCTGTGGATGCTGGGTACTTGTTTATGTGTGATGAGGGAGTGACTCTGAGGGTCTCTGCTTCCATATAGGGGCTCCCTGCTGACTATTGGGGAAAAGCGGTAGTCTCATGGGGAAGCCAGTCAACTAGTCCTTCTGTATCAAATTGCTCAACTAGTCCTCTTGGTATAATTACTCCTGTTGTCATGGGCACATGCAAAACTGAGTGGAGAACAGGGGTGCTCATTTGGAGATGTCAACCAATATTTTGGGGGTGTATCAGGAAAAGCGATAAGTTGTTTGAAGACATGACTGAATTTTCTTTGCTATGCCTACACATTTGTGTCTTTGTCGCATCCTATTGTTTAGAGTTTTCCCTTAAGTGTGCATTTTAGTTGAAAGTTACTTGGAAAAGTATTGAAGGGAGAGCAAAGAATTTCATATATTACTTACTCTTTGCTCCTGTCTTAAGGAATCCATTTTTCTTTTTCTTTTTTTTTGTAAAGCCGGAACTGCTTAAAGCAGACACAGGAAAGTCTGTCACCCACTTTAGACTTTATACCAAGCAGCACTGACTTTTCTGGGAACAAGGAAGGAGATCATCCAGCAAAATTTCGTTTGGGTTTGACTTTGATGTTCTGATGTCTAGATGCAACTTTAAACATCTTTTAAATTCACAAACCGCTCCTAAGAGCCTTTCCTCTTCTAAGAGGAAATTACTTGGAACAAATATGACATTGATTTTCCATCTCCCTTGATTAGTCTCATTTGGTCTGATTTTTATTATTTAAGGCTTACCGACAACGAGAATATACAGTTAGCTATGGTTCTAATTAGATTTTGTGACCTTTAAAGAAGAAAAGGAGGGTCTGGGCCTGGTGATGCCTGAAACTGCTGGAGAATACAACCGGGTTTACGACTGTCTCCCTGCAGCTCGTCTCCAAAGCCTGGACCAACGGTGCCATGTGTGCTCTCCAGATGAGGATGGAGGATGAAGGAGGGATGGGAAACCCCGAGTGGGATGAAGAGGGGCTCCGGCAGCGCCACAGTGGAGGTACTACTGTCGACGGCAAAGCAGGGTTTGTGTGGTGACTTGGATCAACAGATGGTCGACTAGGAAACACTGGCGTCAAACAGTTCTGGCTGGTGACTGGGTCCATTGACAGCAAGCGGAGTGTGGAGGGAAGATGAGGTCATGGGTGCATATAGGAGCCTAGGGGAGCTTTTACACATGCTGACGATGGAGGGAGTGCCTTATGGAGGGGTCCACACCACTGGGACAATGGGATATTTGCTGACAGGCCAACTGGTTATTCTGAGATATGGGGGGGTGGGGGTGGAGAATCTGCATTTTTCCAAGTGTGTTTTCCATAATGGCTTGAGATTTGGAACACATCAACCAGACCCAGGGAGAGAGAAATATGTGGTCTGTCAGGTGTCCAATCTTTCCTAAGTGAGGCATTCACTGGCGGTAAGCCCTGGACCCTGACAAGTAGTGGTCAGCAGCCAATACAAATTTGAAAGGCCTTCCTCTCTAGGTGGACCTGCTTTGCTGAGCATCTGCAAATGAAGACCAGCTGATTTGACATCAGGGCCTGTCGAGTCACAGCAACCCCAGTAAACAGCCCACGATGTGATGCATATTTCAGGAGGACTGTAATTTCCACACTCCCATCATCATGCCCACCTTAGACACACACATACCCCCATGGGGATGTAACAAACATTTACCAAAAAAACATCAATTGAAAACAGATGGGAATTTCCAGTCTATTTTTTTTTTTGGTAACTCAGGAGGTGAGAGACTGGCAATTCGTGAGACTGAAGCTGAGGCCAGAGCAGAGAATTCAGATGAACCTGGTAGGGATGGTTGTCCTGCCGTATTCAAAACAGAAAAAAACACTACAGGGGAAACCATGTCACGGATCAGGGCTGATGTCAGATAACCTCACTCAGAGATGAAAGACCAGTTAAAGAGGGTGATGGAGTGCTTAAATGCCTTGCTCAAGGCCCCTCAGCTGGATCGGGGCTGGGACCACCTCAGCACAAAGCCAGCCCCTCCACCTCCCGTCAAGGGATGTTATCGTCTTCCAGCTCATCCATGGACAGGACATCCTTTCCAGAATCCTCCCTATTGCTTGTCTCTAACAACCGTTCCTTCAGCGCACATCTGGGTGGCCTGCGATCAGACCCACTCCCACCCCCTGCGATCAGATTCCCTCCCACCCAACTCCCCTTCACTTCTCTGGTCCTCAGTTTCTCTGTCTGTGAAAGGAAGACAGAGACCATGAGCAAGAGGGATGCTGTAGGATCCATAAGATCCTACATCTTAGGGCTGAACCATAAGATGACATCAGTTCCTGGTACACAGTAAGTGCCTAATTCATGCTAGCTATTCAGAATGCTGGGTAAAGACCCTGATGCTGGGAAAGATTGAGGGCAGGAGGAGACGGGGATGACAGAGGATGAGATGGCTGAATGGCATCACTGAATCAATGGATATAAGTCTGAGCAAACGCTGAGAGATAGGGAAGGACAAGGAAGCCTGGTGTGCTGCAGTCCATGGGGTCGCAAAGAGTCGGACATGACTTACTGACTGAACATTCAGAATGAGAATGATAACAGTGTGGTTTCCTTTCCTCCATGGGCACTCAGAGACAGTCACTCTCAGGCCCGCCCTGGTACCCATCTGCTTAACCCAGGGTCCCTACTTAGGACAAGAATCCATGACGTCTAGGGAAATTCTTCCCACAGGGCAGCCCCCTCACGACTTAGTTGATGGACTGGATGGAGTTTATTATCTTGTCACTCTGAGGCAAGTTGGCGAAAAGAAAGAGCGATGGTCTCCGTGGGGTTTCATGGGCAGTGTGTGTGGTTCCTGCTCTCTCCACAGGAGGCCTGGCCTGGAGGCTCCGCACCGTGGCCCGGTTGTGTGGGGTCCTGGGACAGGTGTTGTTGGACGGTGTCACCGAAGCTCTGCGTGCACTGAGCGGGGACAGTGCCCGGATGTCCACGGCCCTGCGGGAGTCGCACCATGGCTGGTGGCGAGCTGGTCACTCAGGCAAGTTTGGCACCTCTCGACGTATCAATTGCCTTTAATTATTCCTCGTGGACAAGCCACTCCATCGCTGACTCATGATTTATGCTTTGCATTAGCTCCTGCCACCCACCCTCCCTGCTGGTTTGGACCGCTGTGGTGGTTGGTTGGGGGAGGGACGCGGTGCTCTGCCACCTGTGGTCAGAACTCCTGGAGGGGCCTTGGGGCCTCTTGGTGGTCCCAGCATCAGTCCTGAGATGCAAACTGTGAGGAACTGTGTTCCGTCCGTTTTCTGACATGCAAAGTACACCCACT
The DNA here is from genome assembly GCA_007570785.1 of Antilocapra americana. NCBI lineage: Eukaryota > Metazoa > Chordata > Mammalia > Artiodactyla > Antilocapridae > Antilocapra > Antilocapra americana. The sequence goes on along the minus strand of ML660204.1, from coordinate 4,696,538 downwards.
AGCTCCCTCCTTATCCATATCTGCTTCCCTCTCATTTTTCCTTTTCTTATTGGCTGCTTCTTGCATCATATAGAATCTTAGTTTTCCTGATGTAACCCGTGCCCCCCGTATTAGAACCAGCGAACTGCCAAGGAAGTCCCTTTTTTTTTCCCTTTGTTAGACAAAACTCTGACATTTCACTGTAGGGGAAGAAAGCCACCACAGAGGACATTCTGGAAGGCTGTCGTGCCCACTTGCAAGAGTCCCCATGAACGGGGGGCCCCAGCCAGGAGGGAAGAGAGGCCCAAGGGGCTTCCAGAAGGCAAAGGGTTACCTGGGTGTTGCCTGGAAGACTCCCGATTGCCTGGAGAAATGGCACAGGGCATGGCCCCTCACAGAAACACCTGCAGGTCCTCACAGAAACACCTGCAGGTCCGGGCAAGACCCCCACCCCGGGGAGAGGCACTGGAAGACCCCCTAAGGGGTTGCCCTCAGCGCCGAGGAAACTTCCTGCCCCAGGACAACCCCAGGTGCCAGGGGCCCCAGGTGAAACCTTGGTCTCCCTGAAAGTCCAGACCTTGTATTATGGGCCAAGGATGTTTAGAGGGCTGTAAAGGGATCAGTTTCACTAATGCCACAAAATTATACTGTGTCCCAACAACAGAGGCCCGTGGCAGTTAGAGAAATTAATTTTCCTCAAATGCGAAGTGTGGCTTTCAGAGAGGCCCGGTGGATGTGGACGGGCCCCCTTATTCTGGGCATGTTCAGTGAGCCATGTGGGAGCTATGATCTTGTAAACAGGTCCTTTTAAAAATGTCACCTGGGAGGCCTGAGTGGAGCAGGAGCCACCTGCACACCTGACAGGAGGGGGCAGCATTGGGGGGGGATGCTCATCAAGGAACCTGAGGAAGCTCATCCCCTGACCATCTCACCTGTGTCCCAGACACCAGGGGATAGATGAGGACAGAGCCGTGGTGATGGCCATGTGGGTGGGGTCAATGACCGTTCCCCATGTTGACCCCCTTACTGGGCTTGTCCTGAGTCATTTTGCATCAATTAACCCCCTTAGCTACCAAGAGCCCAGGAAGGAAGGTAAGAGTATTCTCCCCAATTGACACAAGAGGGAACTGAGGCCAGACAGAGCCCATGGCTCAAGATCACACGTGGCCTTGTTCTGCCGTCTCACCTGGACGTCCAGGTGCTGTGGACACAGCCCTGACTGGCCCACCATCCCAGAAGGAACACCTCATCTTCCCTTCCCCATCTGCCTCCTTGCACCCTCACCGCTGTCCCAGGAGTCGGGGCTTCTCCCCAGTCCTGAGCTCTAGCCCATCGGCTCCACTTTCTCCATGGGTTCTGTTCCCAGTCCCTTCCCCTCCACTCCCTTCAGCAACCCAGCAGGCTGGGGTCCCCTGGGGCTGCAGAAATCACACCCCTCCCCCATGGCTCTTCACCACCAGACATCTTAAAAGGGCGGAAGGGCAGCACGAGCCTTGTGCTTCCTCTCCATCCCCTGTGTTTTCACAGGACCCTCTGGGTCCTGCAGCCTCCACTCTGTGGGCCCCTCCCCTACTGTCCCTTTCCTGTCCCTTCTTGCTCTTCTTCAGCACATGTCCTGAGCTCCAGTCCCGGGGTCCTACCTGCTTAGGAGCCATCTCTGACCTTGTTAAACTCAAGTTCATTACTTCCTTTCTCCACGGGATGGTGCCTCTCCCCACTGGGCTCCCAGCATAGTCTTTGTTGGCGAAAGCCCTACTCAAAATCTCTTGCAAAGACTTCACAACCATCCAGCCTCTAGTGAAGTGTCCCAGGAGGAGATGCCAGCATCTTTCTTTTTCTTATTCATCATGTCCAGTAGGGGATGCGGTGCCCAGGGCTCTGCTTTGAAAATGTCTCTCTGGATTCCACCCACAGCCCCCCTATTCTGTGTCCACTGTCCTGGTCTGACCATCATTGCTTCTAGCCTGACCTACCAGCCCATCCTGCCCATCACCAGCTCCTCAATCTGATGCACCCTCCACACCAACCTCAACTCCCCCCAGCCTGCCCTTTTCACCTCCTTCTTCACCCTTCCAGCACTTTCCTCTCTCCTTCAGAATGAAATCCAGACTCTCAGCCTGGTTTGTGAGGCCCCTCCTGACCTGATGGCTCTAGTCCCCGGGCTCTGTTTTCTGAATCCCAAAGGATCTAATGCTTACCTGGAATGTCCATTCTCCCTGCCTCTCTGCCTGGAGGGTTTGCCTCTTGTCCTTCAAGAGCCAGCCCAGCCAACCCTCTGGGAAGCCTCCCGGCTCCCTGTCCTCTTCTGGACTTCCTCATCTTCTCAGAAGTGGCTCTCACCCAGACCCCCAGCCCCAGACCCATGTCCCTGGCGATATGAGCCATGTGAGGACAAGGGTCTGTCATGTCCATCTCTGTGTCCCTGTGGCCCAACTCAAGGTCTAGAACATAATGGCTTTTTAGGACCTGCTTATTCAACCAAGCAATGCAGCCTTCATAAAGGATGCAGGAATAAATCTCAGACCATCCCCAGTGATTGCAAATTTCAGATGAGAGGAGTCTGGAATCCAAATTCATGAGGCTTTTAAAAAATTTTAGAATGTCCTTTGAAGCAAAAGCCCAATCCATTAGTCATCAAAAGTTTTTTTTTTTAAATGATGTCTTTAGGGTCTACAGAGGTCACTGAGATGGTAAGGCACAGTAGCTAGGGGTCAGCCGGGAGGGAGGAAGGGTTGAGCAGGACCCCATCACTGGCAGGATGTCCTTCAAAGACAAAGGGCTGGCAAGTCCAAGACCTGCCACGCCCCTCTCCCGCCTGCCATTGCCACCAACCATCCTGTTCTATCCCAGTCATATCCCAGACCAGCAACTCCAGCAGAAAGTTCCTTTTAAGATGTTTCCAGCTAATGATCTGTAACTTAAAAGGCAAGAATTATCTGTAAATCTAGTCAGAAACAAGCACATTTTTCTTGCTCAATGTGGCTGCCCAAATTGCTGTTCTTGGGTCAGAAGGTATTGCCCTCCACAGGCTAGGAAGCAAAGCAAGTGGTTCTTTGAACTTGATTACTTGCTTGAAAAGACTCCTCAATAGAGAAATTGTGAGCAATCGAGGTTTTTTTTCCCCCAAATCACATATATATTTTTTTAATGCATCTAGGGAGTGCGTGTTCAATAGAAAACTTTGTGGCTGAGCACTCTGGGAAAGTGGAAAATCGCTCCCGATGTAGAGTTTGAGGAAACGCAGTTATTTTTTACCTACTGGATTTTCTCAAGGCCCAGACACACCTGCCTATCCAGGGCCGTGGGCCTATCTTTCCTGGACTTATAGCAAGGTATCTCCCTCCCCTCTAGGCTGCCCCCGATGATGAGCTAGAGCAGTCGGACAGGTTTTACCGGAGCCTGCCTTGCCTGGTGAAGCTAACCTTCTCGCCTTGCACCAGGCTGCCCTGGCCAAGTCTGAGACTCTGTGCTATCTTGTGATTGTTCTCAACCACATGCTCTCAGCCTCCGTCCTCTCCATGGGTCTCCCCATCCTGTCTTTCCTGTGGGCCATGCTTTCTGTCCCCAGGCCCTCCAAACAATTCTGGATGGCAGCAATCTATTACACAGAGGTAGGTGCCACGGGGGCCCCCTGGCAGACCCAGCCCCTGCCAACAGATGGATACCCCACCTGCTGCCATTGTCACCACCCCATCTGTCTTTTTTTAAAATCTGAGTGTATTTATTTGGCTGCTCTGAGTTTTAGTTGCAAATGTGGGATCTAGTTCCCTGACCAGGGATTGAACCCAGGCTGCCTGCATTGGGAGCACAGAGTCTTAGCCATTGGATAACCAGGAAAGTCCTCATCTCACACACTTCTGATGCAGCTTTGGCGGCAACACATCGAGTGCTGGTGTCAAGTGAGTGAGGGGTCTGGGGGAACCCAGAAAACAAATGGAACCCCTGATATTCTGCTCCGGCACTCACACCACCCCCCAAGAGCACTGTAGCTTTCAAGAGTCAGATGTGGCTATGAATAGTGCTCCCATGCACCGTACATGTAATAGGTACACAATAAGCACTTGTGGATTTAGCCATCAGGCTCTGGCAATGTATGTTTATATTATTTTAATTTTTTGACATCTTGGACACAATTTACCACCAGCCTTGCTTTCTGCTGCACTTTCTGACTCAGATGCAACATTTGTAAACTTGAAGACAGCCTGTCAGTGAAATTAATCAGTGCAAAAGTTAAGTACTCGTCATTAGGTTGTTTCTCCCATCATATCATTTTTATCAGCCTAGGAGGGGTGTGAATTATGGCTCCCTTGCCTCCCAGAGTCCCAGACAGAGAGTGAGGAGAGCCTCTTGGCTCTGGGTTCCCCCTACAGAGTCACTGAAAACATCCCCAGGGGAGGCAGTCACCAGCCTGGGTCCTATCTGCTAGGGCCCCTTAAGCTCTGCCATCCTAACATTTCTGAGCTAGGAAGAAAGCTTTTGGTTTAAAAAAAAAAAAAAAACACCAATAAACAATCTTATAAAGAATATTTTAATCCCCTGGAAGGAATACTCTTTTAAAAGTCCATGGTACATTTTGTGTGTATAGGAAGATCCTCCTAATTACAAATGAAGCTGATCTCTTTGGATTTACTGCTTGTAACTGAGTCCAATAAAATTTAATCTCCCTAAAAGTCTTCTGACAATTCTGACTTTCAGTTAATACTATCTTGCACTTGAAAGGCTTAGTCTGGATAATCTACATGTTCCACCGGGACCTCTGGGTTGGGTGTTTGGAAGGCAAGCCAGGCCTCGTCTCTGATTGTAGAGAGGGGCCACCGGGCAGAGGGTGACAGGCCTGAGGGCATTGACCGTCCCCTCTCCTGCCTCCACACTCCTGGGCGTCTGCTCTTTCGCAGGAAAGGACCACACTCTTTAACGTGCACGTGCCCTTTTCCTAATCCACCCGGGTAGGGCAGTCTCCCTCGTGATGCCCCGTTACTGCCCCAGATTTACCTTTACCTCCTAGGAATCTGATGTGCTCCTCAGGGTGCAACCCACTCTTTCCTGCCCCAGGTCTTTGAGGCGCCAGCTCTTACCCACAGGGCAGAGCCTCTGATGGCATGTCAGCACAGGGTACTTGACAGAAAGACAGTCAATGGACACCGGCGTCTGATCCTGACCCCACAGTGAACTGTCCAGGGTTTCATCAGCCTAGAATTGGCTGTGGATGCTACACAGGCACCCTTACTCACAAGACTGATTTTGCCTCCCTCTTCAGATGGACTGACAAAAAAATGTGTTTCTACTTAAGGAACTACCAAGGGCCAAACTAGAAAGTGCCTAAAACATGGTCTAGACTGGCTCTTTAGTTTTACAGATGAGGAAACCAAGAGGGCATTGGGTCCCAGGCAACATATTGGACCCCCTTTTCTACACTGAACATGGAGGTGGGGGTCCTTCATCCATGGTTCTGCCACTGGATGCCAGCAATCCTGGGATGGAGAAACAGTGGCCACCACCTGCCCATCCCCTGGGGACAGAAGGTGCCTCTCCACTTCCTCCCATTTCCAAACAGAAACATCACCACTCAACCCCTGAGAAGGCCCTTGGAGGCCCAAGACTGTTTTCCTGGCTGAAAAGACTGACTTTTAGAACTTTGTGAAACAGAAGCATTGGAGAGATTCTGCATGCAAAGCGACTTTCGAGCACTTTCAGCATAAAAAGACAATCTCTTAGAATCCTCTGCTACTGGCCTATGAGAAGAGGCAGGCTGGGAGAGCCATCTTAAACTTAGCACTGCGTGCCTACGTGCTAAGTCGCTTAGTCGTGTTCGACTCTGCAACCCCATGGACTGTAGCCACCAGGCTCCTCTGTCCATGGGATTCTCCAGGCAAGAATACTGGAGAGGGTTATCATGCCCTTTTCCAGGGGATCTTCCTGACCCAGGGAGCGACCCTGAATCTCCTGCACTACAGGCAAATTCTTTACTTCTGAGCCACCAGGAAGCCCCTTAATCTGTCTACCGTGCATCAGATTTGTTTAACAGTCAACAAATGTCAGGAGAAATTAGAAACAGAGTAATAACTCAAAGAAATTAAAAAAAGGCTGACCAGGCTTCAGCAGGGGTACATGGGGCCACCTTATGTATTTGCGGCAGTTTCCGCTTTTCTATTTGCTTTTAATCTCAAGCCTCTGCTGATGACCAGCCAGTTCCTTACATTTGTAAAGCCTGGTAGCTTTCCTGGGTATTCACTGGTTTTATGGTTGGTTGTGTGAGTGGTGTGTGTGTCTGTGTGGGTTTTCAGGTCAGTCGCAATGACCCCTCTCTCCTTCCCTTCTTTAGGCCATTGTTGTGGTCAAATACTTTTCACAGTTTGGACTCTTTCCATGGACCACAAGGCGCTACGCTGGCATCAATAAGGAAAAGCTGTCTGCTCTGCCCAACATCCTCAGGGTTGAGAAGTGAGCCAGCTCTGTGCCGGGCAACCTCGTGCAGCTGCTGGCCCTGTTCTTCCATTGCTCTACCATGCAGGGGTGTCCCCCTCCTTATCCGAGGGGCTGTGACCTTTGGCTCCACTCCCCACGAGTCCTCACTTGCTAGTCATGACCGTGAGAGGTTGACTGGCTGAGATCAGGGTACGCGTTCCCCTCTCAGACCAAGAAAGGGAGCCCCTCTGACCCGGACATCTCAGCTGCAGAGACTGATGATTAAATTTTGGATGCTCAGCTCAGCCTCTGGACATACTGCTGCTCTGTTGCCTGCTGGAGGGTGTTTTCTTTTCCGTGACGTTTTAATCATTTGATTTGAGATTTTCCTGTTTCCAGTAACCCTCCCCAACCAGGAGCTGACTCTGCACCTTGGCTGAACCCTGAGGCCCTTCTCCCCTTGCCCCCACCCCCTGCACCCTCAGAGCCCCTTGCCCCTTCCCATTCTCTCCCCATCTGACCCCACATTGCAGAGACTTCTGACACCTTCCTGGCCTTCCTTAGAAACCTCCTTCTGCACCCTTCCCATCCCCCTGGCCTCCAGCTGGTTTGGGGGTGTGTGTGTGTGTGTATGTATGTGTAGTGGTGGTGGTGCAAACTCCTCATGCCCACCTTGTCCTCCAGGGCTTGGGGCTGTGGGACCAGCCGCCATGTGACCAGGATCACTGCAAAGGGGAGAGAAAGAGCAGGAGGCAGAGAAGAAATGCCAGTGGAGAGGCTCCAGGAGGTAGGCACCTCCAGAGATGGGCTGACCTGGACCCCTCCTCCCAGGAGCTGCTATTGTCCCCACCAGCTCCCCATTGGGCCTTCTGGAGGCGTTGGTGGGCCAAGGAACACAGAGGTAGGCTGTACCCCACTTGCCCTGGGCCCCAAGCCCTCCAAGGTCTGGCCCAAGGAGGAACCCCTCATTGGTCTCAAAACAGCTGCAGAGCCTGGGAAAGTGTAGGCCACTGGTAGCCCCAAATCTGGGCCAGAAAAGGGTCTGGGGTTATCTCCTCCTCACCCAGTGCCCAGGCCACCCTACCACCTTCCTCACCCTACCAGGTTTTCCTTTCTGCAGCCTGGGGTCTAGACTAGGTCCCCCAGGATCAGGAAGGCAACAGTGTGAGCCCAGGCCCTGGACTCAAAGGCTGGAGGCAACCATGTGGCAACCTTCCCTCCCAGCCCTGGGGTGGTGAGAGGAAGGGTGGTCCGAGCCAAAACAGCTTCTGGAGCAAAAGCTGAAGGGGAAGGCCTGTGTCTCTGTGTCTTGCCAGGGGGTCCCCAAGACCCAGGATCCAGGAAGAATTGGAGCCTCCTTAGGAAGCAGTCACTCAGACAAAAGCAACTCAACAGAAGCTTGTTGGAGACGCTGGAGGAAACCAGGAAGCTGGGTGTTAGGAGGTGATCAGGGGAGCTCTTCCGGAAGCACGGGGCCAGCTGAGTCCCAGGAGCTCCCGCCATCACCCCCTCCCTCTAGTGAGAGCTGCCCTCTGCCATGAAGACCTCATGGTTACTGTGGAGCCTGGTGCCTCTGGGTGAGGACCAGGGCCTGCATCTTCCTGGGCCACGGGAAGAACACCACGTGGGAGTCAGATTCCAGACTTGCATCTGGGAAAATTGCAGAAAACTTTCCCACTTGCTGGTCTGTCTGTAGGACCACAGCAAAGCTGTGACCCTCCTTGCTTTTTGTCCAGGCATTTCTCAGTTCACACTTTGGTCTTTCCTTCTATCTGTCTGTCCCATCATCCATCCATTTACCCATCTTTCCACCTTTCTTCCTTCCATCAATCTATTGTCTCTGGATGCAAACATTCTTCCTTCCTCCATTCCATTCATTCAACCATCTCCATTTGCCCATCCATTGACCCACCCTCCTGCCTCCTGCTTACCCATTCATCCCTCCATCCATCCACCTATCCATCCATCCACCCACTCATTCATCCATCCATCTACTCATCTATCCATCCAAACATCCACCCACTCATCCATCCCCTCATCCATGCATCCATCCACCCTCTCACCCAGAGTCACCTGGCTGCCCTCCTTTCACTCATCTTTAGGACTCCCTGTACATTACAGGTAATCACACATGGACACTGTACTCTCTCTCATTCTCAGAACTGTTTCACACCAACTCCAACATTTTACCCCCACAGCCACCCCATCGCATAGTCGGGCTGGGGCTTATCATCTCTACTTGGCTGCTGAGGAGCTTGAAACTCAGCAGTAGAGCCACTTGCCTCATGTCACAGAAGGAGGACTTGGTAGGGAGAGGGTCCACCACCCCAAGCTCTTCTCCAGGCTGCATCTGGCTGGATTCTGGGCAAGACCCTCGAGAGCCTATGATTGGGTTAGTGATGAGGTTGGACTTCAAGGGACCAGCCTTCATGGAATTGGAGGAGTTGGAGATGAAGAGAACACAGGTGTTGGAAAATGAACATGTGCGTGGTCCCCAGCCTCCACATCTCCCAGCCACAACCTCCTCCCAGAACTTTCCGGCCAGTGCTGAGTGTGGTCAACCAGGAGGGCAGGCTTCAGCATCACCCTGTCTCCTGCAGGTCCCTCTGGAACTATCACTCCATCCGTCGGTTCTTCTCCAACCTCCATCAGCCCCCAGCCAGACCTGTGCACGGCGTGTACACCCTGGCTTTCCTGGTGGAGGTGCTCAACTTGGTCATCGTCCTTTTTGGCTACTGGGCCTTTGGGGTGAGCCTGTGAATCCCAGGCCCATACAGACTTCCAGACTGCTCTGCTGAGCAGTTGGCTTTCCTGGGAGCCTCTGCCCAGACCCCTGGGTTCTTGGGGCTGCAGTGTCGCTCCACAGTTTCAGGGGGTGGGGTGGGGTGGGTGGCCATTAGTTCCTTAATAACAAGGCAGATGACTGACTTTCTTAATAGCAGAGGTGGTCTGTCTCCCTCTCCCCCACTCTCTCCTTCCCTCTATTTAGAACATCAACTCCACCAACACCATTACTGAAATTTCTTATCTTCCGTGTCTTGTCTAACTTGTTGTTTTATTGCTCTTCTGAAAAGCTTGTACTAATTAAGGTGAAAGCTGGATGTTAATGGGGCAGGGGCTTCGGTGGGAACACAGGGCCTCCCCCGCATTGATGGCTCCCTTCTCTGTCCCCATTCCCCATCCCCAGAATTCATCAAAGCCCAGACCTTCACTCCTGGAACTAGGGGCAGTGGGAGCAGGGCTGGAGGGAGGCCTCACCTGCCCAGAGCTCCCTCAGTTCTGGCCTGTGGTCCATGGTCCAAGGGGAGAGGGGAGATGATATCCTGTCCCCAAGCAGTGCACTTGGGGATGGGAAGGGAGGGGGAGGGGAGCTCAGGAAGGTTTCTGGAGTCTGGAGGCATCGGAACGAGCCTCGAAGGGCATCAGGAGAAACAGAGAGAGAAGGGCATCAGAGTCCAGGGGTTTTCAGGGGCTGAGGGAGGGACCCAAGAGCAGGGACGCCAGTAGAGCGATGCCTCTACAAGAGAGGACTTGAAGGCTGGTCCCCGGGCTGAGAGGCAGAGGCAGAGAGGCCCCGAGATCCAGGCTAAGAAGGGAGATGCCTCCTGAAGCGTCTGAGGAGCAAGGCTGGCGGGGCCACAACCAGGAGGGGCTCTGGGCCATGTGTCACCCTGGCTGCTTCCTAAGAAGTCTTTCTGGCTCCTGTAGAAACACTCGGCCGCCGACCTGACCTGGCGGAGTCGCTGTCAGAGGAGAGTGCCCGGGGCCTTCCTGGTGATGGTGCTTGTCCAGTTTGGCACGATGCTGGTGGACCAAGCCCTGTACCTGAGGAAGGCCGTGCTGGGCAAGTGCGCCTTCCAGCTCCTCCTCATCCTCGGCACTCACTTCTGGCTCTTCTTATCCTGCCTGGTGTCACCACGAGGTGTGTTAGCCACCTTGTTAGCCCTCCTTTCTCCCTGCCCTCCCCATCCCCCACAACACCCCCAAAAGAGAAAAAGGCAACAAACCACCTGCTCAGGGAGCATCTTGTGATTCTGGGGGAGTGGGAAGCAGAGGGCTCCCGAGAAGCTTTGTAAATAAGCCCAAGAAATGTTTATCAGGCCGTGTAAACTTCCCCCAGGGGCCTCCTTGGCTCCACCCAGCTTATGTTCACTCCCCAAACCCCCTCTGATTAGATTGTCTCTGTTGGCCTGAGGATTTAAGGATTACCTTAATGATAAACCAGCAGCAGCCATCCTGGGAGGGGCAAGGTTCTGATACTGCCCTGGCTCTTCCATCAAGAGGAGACAAAGGGGGAATAGAAACTCACCTTTGCCAGGAAAGTACGGGGAGCCCAAGTGTCCCCAGGGCTACCTGAAAACCAAATCATTTGAGGAAAAACTTTCGCTTTTTATTCCTTTCGCCCCCAACTAACAATTATTCTTGAAATAATAGCCCCAAATCTCTTGGTTTTGATGAGTCCAGAGCACACTGTGGGTCCCTGAGGGTCCAAGGCCGCTGAGTAGAGAGGCCCATGCACATCCAGAATAACCCCTTTTTTGGGGGGGCATTTGCAGGTGGTTTAACCTCAATCATGTGGCTCAGACCTGGTACCTGGTACCTGGTGAAGTGCATCTACTTTGGCCTGTCTGCCTACCAGATCAAGCATGGCTACCCCTGGATCCTCGGCAACTGCCTGACCAAAACCTTCAGCTTCATCAACCTCATCTTGTTCAAAGGGTGAGTGAGACATTTCAGATGTACCCGGTGGGGGCCTGCGGGGGACTCTTGGGACCCATCCAGGACAAATTCTGGGCTGACATCTGGGAGGACTGGGTCTCTCCAAACTGGCCACATGCCGAGGGGGTCCCGGGACCTGCATGCGGCCTGAACCAGGACAAGAGGGAACCAGCTGTGTTTGTGGACCTGTATTTATCTTTCTTGTTCACCCACATAACCTAGATACTTAGCGTGAGGCTGGGTAACGTGTAAGATTATTTGCTGAAAGGATGGAGAATACATGGGGTGGCTGGGATGGAGTGGGATGAGATGGGAAGACACAGGAAAGCATGGATGAGATGGTGGATGGCACTGATGGATGGGATAGGGGAAAGGACAGGGATTAGACAGCATCACACAGACAAGATGGATGGGATGGATGGATGGGCAGGACCGCTAGATGGACCAGTACCCTCCAGCTTCCCATGGTCTTCCCTGCTCCCAGGTTCTGTGTAGTACCTTTCCTCCTAGAGCTAAGGGCTGTCATCGACTGGATGTGGACTAACACTTCCCTCAGCCTGTCCAACTGGACGTGCCTGGAGGACCTGTACACCAACATCTTCATCATGAAATGCCACCAGGAGTCGGAGAAGGTGGGCATGCAGCAAGTTTCCTGCTCTTAACCCTATCTCCCTGGAGCAATGAGGGTCCTGCCCTGCCCAGCAGGCAAGGGGTTCACCTCACAGCATGGCCCTGGCCCAGCTTCACTTGGGACTCAGGAGTTTGTAGTTAAATCCTCAATAAAATGGCAGACCTTGCGCTAAGCTCTCCCACCATCACCTCATGAGTGCCCCACTCCCTGATGGAGCAGGTACCATTTTATTCCCATTTCACAGAGAGGCAGGCTGCTCAGAGTGCCTTTTTGCTCAAGGTGACACAGCTGGGAAAATGTGGGGTCTGCACTTGGGTCCAGTTCTCTCTGAGCCCAGCACTGTGGGCAACTGGACATTCCCTTAATTGACCACCTTCCCCCAACTTTCAGGGGGGTCATTCACCAACCTGCCTCCTTTGAGTCCGCATCTGCCTGGCCTGACCTTCCACCCTCCACTTCCGCAGAAATACCTGCAGCCTCCTGGGCGGCCACAGAAGAGGGCAGTGAAATAAGGGCTCGGAGGCGTCGCCACATTTGTTTTGGTCTTCCTCATGTGGTTCCCTCTGGTTTTCATGTCCCTGGTGAAGACGGTGGGCAGCATGACCAACCAGCCCCTGCAAGTGTCAGTCAAGATCGCCATCAACAGTTACGAGGTATCTGGAGGAGAGGGCAGGGAGAGGGTGCCTGTGCTTGGATGGAGGAATGGGCTGGCACCTGCTTCCTTGTTCTCCAGTCTGTGGTCCTGGGTGTGGGTTCAGAGCTCAGACCCCAGCTTCCGAGCCTTCGTCCTTGTTTTTTTCCCCAGTGTGTACCCTTCCTGTCTCCTCCTCCTGCTGGCTTCACAAGAGAAGAGATCTGAATCTCTACCCCAAGTCTGACCTCTTGGCACCTTAGCTCATTGCAACTCGTGTGCTTAGTTCCGACGCCCATCACCCCAGGGAAAACGGAGGTTCTTTGAACACAGCTCGGCGGTTTTGCTCCCATTTCCGTCACTAGCACGGCCAGCTTTCTGAAGCCCACCTACTTCACCCTCCTCCTCTCTGCCAGACCCTGTTCTCCACAAGCGCTCAGCAGCACAAGCTGGTCCCTTTCTTGGATACAGACTACGACCGGCTGACCCAGCAATATGCTCTCCATCCCGTGGGTGTCTCCCGAGTCCAGAGGAGCCCCCAGGCCCCCAGGCCGCACCCGTGCATTTCCTTCTCTCACATCCCAACCAGATATTGACACTTCATGATGCTCCAGCTATTAAAATGCAACAGTCCTGGTGGGGGAAAATCAACTCAACAAGTACACAGAGATGAACCCAAATGACGGAGGACCTTAGAGGTGCATTGCCTCCTGATGCACGCTCCCCTTCTCCCTTTGCTTCCAGTCTGCCATACAGTTTTTAGCAGACTACAGACCTAAGGAAATCGTTTTCGCCAAGAGCAAACATCATGCCAGCCTACTGTGGGGCGTGAGTCCCACCAACCGATCAGCCATGGTCCAGGAGCTTGCCAACACCACTGCCATCTGCATCACTACCTCCTGGGCTGTTCAGAGGTAACCCTGGCACCACGTAAACCCAGAGCCCTGTCTTAATTCTCCTCCCCAGTTGTTTGTGAGATCTTACAGATAAACCTTAGGAAAGTAATAGTCGTAATGACTGACCTTGAATGAGGACCACGTGAATGTCCAGCACAATATCCATCCTCCTTTCCTGTCTCTCTGACTTCTTTGCTCTTGTCTCTTTAAAAAAAAAAAAAAAAAAAAAAACAGCTTCTACTTTGAATTTATTCATCGTTGGCCAGTCTTTCACTATGGTTAACTTTTAAGGGTTAATGTGTTTCTGTTTTTAATTTTATACAAGTACAATTGAGAAACACTGAGAAAAGTGGATGCACATATATACATGAGCGTATATGATAAGCACAAAGTTTGAGGAATTATTACACCATGAATACATATGTGTAATCAGCACCCAGGTCAAGAAACAGAACCTTCACCCCTTAGGAAGCCTGCCTTGGGCCCTCAGTTGTACCCTCTCCCAAGGGAAGCCACCACCCTGACTTCTAACAATACAGATTAGGTTTTCTTGGCTTAAAAAAAAAAAAATCAGTCACTGTATTTTGCATTTATTTTGTGATACAGAATACCAGAATAAAACAAAAACTATTCGTTTTATTTTTAATTATATGGTTAGAAAGACATGTTTTTACTTTTTTTAACATCGTGTTTCCTTTTAGCAAGTTAGCACCTCTTTATTTTATTCATTTTGGCCCGCACGGTATGGCACATGGAACCTTAGTTTCTCAACCAGAGATGGAAGCAGTGCCCCTGCCTCGGGAGCATGGAGTCTTAACCACTGGACCACCAGAACCCAAGAACATGGTTTTAAAATGGGCTTTCTCGGGATAAATGATATGTTACTTGTCCCTCAAATATTTTGACATTGTGTTAATAGACTGTTTATTATCATTTGGCTTTATGGTCTCTTTTGTGTTTTGTTGTAGGCTTTTTGAGGAAGGAATCTGGAACTTTTTGGGGTATAACAACATATAACAAGGCTGAACAACAACGTACATTCATGACAACTGTTTCACCGAGGCAAAAATTGCATACAGTAAATTCACAGATCAGAGTACAATTTGATGAGTTTTGAGTAATGCGAATACCGTGTCACCACCACCCCAGTCAGAAGATGGCATCTCTACTGGCCCAGAAAGTTCCCTCATGGGAACCCACTGCAAACACCGCTCTAATTTCTATCACTGTTTGACGAGTTGTCCCGGTTTATGAACCCCATATACACAGAATCAGAGAACATGTGCTCATTTGTACAACATAATGCTTTTGAGATTCATCTATCTTGCTGCATCTATCAGCTGTTTATTCTTCTTTCGAATGCTGAGTAATGCCTCATTGTATGCATATATACAACAATCTCATTACTTACACTTCTATTAGCAGACATTTGGGTTGTATCCACTTTTACAGACATATGTTCTCTTATCTTTATGTTCTCTTTTCTCCTGAGTGAACACTCAGGGAAGGGGAGTTGTTTTATGATGGGATGGCTATATGCTTAACCTTTAAAAAACTTACCAACAGTTTCCAAGAAGAGTAGACTGTCTCCCCTTCCCACCAGCAATGCAAGTGAGTTCTCATTACTCCATATCCTTACCAACCACAGAGAGCATCAGGCTTTCGAATCCGACCGTTTTGACAAATGTAAGTGACATCTCATTGTGCTTTCAGTTTGTGTTTCTCTGGGGACTATTGATATTGAGTAATTTTATATGTTCTTGTTGTCCATTTGCCTAACTTCTTTGTGTTTACTCAGTCTTGCTCTTTTTGTTTGTTTGACTTTTGAATTGTAAGGAATTCTTTAAATAGTCTGGATATAATCCCTTTGTCAGATACACGTATTTCAAATATTTTCTCTCAATCTGTGATTTGCCTTTTTGTATTCTCAGTGTGGAGTTTTGATGAACAGAGGTTTTTGGTTTTGAAGTCCAATTTGTCAATATTTCCTTTTGTGGTTGTGCTTTTGTGAGTCCTTTCTAAGAAATCCTTGCTGCTCTCAAGTTCATGAAGATATTTTTATACTATGTCTTCTGCCAGGAACTTTATAGTTCTAGGTTTTGAGTCTAAATCCCCTGTCTAACTCAAACTAATTTTAATGTGTGATGTGAAGTAAAGGACAAGGGTCACTTTTTGTTTTTTCTGTACTTTTTCCTAGTTTTTCCAGCCCATTTGCTGAAAAGATGTTTCTTTCTCATTGAAGATGCCATTGCCTTGATACCTTTGTAAAAAATCAATTGACTGAATATGGATAGATCTATTTCTGGATTTTTTTGTTATGATCCATTGATCTATTTCTCTGGGATACCATCTTGATGACTGTAGTTTTTGACACACTTTGAAATCAGGATGTGTGAATTCTCCCACTAGGGTGTTTATTTTGAAAACTGGCTATTTTAGCTACTCTGTATTTCTGTTTAAACCTTAGAAACAACTTGTCAGTTCTGAAAAAAAAAAGTCTTGTTGATATTTGGGTTGGAATTGTGTTGAAACTATAAACATTCATAGTTCAATCTGGAGAGAATTTGCTTTGTAACAATATTTAGTCTCCAAGCCATGAACATGGTTTATTTATTCATTTAGCTCTTTAATTTCTCTTCACATTACTTTCTACTTTCTATTCATTTATTTTTGGCAATGATTTTTAAAAAACTAATTTTGTATTGGGTTATAGCCAGTTAACACACAATCCTGTGGTAGTTTCAGGTGGACAGTGAAGGGATTCAGCCATACATAGCCATGTATCCATTCTCCCCCAAACTCTCCTCCCATCCAGGCTGCCACATAGCATCCAGCAGAGTTCCATGTGCTAGGCTGCAGGTCCTCGTTGGTTACCCATTTAAAAACTAGCAGGAAACTTACTTGCAAAAACAGAAAGAGACTCACAGACCTAGAGAACAAACTTATGGTTGCGGGGGGGAAGGATGAGGGAAAGGGATAGTTAGGAAGTTTGGGATGAACATGTACGTTCTGTTTTCTAATATGCAGGTCTTGCACACCTTTAGTTATCCTTAAATATTTTATGTTTTTATACTATTATCAATGAAATTGTTTAGAAATTCATTTCCAACTATTTGCTGCTAGAATTGATTTTACATATTGACTTTGTATCCTGTGATCTTATTAAAGGTATTTATGAGTCCTAGTAGTTATTTTCACATATTATTTAAAAATCTTCACATAAATAATTATTGACTCTTTGAGACCCCATGAACTATACAGTCCATGGAATTCTCCAGGCCAGAATACTGGAGTGGGTAGCCTTTCCCTCTCCCTGGGATCTTCCCAACCCAGGGATCGAACCCAGGTCTCCTGCATTGCAGGCAGATTCTTTACCAGCTGAGCTGCAAGGGAAGCCCTTACATAAATATACATGGCATCTGTAAGTTTAAGGAGTCTCGTTCTTTCTTTCCTATCTATGCAACTTTTTCTTTTCCTTGCTCTATTATACCAGCCAGGAATTTCAGTACAACAGTGAAGAAGAAAGGTGAAAGCAGACATTCTTGCCTAGTTCGCAATCTCAGGAGAAAAGCCTTCAGTGTTTTAGTAGTAAATATGATGTTAACTAGCATTTTCACTTTTCTCTTCTCAGATTGAAAAGGTGCTCTTCTCATTCAAGTTTGCTGGCAGTTTTGGTCACAAATGGGCACTGAGTTTTGTCAGATCTTTTGAAATGATCATATTATTTTACCTGTGTATTTTGTCAATATGGTCAGTTATATTGGCTGATTTTTAAATGCTATACCATCTTTGCATTCCTTGGGAAAACTCTACTTAATTATGATGTATTATCATTTTGTATATCACTGGATTTCATTTGTTGGTATTATATTAGGGATTTTTGCATCAGTTTCATGAGGAATATTGGTCTGTACTTTTTTTTTTTTCTGCAATGCTTCTGTCAGGTTTTGGTATCAAGATTATGCTGACTTCCTAAGATGATTTGAGAAACACTTTCTTCTCAGTTTTTGGAAAGAGTTTGTTGTAAGAGTTGTATTATTTCTTCTTCGTGTGTTTAATAATACCTCCCCCCTGCAGAAGAGCACTCTGGGCCTGGAAATTCTTTTCATGGAAACAATAACCAACTCAGTTGTGTTTGGACCATTCAGAGTATCTTATTTCAAGCTGTATCACTTTTAATAAATTTCTTTTTCAAAGAATTTGTTCACCTCATGTATGTAGCTGAGTTTATTGGTGTAGAGTCTCATAAAATTTCCTTGTTTTTTGGCGTCTGTTGGATCTGTAACAATATCCTCTCTTTTATTTCTGATCCTGGCTATCTGTGAGTTTTCATCTTTTCTCTCACTCAGCTCTGCTAGGGATTTTAAAAGATTTATTGAGGTATAATAGAAATAATCAAATGAACAAATTTAAAGTATATGATTGGATGAGTGCTGACATTCATGTACATCTATAAAATGAAAAGCACAATCAAGGGTGGAAGGAATTGGGAGACTGGGATTAACACATATACACTATTGATGCTATGTATAAAATAGATAACTCAGAACCTACTGTATAGTACAGGGAACTTTACGTAATGAAATATGGTGACCTGAATGGGAAGGAAGTCCAGGGGGAGGATATATGTTTCTGCAAAGCTGATTCATTTTGCTGTACAGTAGAAACTAGCATAATATTGTAAAGCAACGACTCTCCAATAAAAATCAATTTAAAAGACCTCACAATCAAGATAATGAGCACTTCCATTGCCCACAAAAGTCTACTCATGACTCAGTGCAACTCCTCTCTCCTTCCACCCCATCTCCAGGCAACCACTGATTTGCTCTCTGTAACTAGGGATTAGTTTGCATTTTCTAGGAGTTTCTATGTTTTCATACACGAGTTTTAGGAGTTCCTTCTGCATTTTGGAGAACAATCCTTCATCAAATATGCCTTTTGCATATATTTTCTCTCCGTCTGTGGCTTGACTTTTTATTCTCTTGACGGTGTCTTTCACAGAGCAGAAATGTTTTCATTTTAATGACATACAACCTGTCAGTTCTTTCTTTTCATGGGTTGTGCCTTTGGCGAGCTTCGCACATGCTCTGAACTCCCCTTGACTCCTTAAGTGGGCCAGGATGGCTGTTGTGAACTGGGGTTGGGTATTTCTTGTCCCCCAGGTCAGTTAGGCTCTGGTAAAAGCCCAGCAGGTTACCCTCTGGTTAACTAGTTTCTTCGGAGGTTGTTGTTGTTAGTTACTAGGTCCAGTTCTACTCTTCTGTGACCCCACGGACTGTCGCCATCTAGGCTCCTCTGTCCATAGGATGTCCCAGTCAAGAATACTGGAGTGGATTGCCATTTCCTCCTCCAGGGGATCTCCCAATCCAGGGATCAAACCTGAGTCTCCTGCATTGGCAGATGGATTCTTTACCATCTGAGCCACCTGAGAAGCCCCAGCAAACTGCCCCCTCTGTTACAAGCAGCATACTCTTTCATATTTCAGAACAATTCCTTTTCCCCTACTCCTGCCAAGAGTATAAGGCAGGGGGGGCGGGTTTCTCCATTTGCTGTAAGGACCTGGTCTACCTCCAGGAGGTAAAAGCCACAGAAGTTTGAGTCCCCTTGGCTTTTCTATCCCTGAGACTCGTCCCCACTGAGCCTTCCACGGTTCGTCATTTACAGCCCAGCTTTCCTTACCTTATCACTGGTTCCCACCAGGTTTGTGCTTGTGGATTTCGACTCCAGTAAGCTGTGATTCTCTGTATTTGCCTCTAGGTCTTTGCAGTTTGGGGGGCCATAGTTTGCCCTGTGACCTCATCTCTCTGACAGGTCTAAGGCGACTTGTTGGTTTTTCAGTATGCTCATATTTGGACTTGTTTAAGTACAAAGAGTGGCCAGTTCCAGCTTCTCAGATGCCAGACTGGAAACTGGAAGTCCACATTGCGTTTCAAATGTTGGTTCCCTATGTTCACTGCTGGCGTATACAGATGTGGTCAGTGTTTGCATGTTGATCTTGCAACATTACTAAATTCATTTATGACTACTAGGAGGGCTATTTGAAGACGCCTTTGGGTTTTATATGTAGACAATCATGTCATGTGCAAACACATTTTTATTTCATTTATTTCATTCTTTCCAATCTCTATGCCTTTTATTTCTTTTCCTTCTTGATTTTTATGTTTTTGTTTTGTTTTTTGTTTTTGGCTTGCAGGATCTTAGTTCTCCAACGATGGACTGAAATTGGGCCCTTGGCAGTGAAACAGCAAAGTCCTAACTACTGGACCACCAGGGAATTCCCTTTTTCTTGTCTTTATTAAGGTAGTTGGAACTTTCAGTTCTATGGTAAACAGTGGTGAGTTGGACATTCTTGCTTTGCTCTCAGTCTTACAAAGAAAGCATCTCTTCCCATGAATTATGTTAGCTAAAGATTTTTGAAGGATTTATTAAAGGTTTCATATCTCTTCTATTCCTAGTTTGCTGAGAGTTTTTATTGTGAATGGATACTGAATTTTGTTAAAGGCCTCTCCTGCACCTGGTGAGATGATCCTGTGCGTCTCTTCTATGGTCTGCAGACAGGAATTACATTGATTTATTTTCCAGTGTTAAACCAGTCTTAGTTCCAGGATAAACCCCTACTTCATTATGAGTATTAGTATTATATATATGTATATATATCATTGGATGCAACTGGGAAGTATTCTGTCAAGGAATTTTGCATTTGTGCTTATGAGGGATACTGTGCTATAGCTTTCCGTTCCTATGTTAATCTGGTTTTAGTCTCAGACTAATAATGCTGGTTTTATAAAATGAGTTTGAAAATGCACTCTCCGGTTTTCTGGAATTTTGCATAGAATTGGTATTATTTCTTCCTTAAATATTTTGTAGAAGTCACCAGCACAGCCATTTTGGCCTGGAGTTGTCTTTGCAGATTTTATCTCAGTTGAATTTATTGACAAATTGTTATATTCACTTAATATCCTTTTCTTGCCTATAGGCTCTTTAATGATGTCTCTAATTCTGCTGTGGTAATTTATATCTTCTTTCTAATCCCCCCTGATAAATCTGACCAGGAGTTTATAAATTTTATTGACATTTTTAATAAGTTTTTGCTTTTATTGATTTTACTATATTGTCTTTCAGTTTTCACTTATACTTTGGGCTTTTTTTTACCTTCATTTATTTTATTTTATTTTATTTTTTTCATTTTTCTTATTGCAAAAGTAATGTACATTTATTTCAAAATATGCAAAAAAATCATGAAAATAAAATCATCTGTGATCTTATACTATTAACACTTTAATATATATGCTTCCAAGCATTTTTTCTCACATATACATGCTATTCTACATACTGTTTAAATAATCTAAAAGTTTACTGTAACCTAAAGTATCTTTCTGTCAATAACTTTCTAAAAACAAGTTTGATGTCTTATATTGTGAATGAAAATGATTTACTCAATTTCCCACCTCTATGTAGACATATAAGAAATTTCTTTTGAGATAAAGACTGTATTTTTTAAAGTGTGTCATATGCATAATTTTTCCAATAGTAAAAAAATCAGTATGTTGAGTTGTCTAAGAAAGAAAGGGATACTGACATTTTGAATTATATCTATTTGAATTATACCTATTTTAGTGCCTGCCTAATTCTTTGCGCCTAACTCGCCCAACTCTTTGTGACCCTATGGACTGAAGCCCTCCAGGCTTCTCAGTCCGTGTAATTTTCCAGGCAAGAATACGAGAGTGGGTACCTTCATCTACTTATTTTTGATTTCTATGGTGGAACTTTAGGTCTTTTGAGTTTTCCCCTACTTTTATAATATAATCATTTAATGCTTGAGATTTCCCTTAAAGCATTAACTGCATCCCATAAATTTTAAATCATGTTCTAATTTTGATTCAATTCAAATATTTTGTTATTTCTATTTGGATTTCTTCTTTAACCCATGGGTTATTTAAAAGTATGCACCTTAGTTTCAAAATCTGTAATTTTTCAGATATTCTGATACTTATTTCTAATTTAATTCCATTGCAGTGAGAGAATATTATTTGTAGAATTTTTAGTCTTTTTAAATTTATTGAGTTATTTTAGGGTCCATAATATGACCTATCTTAATGAATGTTTCACGTGTCCTTGGTAAGAATTGTGTTCTGCCACTGTTCATGATAGTATTATTAATTCTTCTCTATCTTTACTGATTTTCCATCTACCTATTTTATGAATTATTGAGAGAATGCTATCAAAAACTGTAATTAACTCTGAATTTGTCTGTTTCTCCTTTGAAATGTGTCGGTTTTTGCTTCATATATTTTGAAGTTCTATTACTTGGTGAATAAATACTTAGTACAATTAGGTCACTTTGATGAACTGTCCCCTTTATCGTTATGAAATGATCCTCTTTATTTTTTTTTAAAAAAGCTTTCAATTCTGTATTGTTAAAAAAGTGAAAGTGTTAGTTCCTCAGTCGTTTCCAACACGTTGCATCCCCATGGACTTCTCTGTCCATGGGATTCTCCAGGCAAGCATACTGGAGTGGGTGGCCATGCCCTCCTCCAGGGGATCTTTCCAACTCAGGAACTGAACCCAGGTCTCCTGCGCTGCAGGCAGATTCTTTACCATCTGAGGCACCAGGGAAGTCCAAGGAGTATAGCCAATTAATGGACTTCACACATACACACAGCCAGTTAACAATTTTGTGATACTTTCAGGTGAACATCAAAGGGATTCAGCCATACATGTACATGTGTCCATTCTCCCCCTAGTCTCCCCCTGCTCCAGGCTGCCCCATAACTTTGAGCAGAGTTGCCTGTGCTATGCAATAGGTCCTTGTTGGATATGAAATGGTCCTCTTTAACCTTGTAATTGTCATTGTTCTTAAATCGACTTTGACCTAGTCAATATAGCAGCTCCAGCTGCTTTCTTCTGCTTAGTGTTAGTAATGTATCTTTTCCCATCCTTTTCTAAGTTTAGAAGTAGGTTTATAGACAGCACAGAGTTGGTTATTGTTTTTATATCCGATGTTACAGTCACATCCTTGGTGCATCTAGACTATTTGCAGTTACGGTGATCATTGACATGGTTGAGTTTGAATTTTCTTGTTGCCTTTGTTAATATGTACCATTTGTTTTCCATTTCCCTTTCCCTCTTTTTCTTTGTGGTTGGAAAGGGTTTCAAGGCCACAGCACAGGGAGTGGAACTGCAAATAAAGTCTAATGGTCCCCATGAGTTGAGCAGAGCTTGGGGGTCTCTGGAGGCCATGATGGTGAGAGTTTGCAAGTCAGAGTAGGGAGGAGAGAATGTGGAAGACAGGAAAAATATTGGACATCTGTGGAGGGTTCCTCTGAGTCTGTAGCTGAGTGTTGATCAAGGAAGCTATCAAGGTAGTAAGCAAAAAACACTGGAAAGCAACAGAGAGAGTAATATCTGGAGCTCCAAATGGCGAGAAACAATTCATAATCCTGTGGTGCAGAGTGAAAAGACTTCATAGAACACGGGGTATATGCCTGAGCAGGGACCACTGTCTTATGTGTTGCTTGTTCTTTATTTAATTGGTTTCTGCTTTTATCTTTCTTATTTCCTTTATTCTCTTACTTGGGCTTAATTTGCTCTTCTTTTCCCACCTTTTTAAATGGTAAATTATATCATTGATTTTAAACCTTTCTCTCTTTTCCAAAATGAATTAAAATCTATAAATATCTCTCTAAGCACTGCCTCAACTGCGTCTGACAGCTCTTGTTGAATTTTCATTGTCATTCAGTTGAACTATTTAAAAATGTTTCTCTGGGTCAAGGGTTATTTAAACATGTGTTGCTTAATTTACAAATGCTTGGGAGCTTTCCTATACGTCTTTTTTGATTTCTAATTTAATTCTATTCTGTTTGTGCATGCTCAGTCACTTCAGTTGTGTCTGATTCTTTGTGACCCAATGATCTGTAGCTGGTCTGGCTCTTCTGTCTGTGGGATTTTTCAGGCAAGAATACTGGAGTGGGTTGCTCTGTCCTCCTTCAGGGGATCTTCCTGACCCAGGGATCAAACCTGCATCTCCTGCACTGCAGGCAGATTCTTTACTGCTGAACCACTATTCTGCTTTTAGGGGAAAAGAAACCTATAATTTTCAATCTTTTGAAATGTATTGAGACATTTTATGACCCAGCACATGGTCTATCTGGATACATATTACATGTTTACATGAAAGAATCTGTATTCTGTAGCTGCTGGGTATGGTGTACTGGCTATGTCATAAGGAAAAATAGTCTATAATGTTGAAATCTTTTGTATGTTTAATTTTGAGGGATTCTCAGTTTTACTATCAATTTTAGAGAGTAAGTGTTAAAATCTATCTATGATTATGGAATTTTCTATCCCTTTGATTCTATCAAGTTTTTATGTCACGCATTTTGAAACTTCAGCTTTAAGACATGTATACATTTATGGTTGTCATGTTTTTTGATGGACTGTGAAATATTTTCATTATTATTATGAAATGTTTTATCATTATGAA
This sequence comes from Antilocapra americana, assembly GCA_007570785.1. NCBI lineage: Eukaryota > Metazoa > Chordata > Mammalia > Artiodactyla > Antilocapridae > Antilocapra > Antilocapra americana. The sequence continues at coordinate 4,672,794 of ML660204.1, read as the reverse complement.
ATGTTCCTTTTTATCTCTGGTAATATGTTTCTTTTCTTTTTCTTTTTTTTTGGGGAGAAAACTTTTTTTTTTTTTTTTTGCCATACAATGTCATGATATTACCATGGGTTTACATATGCTCCCCCTCCAGAACCCCCCTCCCTCCTCCCTCCCCCCGGGAAATCTTGATGCACCAGCCCCGAGCATCAATCCTGGGCTGGCGATTGATTAGACATATGATAATTAACATGTTTCAATGCCATTCTTAATATGTTTCTTGTAAGTAAGAAACCTTAACCCTATCTTTTTGCTATTTGGTTTTAATCTTTTTTTCTTCTGTTTTTTGCCTTCTCTTGGGTTAACAGAAATTCTTTATTGTATTTTTAATATTCCATTTTAATTCCTTATTTTCTTTTCAAATGTGCATCTTTATGCTTCGTTTTTAATGTCTGTTCCAGGGATTATAATAGGTATTACTTTTCCCCTTATTTTTTTATTTTTGTAAAACAGGCCTAAAATTTACTATCTAATCACTTCAGCTATTTTCAGTGGTCTTAACTACATTCATTACCCACTGCCATCACCACCATCCATCTCTCGGACTCTTTCTATCTTGTAAACCTGAAACTCTGTCTCCCTTAAATATTAACTCCGCATTCTTCCCCTTTCCCAGAATCTAGCAATTAGCACTGTTTCTGTCTCTGTGACTTTGACTACTCTAAAAACCTCACATGTAGGTGGGATCATGCAGTGTTTTTGTAACTAGATTATTTTATTTAGCATAATGTTCTCAAGATTCATTCATGTTGTATCAGGTGTCAGAATTTCCTGCCTTTTTAAAGCTGAATAAGTCTAGTATATATATATATATATATATATATATATATATACACCACATTTTGCTTATCTGTTCATCCATTGATGGACACGTGGGTTGCCTCCATGTTTTGTGAATAATGCTGCTAGGGACACAGTTATACCAATCTCTCTGAGACACTGTTTTCAATTTCTTTGGGTGTAAACCTAAATTGCTGGTTCACAGGGTGATTCTATTTTTAAATTTTTAAGGGCTCACCATGATGTTGTATACAGAGGTTGTATCCTTTTACATTCCCATCAACAGTGCACTAGCGTTCCAATGTCTCTATGCTTGCACCAACAGTATTACTTTCTGATTTTTTTATACTAGTCACCCTAATGGGAGGCTTCCCTGGTAGTTCAGCTGGTAAAGAATCTGCCTGCAAAGCAAGAGACCTGGGTTTGACCCCTGGGTTGGGAAGATCCCCTGGAGAAGGGCATGGCAGCCCACTCCAGTAGTCTTGCCTGGAGAATCCCACAGACCAAGGAGCCTGGTGGGCTACAGTCCAAGGGGTCGAAAAGAGTTGGACGCAGCTAAGCACAGCACCCTACTGGGTATTAGGGTAGTTAGTTCATTGTAGTTTTGATAGCATTTTTCAAATAATTATTGAGATTGAGAATCTTTTCATGTGCTTATGGTCATTCATATATCTTCTTTTGAGAAACGTCTGTTCAAATCCTTTGCCCATTTTTTTTTAAATCAAATTGTTTGGGGTTTTTTGGTAAGTTTTATAAATTCTGTCTTCTGGATATTAATTTCTTATCAGCTATACAATTTGCAATATTTTCTCCCATTCTATGAGTCACTTTTTTATTCTGTGCATAGGGTCACTTGAGGCATGTGTTTTTATTTTTATTTTTTAATATTATCATTTTTAAATTTTACATTGTAGTGGTTTTGCCATACATTGACATGGATCCACCATGGGTGTACATGTGTTTTTAAAATTGTAATGAAATCTTTTTGTTGCCTGTGTCTTTGGTGTCATGCCCAAGGAATTATTGCCTCATCTAATATCATGAAGCTTTTGCCCACTGTTTTCCACTAAGAAGATTATAATTTGAAGTCTTGCTTTAGGTCTTGTATACATTTTGAGTTAGTTTGCGGACATGTTTTTAGATTAGGGTCCAATTTCATTCTTTTGCATGTGAGTGTCCAGTTTTCCCAGCATCACTTGTTGAAAGACTGTCCTTTCCCCATTGAACAGTCTCGACATCTTCATCAAAAATCATTTGACCATATACGCATGAGTTTGTGTTGTTGTTGTTCAGTCACTAAACCATGTCTGACTCTGTGCAATTCCATGGGCTGCAGCACACCAGGCTTCCCTGTCCTTCACTATCTCCCAGACTTGGCTCAAACTCACGTCCATTGAGTCCGTGATGCCATCCAATCCATCTGTCTATATGTCTATTTTTATGCCAATACCACATTGCTTATATTACTATAGTTTTGTAGTAAGTGTTGAATCAGGAAGTATGAGTCTTTTGCTTTTTTCTCCTTTTTCAAGATTATTTTGGCTATTTAGGGGGCCCGTGAGATTCCATTTGAATTTTAGAGTGGGTTTTTCCATTTCTGCAAAAAATGATATTGGAGTTTTGACAGTGATTCCATTGACTCTATAGGTTGCTTAAGGTGGCACTGACATTATAACAATATTCAGTCTTCCAGCCTGTGAACATGGGATGTGTTTCCATTTACTTATGTCTTCCTTAGTTCCTTTCATCAATATTTTGTGGCTTTCATTGTACCATCCTTCTCCTTGGCTAATTTAACTCCAAAATGTTTTATCCTTTTTGGCACTATTATAAATGAAATTGTTTTCTTAATTTATTTTTTGTTCACGTTAGTGTATAGGATGCAACTGCTTTTTGTGTGGTGACTCTAAACCCCACTACTCTGTGGAGTTTACTCATTAGTTCTAATTGTTTTGTGGAATCTTTAGAATATTTTACATATGAGATGATATCATCTGTGAACAGATATAAGTTTACTTCTTCCTTTCCAATTTGGAAGTTTTTTCTTTCTCTTTCTTTCCTAATTTCTTGGGCTAGAACTTTCTGTACTATATTGAGTAAGTGGTGAAAATGGCTTGTCCTTTCCTTGCTTCTGATCTCAGAGGGAAATCTTGCAGTCTTTTACTATTTAACATGATGCTGTTTATCAAGTCGTCTGTATGGACACTTGCTCTGCATTCACCTTTGGCTATTGCAAATAATGCTGCTGTGAACCTGGGTATGGCATGCATCCAATGTCTGACATCAGGGGAATGCTGGCCTCATAAAGTGAGTTCAAAAGTGTGCCCACTTCACCTGTTTTCTGGAAGAGCCTGGGCTTTATTGGTATTATTACCTCGTAAAATATTTGGTAGAACTTGCCTTGGAAACAATCTGGGCCAAATTTTCTTTGTTGGAAGGTTTTAAGCTAAGAATTCAATTTCTTCAGTAAATTTAGGTGTATTTATGTTATCTCTTCCTTGAGTTTTGGTGTTTTGTGTCTTCCAATAATTTGTCCTTTTCATCTAAATTGTTGAATTTATGTCATAGAGAGATCACTTTAGCATCCTTGTGTGTGTGTGTGTGTGTGTGAGAGAGAGAGAGAGAGAGAGTGTGTGTGTGGTCTTCGTTGCAGCATGTGAGATCTAGTTACCTGATTGGGGATCGAACCCAGGTCTCCTGCGTTGGGAGCACAGAGTCTTAGCCACTGGGCCATCAGGGAAGTCTCATCATAACATCGTTTTAATTTCTGTAGCTTCGGTCATGATAGTCCATTTTCCATTTCTGATATTTATAATTTGTGTCTTTTCTCTGTTTATTTTGGTCAGTCTGCCTCGAGTTTTGTCAAGTATGTTGATCTTTCAAATAACTAAGTTTAAAAAATTAATTTATTTTCTCTATTTTCAGTTATACTCATTTCTGCTCTTTATTGTTTCATTCCTTCTGCTTTCTTTGGGTTTAATTTACTTTTTGTTTCTAAAGTGGAATTTTAGATTGTTTATTTGATACTTCCTCTCTGACCTCTCTGTGATTTAGAGATGGGTTGCTTAATTTAAAAATATCTGTGGATTTTCCAGATATCTGTTATTGATTTCTAGTTTAAGTCCATCATGGTCTAAGAAAATACACTGTATAATTTTAATTCCTTTAAGGTTGTTAAGTTTTTAATGGCACAGAATGTACTTCATTTTGGTGAATGTTCCACTTACACTGGAAAAGAATCAGTGTTCTGTTACCACTGGCTGAAGAGGTCTATAAATGTCAACCAAGTCAAGTTGATGGTGTTTTTCAGCTCTTCTATATCTTTGCTGATTTCCTGTCTACTTATTCTGTTGATTGCTGAGAAAGTAGTGATGAGGTTTCCAAATATAACTGTGGGTTTGTCTATTTCTTCTTCAATCAGGTTTTATCTTGCGGAGTTTGGTCCCTGGCCATTGGGGCACCCATATTTGGGATTGTTATACCTTTTTGGTAAATTATTCTCCTTATGTAATGGCCCTATTTATGCCTGGCAGTTTTCTTTCTACTGAAGTCTTCTTTGTCTTATGTTAATATAGCCACTTCTGCTATTTTTTAAAATTTATTATTATGTGGATCACTTTTAAAGTCTGTAATGAATTTGTTACAATGCTGCTTGTTTTATGTTTTGGTTTTCTGATTGTGGGACCTGTGGGATCTGAGCTCCCCAGCCAGGGATTGAACCTACACCCCCTGCACTGGAAGGTGAGGTCTTAACCACTGGCCTGCTGGGGTACTTACTCCTTTTCAGCTTTGATTTGTGTTAACTGTGTATTTTTTTTCCCCATCCTTTTACTTTTAATCTGTCAGTGTGAGCAGCCAGCAAACTTTTTCTGTAAAGGGCTAGTAAGTGAATATCTTAGGCTTTGTGACCACATATGGCCTCTCTCTCATTTTCTTCCTCTTCTGCTGCACAACCCTCAGCAACTGTAAAAAACCATTCTCTAAAATAGGTCATTTGCAGGATTTGTCCTGTGAGCAAGTTTGTTGGTTAAATTTAAGATGCATATCTTACAGACAGTGTCTAATTGGATCATTTGTCCCCCCAATCTAATTTCTGTTTTTAATTGCTGTATTTGAACCATTCAGGTTTAATACAATTATTGCTACAGTTGAATTTATGTCTACCATTTTATTATTTCTCTATCGTTCTCATTTTTTTTCTCTGTTCCCTTTTCTGACTTCTTTTGAATTACTTGAAGTCCTTTATTTTTAGTATTCCATTTATTTTGTCTATTTGATTTTTGGCTGTATCTCTATGTTACTTTTTAGTTGTTGCTTTAGATAATATTTATCTCTCCAACTTTTCACCATCTGTTTAGTGTTAATATGTTACTACTGTATGTAAAATATAGAAATCTTATAATCATCTTTATCAGCTCGAAGCTATACCTCACCTTCTAATTATTATATATCTTACATCTACATACATTGAATCTCCCGGACAATGTCACCATGATTGCTTTTTAAAGTCATACATTTTTAAAAGCATTCAAGAGAAGAAAAGTGTCCATTATATTTACCCAGATATTTATCTGTTCTGTTGTGCTTCCTTCATTCCTGATGTTCTGAGTTTTCCTCTGATATCATTTCCCCTTTGCCTGGAGAACATTCTTTCAGATTTCTTTTTGAGCAAGTCTGCTGGTGATGAATTCTTTCCGTTTCTTTTTTTTTTTTTTTCTTTTTCTTCTTCTGACTAGGTCTCTATTTTGCCTTCACTCTTAAGAAAAATATTTTTGCTGGATTTAGAATTCTGAGTTGACAGTTCCTTTGTTGAGAATTTTCAAGGATGCTGTATTACTTCCTTGTCTTCTGACCACCATTGTTTCTGCTGAATGGTCTCCAGGCGTTACTCACCTTCAGGGAAGGCATCATTTTTCTCTGTGGCTTTCAATCACTTGATTCTGATGTGTCTGGGTGTGGTTTTCTTGGAGTTTATCCTGTTTGGAGGTCTTAAAGCCTTTTGAACCTGTAAAATTTATGTCTTTTGACATATTTGGGAAAGTTTAGCCATTATTCTTTGAAAAAATTGTTTTGCTTGGATTCCGGTGGAAATTGAGAAGTTTGGCCACTCAAAATACATAAGTTCTGGAGATCTACTGTAAAACACAGGGCCTAGGATTAACAATACTGTATTGTATACTTTGTTTTTTTGGCCACGCCACATGGCATGTGGAATCTTAGTTCCCCAACCAGGGTCTGAACTTGCATCCCCCACGTCGGAAGCACAGAGTTAACCACTGGACTTCAAGGGGAGTCCTTGTACTTGTATACTTTAAAAAAATTGTGACGAGGGTAGATATTATGTTAAAAGTTGTTACCACAAAAGGAAAAAAAAAAAACCCAGAAACAGGAGGATTCTTTGCAAGGTGATGGGTAAGGTTACGACATTGATAGTCATCTGATAGTGATGATGGTGTCCCAGGGCTTGTTGTTAGCCCCAGGCACAATTATCTATAATTTGTAATGTAAATTACAATTAAATCTATAATTTACTGCATTAGCTATCTATAAAGTTTTATGTCAGTCATATTTTCCTAAAGTAGTTAAAAAAATTTTTTTTCTGACTCTGTCTCTTCCTCTATTAAGAATTTCAATGACGTATTAGGTCTTACAATATTGACTAACAAAGTCCCCGAGGCCCTCATTTTTAAAAATCCTGTCTTTCAGTTCTAAGATTAGATCATTTCTATTGATCTGTTTTCAAGTTTACTGACTCTGTCCTCTGTCATCTTCGTTCTTCTCTTAGCCTATTCAGTGAAATGTTTACATCTTCTACTTTGCTTCTCAGATCTAAAAGTTTTATTTCTTTTTAAATAAATGTTTCCTTTAATAAAATTTTACATCTACAGGAGGCTATGAAGGTAATAGTGTTTATAAATAACCCTCACCTAGTTTTCTGTCATTTTTGAGACTGCACCCAAGTACTGCATTTCGGATTCTTTTGTTGACTATAAGGGCTACTCTGTTTCTTCTAAGGAACATGGTGTAGGACAGAAAAAACCTGGCATGCTGCAGTCCATGGGGTCGCAAAGAGTTGGACACAACTGAGCGACTGAGCAGCAACAATTTTCCCTAATGTTAACATCTTTTATTGCCACCGTGGCATGTTTGTCAAAACCAAGATACTGACGTGGGTACATTATTATGCTAAACTCCAGACTGTACTCAGATTTCACCAGTTTTTACATGAATGTCTTTTTTTTTTGCCTGGGACAGGGGAGTGGATTTCCAAAATTCAATCCAGGATACAAAACCACATCACATTTTGTGATTCTTCGTTATAGTTTGTCTCTCTTTGCCAAAACGTCTGTTTTTTCCATTCATTTCGAGCCTGTCCGGCTTTACCTCACAGAGGATAACAGGCCTCGTCTGATAATCCCAGCAACTGGGTTGTCTCAGGGTTGTCATCTTTTGATGGTCTTTCCCTCGGGATTTGATCAGATCCTGGTTCTTGGCATGCTGAGTAACGCGGGATTTTATTCTGGACATCTTATTTGTTTGTGTTTTGTGAGAAAACCGGATCCTGTTAACGCCCTGGAGAATGCAGGCTTCCTTCTTCTTTTTCCATTTTCCTCTCCTCTATCCTTTTTCTGGGCTTCCCTTGTGGCTCAGCTGGTAAAGAATCCGCCTGCAATGCGGGAGACCTTTAGCCGCAAGTTCTCTCTCTTTCTGTGGGTGCGGGCTCCTGCACATTCAGCCTGCCAAGCTCCAGTGGCGCTGTTTGCCAATGCCCAAGTGCATCCCACTTGGAAGTCAGTGGACTTGAGTGCTGGTGTCTCAGGCCTCAGCTCTAGGACCTCCCAAAGCCCCTGGCCCTGGGACGGGGGCCAGTGCCCCTGTGCTCCCACGGGCACCCCTGTCCCTCTGGCCATGGGCCCTGCAGGACTCAGCTGTTGCCTCGGGGAACCTCTGCTGGACTCTGCAGTTCTCTCTCTGTGGGCACTTCTCTGCTTTCCAGGTGTCCACCTGGCAACCCTGGTCACTTCAGCCTACCCGAATCCTTAGCTCTGTCCCCCTGCCGCTCAGGGGACTTCTCTGACTGGGGTCCTGCGGGATGTGATGCAGCCGGGGGTGAGGGGTGCTCTGGGCCATCAGCTGGGGCATCTGCGCTGCTTATTGCATTGCACCCCCCGTCCCCCGCTCTGGGATAGTCCTCTCATGTGCCCATTTTCTAGTACCAGAAAAGCATTGCATTTGGCATATTTGTCTGCTTTTCTTACTTGCTTAAGGCAGGAGGGTGAATCCAGTTTCCCTCCTTCATGGTGGTTGGAAACGTGTATCAGACCCATGTGGGGAGGCTGGTTTAAACATGGGCTTTTTACTTCTTTCCAGGCAGAACACCCAGTCCTCCCTCCCCTCGCAGCCCCGTCACCATGACCCTGAGCTCCTCTCGTGTGCCCCTGCCCATAAGACAGCAGCTTTCTGGTGGAATTCCCGCCACCCCCAGGCTCGAAGGACTTCTCACTGTCATCCTCCAGTATTTTCAAATAGTTGTCTTTCCTCTTTGCCAAGAGTTTAGACTTGCCCACTGTGGGTCTTTCATGATGCCGTTTGACCCTCAAGATGAAAGTGGGACCCTGTTCTGTTTTTCACCAATGGAGGGACTCAAGTGTGGCCCTTAGGACACTGGGATCAGGTCACATGACCAGGAAACGGCAGGGCCACTAAACCTGTCCCACTCGTGTCGTGCCCAGGGCTGGAACAGGCATCCATGACTGCAGAGGTGGCAAATAGCTCTTAGGATTGTAGGCTCTATGACGCTTGTTCTCACCAGCTGTCCTTAAACAGTGACCTTCACTGCAGCCTGGTTGACCCCAGCCACCCCTGGGTGTTGAAGTGGGTTCCCTCTGCACATGGGAGGCAGGGGGCAGGTATCTGGTGATGTGCATCAGAGGACTGTCCCAAAGGTGTCGATTCAACCTGCCTCTCGTCTGCATGAAACTCATCCACAGCTCCCCTTGTGCTTAGAATAAAAACTTGGCTCCCACCTGTGGCCCACAGGCTGTGCTGCTCACACCCTGGTCCCACCCTCATCCCCATACCCCTCTCTTCTTTCCAGCCTCAGTGGCTTCCTTCCTGTTCCTCCAGTTTTTCACCTCCAGTTTTTCCTCGGCCACCCCACACATGATGGGGTCCCTCTGCCGAGGACGTTCGTGTCTCGTGAAATGTGGCCAGGCCACCTCCTGTGGTCTAAATACCAGGAAACCCTCACTTCAGAGCACCTGCTCTGCTTCTGCCTCCCCCGCCTTCAGACAAGGTGGAAACCAAGGCTTGAGGGCCAGCGAGGGGCCGAGGCAGGCAGCCCAGCCGTGTCTACTGTCCTTCTGCGTTGAGCACCCACCTGGCATCTTCCCAGCAGCCTCTGGGCGGAGGGAGCAGGAGGACACCTGCCGGCCTCCTGGGCCTTCAGTGATGCTCAGCTGTGCAGAGCCATGACGCCCGCTCAGGTGCAAGTCCAGGGCCGGGTGAGACCTGGATGGAAGATGGATGCACAGAGGGCAGGGGGCGGGTGCTGCCTGAAGACCGCAGACTCCCCGATGGCAGGGCCCTTTGTTGCCCTCTCCTTTGCCTTCAGGGCCTGAGATGAACATGGTAGTCACTCAATGCATCTTAGTGGCGGGAGAGGAGTCACTCAGCAGTGCCTGGAGAGTGCAGGCAGCAGGGCCAGAGGGAAGCTGCTCCACATGCCCACCAGTTTGTTTCTCAGCCTCCTGTCTCCTTTCCCTCCACCCTCAGGAATGTGTCTCTGGTCAAGAATGTGGAAGCATCCAGCAAACACATGGTGTGTACACAGACGCGGAGATGCGGGACCAACTGGTATACACACTCAGCCTCGTCCGGAGACAGCCTGTGTAGGTGTCCCTACACAGGCTACACACACTAGCTTCTGCACCCCTGGGTGGGAACAAGATAATTGCCCTGCATGACAAAATGTATGAAATGCTAGTCTATTAGTCACTAATGACATCTCCATGGATGGTACAAGGAAGCAGAGTGTTTGGAGTTGGCCTGGAAGCCCCCTCTGGCCTCATGCAGCCCAGCCCCCTCCCACAGGCTGGCTCTGGCTTGTCAGTTGGGAAAAGACTGAGTTTCTCAGAGGTGCGTACAGGTGGTGCTTAATAAATACTTTTGGGAGAGGAAGCTGGCTTCCTGCGGTCCCTGCACTGGACCAACTTTGTGGATGCCACAGAAACTCACTCAACCCGTTAGCAAAGTTGGGGAGTCAGGCATGATAAAAAAGTCCAAGGTCATAGAGTTGGGGGAACTAAGTTGACTTGGGGGAGGGGGAAGAGGAGGTGTCTGAGCCTCGGTGTTTCCCACGCAGCCAATAGGAAGACACGCTTTCAGATAGCGCCCCCCACCCCCATGTTTGAATTGCACTAAATGTAGGTGAGTGTAAACCAGAGCTCTGAGTTTTTTTGACTTTGTTTTCCTGCCTGAAGTATGTTCCCTGGCCGTATTCCCAAAGCCCTGAGGACCACAGAGGGGACTGAAGTGAATATGGCCCACCGGTTAGAAGTTAGTAAGGACCCACCCCCACCTCACATCCCTTCCCCTAGATGGTGCTGCCAGGGAAGGCTGGGGAGGGCAGCTCCCCCACCTCCTGAGCCCTGCAGGTGGGCCTGAGCAAGGCCCCCTGTGAGCCTGCCTGGCTGGGGTGCAGGGCTGAGCCAGCCGCTGGCAGGTTGACACTGTCTCCAATGTGCGTGGGACCTGGTACTTTTCCAAGGGCTTTTAAACGCATTATCTCGCTGGAGGCTCATTTGAGGCGAGGCCTCGAAGCTGACTGGAAAACAGCTAATTTACTGAATCCTGAATGGAGAGGAAGCAGAAGGCGGCATGTGTTTTTGCTGAATCTCAAACCAAAACAACCTTTTGTTAAAGAACAAACAAATAAACAAAACTGCTGAAATCAATTCACCCGGGAACAGTATGAACAGAGGTTCTGGGCAGAGCATCTCAGCAGCAAATTCCAGCTCAACCAGTGTGGACTGGGGGAGGGGCTGCTGGGGTGACGGATGTGCTCATAGGGTGGGGGGAGGTTGGGGGGGCAGAGCCCCTTGTGGGAGGGGCATCACTGTGCACCCGGGGACCTGGCTGACCCTCCCAGGGAGACCTTGAATGCTGGTTCCTTGGGAGTTGCTGCTGGGGAGGGGGTCTCCAGATGGGGGCCCCTGAATAAGGCAGGAAGAAGGGGTGCACTGGGGGCAAGGGGCCAGGCTGCATCTAAGCAGAGGTTGCACTGCTTACAGGGAGGGCTGGAGAGCATCAGCATCCATCCCAGCCCCTTGGAGGCAAGTCCCCTGACGTGGTTGCCATGGGTGACATGGGGTCTTCCCAGCCTGCAGGTGTCCCCAGGGCCTAACGCTGCTTCTCCTACACAGCCCACTCCCACAGGCCACGGGACATGGACTGCCTGGCCTTCTTCTACAACGCCATCATCCAGCTGCAGCAGCTGAGGCCAGTGGAGGCCCCCATGGCCAGCCCAGCAGCCGAGTGGTGGGTGGTCCAGGAGTGGCAGCCAGGCTGTGACCAGAGCCAGGACTGCAGTCAGGACCTGGAGCTCATCATCTTTAATGACAAAGTCAGCCCCCAGAGCCTGGGCTTCCTGGCAGGATATGGGTAAGGCTCCCCCAGCCCCAAGAACCTGCCTTGTGGCCCAGAGGCTTCAGAACCTTCCGCCCCTTCTTGTCCCTGTTAACCAAAACTGCCTGGGATGGGGGGCACAAGTCCCTGTTCCCTGGGCCCCAGGAATACACTAGGATGGTGCCTTACCGTCACACAAGCTGCTAGCAGAAATGGGCATTCCCACTGTCCCACCCCTCATTCCTGTCTGTAGGGTCATGTGTCACCCAGCCCTCCAACCCCAGGTGGAGACTGGAACCCCAGTCCCACCCGCAAGAGGTCATGGGGGCTGCGAGTGGTCAGCACTCTTACTTCTATCCCACTGGGCTGAGTAGGGGCTGCGCCCTCCTCTCCTGGGACAGCAGTGCCGATGCCCCCCTCATCCCCCCAGTATTGTCAGGCTCTATGTGTCAGTGGTGATGGTTGCAGCCGAGTTCATCCGAGACCACTTCCTTGGTATTGCCCACTCCATCATGTATGACCAGCTGCCTGATGTGGACTGCGTGCTGGGGCTCTGCATGAACATCTTCCTGGTCTGCGAGCTGGGTGAGCTGCAGCTGGAGCAGGAGCTGTTTGCCAGACTCACCTTCCTGTACTGTTCGCCTAGACCATGATCAAGTGGACGTGCCAGCGCCCACCCGCTCCTTGCCTGCCCCCCGCCAACTCTGTTGCTGGGGCTCCAGGGGAGTGGCTGGAAGCAGCCGTCGTGTCCTCAAGCCCTTTGGCCTCAGAGAAGTAGGGTCTTTGCCTCAACCTTGCAACACCCCAATGCCAGGCCCCTGGCCTGCAGCTGCTGCCCAGCTGGGTCCCCAGGCTTGAGGCCCCCTTTGTGCCCGCACAAGGGACATTCAGTCCCCTGGCTCCTTGTAGCCCCTGCATGGGGGCGTGGACAGTGCCAGCTGCCAGGAGAAGGAGCTGGGCCACCTCAGTGACCTCTGGCTCCTTCAGGGCTTCTCAGGGAGAAGCTGGATTGAGCTGCCAACACCAAGGCCATTAAGCACGCTAATGACCCATGAAGGCTCCTGGCTCCTCCAGCCCCCGTGCCTCCCTGAGCCCACTGACTGCCTCGTGACCACGATTACTGCAATTTAACACGTCGGGCCAGGGCTTTCCCAGACTGGGTGGGGGCCCCAGGACTGCCGCTTGCCTCTTCCAGGCCCAGCCTGGGGCTGTGCACACAGCAAGCAGTTAATAAATACATGCTTGGAATCATGCCCAGAAAGAGTCACCTTGATTTCAGAGCAGGGGAAGGGACTTGAAGTTTAGGGAGCCTTGGGGCAGGGGTGCAAGGTCAAACAGCCCAGACATAGCTAGGAGACGTGTGGCCTGCAGCCACGTTCTCGCCCTCCCATCACCTGCAGAGGAGGTGCCGGCTCTATGCCAGGCAGAGCCTGAGTCCCGGATCTCTTCTGCGGGGCCCAGGCTGGGGTCTCCCTGACACCTGGCCAGGCTACGCCCTTCAGCTCCTAGGATCCTACCGGGGGGGCTTTCGGTTGACCCTGTGTAACACTTGCTTTGTGCCGCGCTCGGGGGTCAGGACACCTTCCCTGAAGATGGCAGGTCATGGGAAAGTCCGAGGTGCCCGCCCTCCAGAGCCTGCACTCTGAACTTCAGAGCCCGGGCTATCATCTGTAGGAATGAGGTTGGCAAATTTCACCTCAAGGTCAGGTGCTGGTTTGGGAGGAGATGGTGGCACCTGGAGCCTCAGACCCATGGGCAGGCATTGGGCTGCTTTCTAAAACGGGCTGGACAGAGGGAGACAGAGGCAGAAGTGTGATATGGTTTAGCCATATTTAATTCAACCTGCAGTGAACTCAGAGGGGCCCGAGTAGACATGCCTCTTGCTCCATAAAACCTGAACCAAGTAGCCCCATCCTTTCAAAGGGGTGGTCTGCTGGAGGCAGGGGCTGTCCCAGCTAGAGTGGGGCCTGGGTGCTCTGCAATGCGGGCACCGTGTGCAGGGCCTGGGGTTGCAGACGGGGCCACGGGCTCCCACCGTGGGCCCCAGGCAGGGGCGGGGGGGGTCTTGAGGGCATGCGTCCCAGGGCCCCGGGGTCGTGTGGGGGCCCCCAGGAAGGGCATGGTCTGCAGAAGCTGGCAGGGAATCAAACATAAAACAAGCCCAGTGCTGCCCACTCACCCCTCCCCGGGCCCCCTGAACCCTGAGCTGTCTCCTAAGACACAAGAAGGAGCTGTTTCCATCACCATGACAACTAAAAACAAAACAAACCACAGCTCGTCTTAAGGTATAATCTTCCAATTGCTTAGAATTATCAGTGCAAAGTGAGGTAAAGCGCCCAGTGTCACCAGGCAGGGCGGCTGCGTCACACGAGCCTGCGCCTCTTGGAGTCCCTCTCCGCGTCCCCCTCCTGGGCGTCCACCTCGCAGCCAAGTGGGGACACCAGGTTCAGCAGAGGGTCCTCGGAGGCCTGGCCGAAAAGCGCCAGCAGGAGGGCCACACCGAAGCCCGTGGCGCGCTCACCCTGTGGGTGAGGACAGTGGACACCTGTGAGGCTGAGCCTCCCACCCCAGCAAAGCCACCACCATGGGAGGGCTCTTGGACCAGGGCGTCTGACCCCTGTGTGCCCCGAGACCCCTTCCCTGTCCTGTTCCACTCAGAGCCGGTGGAGGACGAGCTGGTGGACACAGCCTTGGGTTCTCGTCCCTCCCCCTCCTCCCGCCTGGCTCCTTGGGGAGGGAAAGGGTGAGACCAGGGCCCCTGGGCCTCCTGCCGAGGACAGGCGGGTTGGGAAGGACTGCGCACAGCAGCCACACTGTTCCCAGGGACGAGGAGACCAGAGGTCGGGGGGGACCACAGCTGGCCGTGTGACCCTCACACAGAATGTTTCCGATGACCTCAGCCCGTGCTCTGGAGCCAGAGAGGGGCTCTGGATGCAGGAGAGAGTGGGAGCAGCCAGGCCCGCGGGGAGGGGCCGGCAAGGGAAGCAGAGCGGCCGGCCGGCCAAGGAAGGCCTAACGGTGGCGGGGGGGGGGAGGCAGGGGCACCGCCGGGGCCAGAACTCACGGCGTGCACGGGCGCAGCGATATCCAGGTGGACCCAGACCCCAGGCCAGTCGAAGCCGATATGTGAGGCGATGAAGAGGCCAGCGCAGGAGCTGGGGCTGTTGTCCCGGTCCTGGGGTAGAAGGCAGTCGTGACCTTCCACCCCAGCCCTGGTCGGGGTGGCCACGGTGGACACCCTGCACCCTCCTGACCCCCATCCTCAGCGACCACTTCTCCTGGTGTCTGCAAGAAGGGGCCTGGGGTGGAGGGCCCAGTGTGGAGAGCAGCAGAGAGGGTCCCCGAGGGCCTGGGAGCTGGGCTAGGGGGTCTGCTTTTACCCTGGGGGCAAAGGGGAAGCCACTGATAGACCTGATGGGGGACTCCAGAGTTGGGAGGATGCACCAGTGCCTGCTGAATGGACATGCTGCAGGGAGACCAGTGAGAGGGCCATCCCCTCCCCTGACTTCTCCCCTCCCCTGCTCAGAGCCCAGATCTGGGGCCTCAGAGGGGGACCTAGGTGCACCCTGCTCCACACCTACCGCCACCGAGTTCTTCATGTCAGCCACAGCTGAGGTGAATTCGCTGAAGTGCAGCTCTGGGCAGTAGACCAGCGGGTGCACCAGGTCGCCGCACTGCCGCCCGGCCTTCACGCAGGCTGCCTCCCACTCGGCGCTGTTGGTGAGCACAGCTGCATGGTACTTGCCTGTGGCAATGCCCTGGGGATGTGGGAGAGATGTAGAGAGCAGCATGTAGTGAGTTGGGGGACACTGAGGACAGAAGAGGGGCCGACAGAAAACAAAGTAGAGAGAGAGACTGAGAAAGAGGGCCTGAGTACCACCCCAGGGGAACCCTGTGCTGACGTTCCCCCCAGGGTCCGTGGGCCCTGCGCGCCTGCACCCTCACGGACAAGCTCTGACCCGGTGATGAAGCAGAAGGGACAGCGGGGCCCACCTGAGCTCCGGTCAGAGTGGCCATGTCCAGAATGATGTCAGCGCCCAGGTCTTTGCAGGCGTAAGACACACCATCTGCCAGCACCAGCCTGCCCTCAGCATCTGTGTTGTTGATTTCCACAGTCCTGAGAACAGCAGACACCCTATTTAGAGCCCTTCCTCCCTGTCTTCAACTGCAATGCAGTGCCTAAAGGTTGGAAAGGGCTTGGCCCCCTAAGCGGGGGGTGGGTCCCCAGACCCCGTGGGCCCCCAACACCTCGAACAGGGACCCAGGCCCCATAGCAGGCACCCGGGGCTCCAGGATAGCACGATGGGGTGGGTGCTGTGAGTGGGGCAGGCTGGCGGGGTTGGCCTTACTTTCCAGAGTACAGCAGGTGGATGTCGTCTGGCCTCGTGGCATTGGGCCCCACAGAGTTCTCGGCCAGGCAGAACACCGCATGGAGGGTATCTTTGAAACCCTGGAGGCAGCAGTGAATGGTTAAGAAAGCTGTGGTACATACATACAATGGAATATTACTCAGCTATTAAAAAGAACACATTTGAATCAGTTCTAATGAGGTGGATGAAACCAGAGCCTATTATACACAGCGAAGTAAGAAAAACACAAATACAGTATGTTAACACATATATATGGAATTTAGAAAGATGGTAACAATGACCCTATATGAGAGATAGCAAAAGAGACATAGATGTAAAGAACAGACTTTTGGACTCTGTGGGATGATTGGAAAGAATAGCACTGAAACATGTATATTATCATATGTGAAATAGATCGCCAGTCCAGGTTTGATCCATGAGGCAGAGTGCTCAGGGCTGGTGCACTGGGATGACCCTGAGGGGTGGGATGGGGAGGGAGGTGGGAGGGGGGTTCAAGATGGGGAACACATGTATACCCATGGATGATTCATGTGACTGTATGGCAAAAACCACTACAATATTGTAATTAGCCTTCAATTAAAATATATAAATTAAAAAAAAAAAACCTTGGAGGGACCAGGGCAGAGACTCCAGTTATAGGCTGGGAGCATCAGGGGCAGGAAGGATGGTGATCCACAACAGGGAGACAGACAGACGGGTCCATGGAACAGGGATCACGGCCCCCTGCACTCCCCAACATCCTGGTGGTGGGCTCTAGGGCAGAGTCCCAAAAGAGGCCAGGCGATGCAACATGCAGCCTAGAAGCAGAGCTGGCTGCCAGGCTCGAGTCCAGGCCCAGCAGCTCCCCAAGGGCCGTGCTCAGCTCCCACCTCCTACCCATACAGTTCGGTCAGTGGTCACAGTCCCTAGCAGCACAAACCTGCTGATCTGCAGCTTTTGAGGTCAGCCTTTTGACTTTGATGACCTTGACCCTTTGCTGTCTCCCTATACCTACACTCAGGTTGCGTGCACTAAGTCCCCGGGGGCACAATGACCCCTCCCCCCGCCTCCTAGCGTCCCTCAGGGCAGCTACACAAACACCTGTGTGGGTGCACCTCCTCACTCCCACGCTCACCACACTCAACTCTGATGTTAGCATCTGTTGATCATTCTCACCTGAGACAATTACTATGCTGTTGTTTGCCAAAAGGTGGTTTCCCACCTCTCTCCCTCGTACTGTTAGCAACTGGGAGGCCATTGTGAGATGACTTGTTCCTATAGGTATGAGTGTGGACTCTTATTTCATTCTGTGAGTGACAACCCTTATTATGTACATTGGGGCTCAAACTGAGGGACATTCCTTTTCTTAAAAAGTGAGTTACAAGCAGGAGGAATCCGAGGACCACTTCCAACCACCAGCTGATGAACCAGCCTTAATTGCCAAGTGGTTCCTTGCCCACAGTAAGGGTCTACCTGCTGGGGCACCTCCCAGCCACCTGTCCAGATGCCAGGACAGATCGTCTGTGGGCACAGTCACCCCAAACCCATAGCTGAGACACCAGGCAGTGTAGCCATGTGGGCCCTCCAGACACCTCCCCATGAACCCTTCCCAGAGCACCCCCAGCCCCTGAGGCTGGGTATGGCCCTTGCATACCTGACGAGCTCATTAATGGAGTAGGTGGTGGGCCTGGCTGAATCTGGTCAGGTGGACTGGGTGCTGCTGAGCCAGGGCTGCATGACGCCCCCCCAACACAGTTGAGACACCCCCCCCACCAGCACCCCTTAGGCCGAGCCCCTCCTCCCCTTCAGCCTTTCTGTTCCCCTCTTGGGCGTGGCTGGGCAGAAATCATCTGCCAAGATCTTTTTGCTTTTGTTTTCTCTGGAAGTCTCCCCCTGGGGGTCATGCTGCTCAGGTGGTGCCTGTAAGGAAGAGGGGCTTATGTTTGGTGACCGGAAGGGCTGGGCTTTTCAGAGGTGCCTGAAGCAGCCATGCTGAGAGGTAAGCTGCATGGCCAGGGCGCCCCGCGCCTCTGCTCCATAAATATGCTCTACAGTGTCAAAGGGCAAACGCGGGGAACAGCTACTGCACTGCTGATCGACCAGGCCCCCAGTTTGGGAATTTGGTTCCAATTGTTGGGCTCTCTGAGGCCTGTGTGTCCTGGGTGGGGAGCGCAGGGGCCTCTGGCTGCCCTGGTGTCTGGGGCTCAGTGTGGCTACTCCTGGTATTCCAGGACAGACCCCAGATCTCTTCCACCAAACAGCAGCCAGCCCCTCCCCAGATCCCTGCCCTGAGCACCAGAGCCCAGGGGTGAGCGGGCAGGCAGCCTGTTCCAAAGCATCCTTCTCATTTTGGTCAGGATGGGCGAGGCTCTTAGGACTTAGCAGGGGGCCCGTGATGCCAGTGGGTGTCAGGCAGACAGGTGACATGCCCAGGTGGGGTGACACTCTTGGTGGGAGGAGCCCTGACTGAAGTTAGGAGCTCTGGGGGCCCCAGGGACCTGGTGTAGCAGTGTGGAGGGGGAAGGTGGCAGCTACACAGACTCAGGGGCCTCTGGGGAGGAGGACCAGGGAGGAAGACAGGGCCACCCTCACCTGTTTGACAGCAGCTCTGAAGGCCCCCAGGACAGCCGCGGCACCCCCGCAGTCCCTCTTCATCCCTGGCATGGTGGTCTGTGGGGGCAGGAGGGGGCGAAAGAGAGGTGAGTGGATGCTGACCCCTCCAGCAACAGTGCTCCCCCCTCCAGCAACAGTGCTCCCCACCCTGGTCCCCACACCAGGGCCCCAGAGGCACAGGAGCTAGCACCAAGACACCTGAGTGCCTACAGAACCCAGGAGATAGCACTAGTCACCTGGGGATCCTTCAGAAGCAATGAGAAGCCAGAGTCAAATTTGCCGGGCTAGGGGGACACATCCAGCTTGAGCAGAGCTTTGGGATTTATTGAACAGAACTGTGTGAGGTTCAGTGGGGACTTCCAGAGTGGCCTGGCTCAGAAGCTGAGCTGTGCCCAAGTCAGCCTGGGGGTCTGTCTGTGGTTCCTCCATGTCACGACCTTGATCACCCATCCAGGTTAATGTGAACTCCTCCCAAATGTCACTAGTCACTGTGACACCATCAATCCCACTCCTGTCCCGAGGACACCTGTCACCTGCCCGCATTCGAGTTTCCTGGGTGATGGGGTCTAGGGAGGGAGTCGCTGGAGACCGAGGTGCCCTCCTGCCACAGAAGTAAACACCATTTCCTGTACACTGGTTGAGAGCACCTAGGCACTTTTACGGTTTATAGGCTCTCGATGCTAATTGACAGGCTCAT
Organism: Antilocapra americana; assembly: GCA_007570785.1. Lineage (NCBI taxonomy): Eukaryota > Metazoa > Chordata > Mammalia > Artiodactyla > Antilocapridae > Antilocapra > Antilocapra americana. The sequence goes on along the minus strand of ML660204.1, from coordinate 4,653,693 downwards.
ATTTTAAATTAACAACAGGTCATCGGATTTGGGACCAAAATGTACCGATTTTTCTGAGGCCTTACTGGATTACACGAGCCGAGAGTTTTAATGGAAAGTATTTTTAGATATAAACTGAGCTGTTTTTACAATTAAGTTGAGCAAAAATGACTCAGCTAGCACTACTGGAAATAAGCTGTTTTGACCTAACCTGCGAGAAACCACGGGGTTGTTTAATCGGAATAACGGGGCCTCAAACTGAGAATCACACTCCCTGCAGAATGGCCACGTGGAAAATGGCTGGAGATGACCACTGAATCCCCGTGTACCTGGACACAGAATAAATGTCCCACCACAGATGCAGCTCCATAGACTGAGTCAGCCTCATGGACCCCACCTGGCATTCCTGCTTATATAAAAGAAACTATTTCCATGGGAACACCTTTGTCCCTGTTGGGTTACTGTTGGTACCAATGGGGCAGTGGTGACCTGGGGCCTGTGGGAATTGGCAGTCACTGGATTCATTTCCAGGCCTTTGGGAAACAAGGTGCTGCCAATTTCACTCGAGTCTCCTTGCCGAAGCAGTGAAACGATTAGCTTTTTAGAAACCTCAACTGTAGAGAAGAGTCATTCTCAACACTGTCTTGATGGCAGGGAAGGGGTGGGGGAGGTCCTGCGCTGCTCCCTGATGCCCGGCACTCGGTTGCAGTCAGCCAGCTGGAGCCCAAGCAAGAGTGGGCACCAAGTCCTGAGTTCAGTGAACTTCTGCTCTCCCAACACCACTGTCCTGGAAGTGGGGTGGGAGGAACCACTGACAGATTCCGGGGATCCAGATGCAGGTATATGCAGATATTTTCTCGAAAATGGCCAGAGTGAGCCTCTCACCTCCAGGAGGACAGCTGGCATCACTTGGTAAAACTGGAGGTTTCAAGCAAAAAAAAATCAGGGTTTTGGAAAACTTGTATCTGCTTCCATATACTCAACTTTCTACATGAGATAGATGCTGATATTAATGAATGTGACTTTTAAAAATATTGTATGCTGAAAAGCGTCAAAATCTGGAGGTTCGGCATAACTCTGTGAACAGTATTTTCCAAATGGTGCATATGTGATATCATAAAACCGTGCATTCAGACTTCAGGATGGACCCACAGATTTCAATGCAGCAGAGCTCACAGGCTTGGCTTCAGCTCCCTCATCAGAACTAACCTTTCAGAAACTCTCACTTGTTGAGTTTTGGTGTTAACAGCAAAGAAGGTCCTCAGTTACCTGAAGAGGGTAGTAAAATGTTTCCCCTTTTTCTGGACTGGGACCAGATTTTCTTTTTTATATTTCAACTAAAACATATTGCAACAGACTAAATGCAGAAGCAGATATGTGATCACAGCTGTTTTCCACTAAGGCAGACAGTAAAGAGAGCTGCAGAAATGTAAAAACGGTGCCACTCTTCTGGTTAATTTCTTTTTTTCATTTTGGAAAATACAGTTCTATTCATAAGACTGTATTATTTACAGTGGCATGTAATGGGGTCATATTGGTCTTTTTAATGAATTAATAACTATCTTTAAATTTTCCCAGTTTTAATTTCAAGTAGACAGCTAGCAGACATCACCCTTATAAATAAAATCTCTTTTGAGATCAGTATTTTTTAAGAGTGGAAGAAGTCCTGAGATGAACACATCTGAGGCCCCGTAATTCACACTGATCCTGATCTGCCTTGAAAATCTTTGAAAACATCCAGGACTGTTCCTGCAAAATTGGGAGAGGGTACCACCAGCAAAATGACTAACCCTCAGGAAGCCTTGCTTCTCACTCTACCCTCCAACAAGCCAACTTCCGAATGAGCCCACAAATCCATCCCCCAAAACGCAGCTGCTAATGGGGCAAGAGCCCCTATCAAAGGGTGTGGGGTGAGAAGCATTTGATAACGCTTCTCAACACCAGATGTTAAGAATTTAAGAAAATAATAAACTGACTAAAAGCTGAGTTGTATCAGAAAGAATGCTGATCACCGAAGAACTGATGCTTTCAAATTGTGGGGCTGGAGAAAACTCTTGGGTGTCCGTTGGACTACAGGGAGATCTAACCAGTCAATCCTAAAGGAAATCAATCCTGAATATTCATTGGAAGGACTAATGGTGAAGCTCCAATACTTTGGCCACTTGATGCAAAGAGCCGGCTCATTGGAAAAGACCCTGATACTAGGAAAGATTGAAGATAGGAGAAGGGGACAACAGAGGATGAGATGGTTGGAAGCCATCTTGACTCAACAGACATAAATATGAGCAAACCCCAGGATATAGTAGAGGACAGAGGTGCCTGGCATGCTTCAGTCCCTGGGGTCACAAAGAGTTGGACACGACTTAGCAGATGAACAACAACAAAAGCTTGTTTGCTTGTTGTCTCCAGAAGAAACCCTGTTGTTGGGCGAAGTGAGTCCTTGCCACATAAATAAAAGCTTCAGACCTGCCTGTCTCAACTCTTCCTCCTCCCAGAAATATTATTCTACGTGGATATTAATCACTGCCAGGGGCACAGACTCCTCAAGGCACCCTGATTCTGAGTCAGGCAGGCTCTGGAGGTGGCTGGTGTCCACAGCACCTCTGACAGTGAGTTCCTGCCTTCGGATGGTGGATTTGGTGTAAACCCCAGGAGCAGTGAGCCATGGGGCTGCCCATGGTCTAGAGGATCCACCAAGGTTGTGCTGTTTAAGACACTTTTACTCCACAGATGTTTGAAAGATGCTGGAGTCCCTCTCAAAGAACCAGAAACACGGACACTGATGATTTGGGGAGTTTCTTCGGAAGTGGAGTCTTTTTGGTCTCTGCCGAGAGATCTTTCTGTTAGAGACTTTCCCTGAGTACTCGTGTATCAGTTGCCTCGTGTGACAGAAAGTCTTCACAATTAATTGTGCTCTTGGATCAACTATGAGTGCAGAGACGGACAAACCTGGAACCTCCATCTAGTGAACATAAACATGTGAAGAAGACCAGTGTGATAGGGTCACCAACAAATCAGCAGAAGTGAAGGCTGGATAGCAGGGCTGTGACGCTGGCGTATGTCACCACGAGAGAACGACATGGAGGCGTCAGCTTTTTCTGTCAGAGATTACTTAATGCTATTTACAAGTGTTAACCGATGACTGTTTTCTTTATCTGTACTATAATACTCATAATATTCTATTGCAGAGCGTCTTGAAGACAGTGGGCGTCACTCCAGGACCTTTTCTTCTTCTCCAGATTTTCTGTGTCCTGACTCAGTGCAGGTGCAAACTGTCTGCCCCTTGGAGGGGACGGGGCCCCAGAGCCTCCCTCCTGGAGGCCCCAACAACTCGCTCTTTCCTCCGACACCTGAGAAGGGGCCGCCCTTCTCCCCCACCCCGCCCCCCCAGCCCCAGTTTGGACCTCACCTTCCCCTTCATGCTGAGACCCCCGGTATCGTAGACAATGCCCTTGCCCACCCAAGCGATGGTCTGGGTAGCTCCATCTGGGGTGTGGCTGAGGATGGCCAGTGCCGGGGGATGGATGGCGGCTTTACCAACACCGTAGATTCCTAGGGAAAGCACAGGACTCATCAGTGAGGCTCAGGCAAGGCCGAGTGGAGGACTCCTGGGAGTCCCCCAGAAACACTGCTCTCCCCACAAACAGCTGCTGGCCTGTGGGTGTTCCTCTGGGCCACAGAGCCGGGCCATGTGAACCAAGTTCCCCGCCCTCTCCGGCCCTTGACCGCTGTGGGATTGGGGGATGCAATTGAGTTCTATGTGAAGTAGTGTTAGGCAAGAAGACTTGCTGAGAAGAAAAAAAAAACTGTATCATTCCCAGAAAGCAGTGAACAGGACTGCAGAATGAAGGGATTTTGGATAATGCTTCAAGGCCGCTCCAGCCCTGCTCACCCTCCCATAACTGACCCCTCCATGCACTCAGCAGGCACCTCCCTTTCCCAGCTTACTCCCGCCACTGCCTTGCTGTCGGTTTACACGGCCCAACTTCTTGAGAAAACCATGGCTTGCTGTGGGCAAAGCCCATGCCTCCAGGTCCCCTGATAATCTAACTGAACAATCAGAGCAACCAGGACAAGAGCCAGTAACGGCTGCCTGACAAACTCCTACTTATCCTGCAAGACCTGCTGCAGATGTCACCTCCTCTGTGAAGCGTTCCCCGACAGGACTCTCTCCAGCTGCAACTGGCTTACATGACTGTGGTAGGCAGCTTGAACAAGCCCCCAAGGAGCCCCTCTGGGCATTCATGATCATGTGGATCCTCTCCCCTCCCCCTTGAGGGCAGGGCTGCGTGTCTCAGTTTCTTGGGATGTGGCAGGAATCGTCCAAGATGAGGTTACAGAAATAGAACTGGCCTCTGTTTTGTTGCTCTTTCTTGTCTCTTAATCGGAGGCCTCACTCTGAGAGAAGCAGTTGCCACGTTGCAAGCTGCTCAAAGACAGGCCCACATGACAAGGAGTAGCCAGTTAGGCCCCTGATGGCAGGGCCATGAGTGAGCCTTGCTGGGAGCCTGTCTTGGGCCCCAGTTGAGCCTTCAGACGACCACAGCCCTAGTTAACACAGGTATCACAGCCTGGAGAGACCCTGGGCCGGACCCAGACAAGCCACGCCCAGTTCCCCACCCACAGACCTGCACCGAAAGGATGGAGTTGCTTTCAGCTGCTGCCTTCTGGGGTAACTGGTTTTGCAGCCACAGATAACTACCACAGCGACCTTCCCAACCCTGTTCTAGCTGTCTTGCCCCTGAGTGCCTGGGAGGTGGGAAGGATGGGCCTGGCAGTCAGGGAGGGCTCTCTGAGGAGGTGGTCTGTGAGATCATATTGGAGGAGAGTATCTCAGCGAGAAAAAGCCACGAGAGCAGGTCTTGATGGGGATATGAGCTTGCGTATTCGAGGAACAGAAAGGCCCTGCTGGGCTGGCCTGGGGAGCAGGAGAGCAGCGCGGGGGAGGCTGCAGAGGGGGCGGACGGGGAAGGACTTGGACCCTGTGGCTTCCAGGATCTGAATCAGGATCTGAATCGCTGCCTCCTCTTTCCCCCGGGGATGGGCTGCTTCCCAGGGTCTGGCCTGGGGTCTGGACACAGGCTGGTTTCCTGTGGGGTGAAGCTCGGGACAGCACAGCATGTGGCCTGGCAGGCCCCCAACCCCCCAGGTACCCCAGGCTTCTGCTGAGGCCAGGACCCAGGAGGACTGGCCCCCACCCACCTCCAAATCCTCTCGCCTTCAGCTCCTCATCCCGGATAACGGTTGGGACGATCCCCAGTTCTTTTCCAACTTTCTTAATCTCCTGGATGTGTTCATGGAAAAAACAACAACACACAACACGTGAAGATGGCTTAAAATGAGGGTGAGGCCAGGGACAGGGGTGAGCAGATGCCTTGTGGTGGGAGAGGGGTGGGCCGGGAAGCTGGGGCCCTGACTCTCGGCTCTAAGCGTGATTAAACCCAGGAGAGGAGGTTTAATCACCTCCAAACTCTGCGATTTCCTGTGGCTCATGGCTGGAGTCCTGCATGGGGGCCTCGAGGAGGAGGCCTCCACCTCCCTCCACCCCCGGCTGAGGCCCGGGGGCCTCTCGGCTCTGGGCAGATGGCAGGACTCTGTCTGCAGAGGCCCGTGGCTTCCCCAGATGAGGTGCAGAGACTGTGGCCCGTCCCCTGGCAGCCCTGGGATTCCTGACTGTCCCTGGGGTCGATCAACAGCATCCCACCCCAGCTGGACCCCAGGGCCACGAACCTCAAGGAAGGTGTCTGTGTTCATCTCATTGCAGGGTGTGTCCACGATTCGGGCTGCCAGCCGCACACCTTCCGTGGCGCTCGTTAAACACTAGGAGAAACAAAACGCTGTCACTGGGGCCCTGGGACAAAGTGGAATGTGTCCCTTGTTGCCAACAGCCAAGACCCACAAGTGTCAGAGGCACACGTCTCCCAGGGGAGGCTGGGCAACGAGGGCAGGTGGAAGGGACCCAAGAGTCCCATGACTGCAGCCGCCTACAGAAAGACCCCTACAGTTGCAGAACCACAGAGGAGCCCTTTGGCCTAGCATCCTCTCCTGGTCTGCATGGGGCCCTCCTTGCTTTCAGAGCCTCGTCTCCTGTTCTGTCCCTTACTCGGGTGGTGGGTGGCCTCCCACCTGGCCCTGAGCGCACACCTCATCCAGCCTCTGCCAACCCCATCCCCTGCTCCCAGGAGGAGGTAATACCTCTGTTATGGGAGTCTGAAGCCCTGACCACCAGGGGAGGGTATCAGGAGGGTTTGGGGAGGTGCTCAGGCTTCAGCGAAGTCAGGAGGGTGGGACTCCATGATGGGATTAGTGCCCTTGTAAGAAGAGAATGCAGCTGTGGGAGCCACCCTAATCTGGGATGGCCAGCCTCTGGGATTTTGAGAAACAAGCATCTGTGGGTTAAGCCCCAGTTGAGCGGCTGCTGTCATGGTTGCCCAGGCAGACCAAACACCCCTGCTTCTCTTGCCAGGGTCCCAGCCACCCTTCGAGGCACTTCTCAAAGGCCACATGCTCCAGGAGCCTCTTGGAGCCTTACAATGGAGAAAAGGCTTCTGGACCCACTGGGGAGGCATTTTTCGCGTGTGGGCCCCATGGGAGTGTCTCAGACCCTCACCCTTCTTCCTGGGCACCTGATGCGACACTGCTCTGGCCATGGGGCAAGAAGGGCAGGACACAGATGGCTGGGCCTTGTGCAGAGGGCATGCTCATGTCTCTCTTCCCTCAAAGCTTCTGCCAAGAGCTCCCATGCACCTGACTTAGCCCTGATGCTCAGCTCTGCCTCCCTGCTCTGTCCCACCTGGCCCCCCAGCACCCACCCCAGGGCCTGGCTGCCTTAAAAGAGAAATGCAGTGTGGGTTTGGCAGGGATGTGGATAGCATCCAGTTTCTTGTTGCTTCTTCCAGGCCCACAGGGGTGGGGCGGGCAGCTCTGGGTCCCTAACGCCAGCCCAGTCCCCTCCCAGGTCCCTGCCTGTTCCCAGGTAATTAACCCCCAAACCTCAGAAGCAGAGACTAGATAGCTCAGATCTGAGAGGTGCCACGTGGTCCCCATAGCCTGGCAGCAGGCCCTTCCCAGGGAGGGTGAGGGTCCCCACCTGTGGGCATCAGAGACCCTTGGCTGCTGTCTGGGGCGTGCATCAGCACCCTGAGGGTTGTCTCAAAGGAGGCCGAGTGCCGGCCTCACAACCTTGTGAGCGCAGGGCTCCTCCACGCAGCGCAGCAGCGGCTTAGGTGAGAGGGCGCACCTGCAGGGAGGGGCCCACACTTCACTGTGCCTTGATCTCATCAGAAAGCGGCATCATTCACTCACTCATTCATTCATCCACGTCTATGTGAGCACCTGCCATGCGCCGGGCTCCACATTAGACTCTGAATCCAAAGATGTCCAAGGACTTGAGTCCAGCAGAGACTCACAACATTGTTCCATTAAATGCTACGGAGGAGGAGGGTACGAGCGGTCACAGGGACCCGGGTGGGAGGGAAAGGCCACATGCAGTGTCAGAACCTCACACTTATGATTCCAGACAGGAGGGAAAAATGGTTGATGGATAGCCGCTGTGGTTAAGGCCCGGGTCTACCCCTTGCTGGTGTGGCTGCATTCAATCACTGGGTGTCTCTAAGCCTCAGTTTGCTCAGCTCTCAAGTGGGGAGCATAACAGGACCCATCTCATGGGGCAGTTGTGGAAATCAGGTGTGTGTGCACATGTATGCTTGGAGCAGAGCCTGACATCTGACAAGCACCCAGGAAGCACTGACCCTCCTCTGGTTGCAAGCTGGTGGGAAGTGGGAATTAGAGGGGGTACATCTTGAGGCAGGCAGAGAACCAGGCGGGCACCATAGGATGGGTGGGGTTTGGGGGCCAGGGAGACCCACCAGCCCACTGGCTTCATCACACACAAGGGGACTATTATGCACGGGACCAAGTCCCCGCCTTCTGGAGGTGCGCACTGGGGAACCCACACCAGTGAGAGGCACAGAGGCTAAACTCAGATGTACAGTCTCAAGTGAGGATGGCTCTCAGCTGGCAGGTGGGAAGGGTGTGGGGAGGAGAGAGGGCTCCAGGTGGGCGGGGGCCCTGCAAGGAAGGATGACAAGTCCCTGAGTCTGGCAGGTTTGGCCCCTAGAAGACAGTGTCAGGAAGGGATGGGCAAACTCCATGCTGGTGGGCTGAGTGAGGAAGGGAGTTAAGATAGGCCAAGCAATCAGACCATGTTATTAAAAGTTTGAAGAGCAAGGTGGTGAGAGTCTGAACACTGCCTGAGTCTGGCATTTGGCAAGGGGGCTGCAGGTAGGAGGGCGAAATCACAGCTACAGGTCTGGTAGGGTCACCTGGCAGCCAGCCCACACAAAGACTCCAAGCTGGAAATTACCTCCAGCCTTGCCTCGCTTCAAAAGGATTATGAGAAGGACCAAACGAAATAACACATGTAAAAGTGCACCATAAAGGGTAATGTGATATATACATGGGTGGGATTATTAGTATTAAAACATGAAAGCGCCTAGTGCAAGGTGGGTGCTCATAAACACTGGCTGAATGGAACTGAATCCTGAGAACAAGACCACCCTGCAGGAGGGAGCCTGCGGCTTGGCTTTGGAAAGGCCCCGGGGGCCTGATCTCTCCAGCAGCAGCAGCCCTGTCCTGTCCTCCCAGGGAGTGTGGGGGAGAGAGCACTGCCCAAGCTGGGGGGCAGATGGGGCATGGTCTGAGCTTCCAGACACCCACTTGCAAAGTGGACACTTCCACTGGCCCGTTGTCTTGTCCAACCAGGAAAAACTCCACCGTGACGGTCTTCTTCTCCGGGCGCCGAGATGCCCCTGAGCGGTGGGTGAAGAGGGGGAAAGCGCGGGCCAGGGCGCAGGCGGAGGCAAAGGCGTCAGACCGCTCACAGACCATCTGCAGCACCGGAGAGCAGAGCTGTGGTGAGGGGAGCGGAATGGGGGAGGGGACCCCGGGGTCGCCCCAGGGGAGCCACTGTCAGGAAGTGCTTGGGCCCCACAGCAGGGTCAGAGGCCACTGTGGAAACAATCTGGCCAGAGATGCCCCAGTAGGGCCTTCATCCCAGGGGCCTTCCCCAGAACCATGGTCCCATGATGGGAGAAAGAAAATGTCAGCCACCAGATGTGGTCCACCGCCTCCCGAGACCCGACAGCTGGACGTGCAGGGCCGCACGGTGGACGTGGGCTCAGGAGGTCTGGGTCAGAGTCTCAGATCTGCCACCCACACTGGTCTGGGGTGCTTACATCTCCGGTACCTCAGTTTCCCTGTCTGTAAAGCAGGGGTTGCAAAGTCCAGCCGTGGAGCAACGTCCACCTCTGAGATACTGTGGCCAGAGTGCTGTGCGGTCCCGAGGGCTGAGCCATGGGAGACTCAGGTCACGGCCAGCACAGCCAGCACACAGTGGCCTGCAGCCCAGGAAGGGGTCGTGTGGGGCCGGCCTCTCAGGAGCACTCACCAGAATGCACCGATGGGTCCCCGGTGGCAGGCAGGTCCGCACCAGGCGGGTGATGAAGTGGGCAGCCGAAGGGCTGTTGTGGCGGCTCACCCTGGAGGGCAGGGCGGCCACGGTGGCATAGTTCAGGTAGAGGGGACAGCTGTCCGTGGGGTTGGGGTTGAGCGTGCTTAGCGCGGCCTGCCAGAGCTGGATCAGAAGGGGAGACACAAGACAGACACCAGACTTCAAACGGCCGCCTGCCGGGAGCCCTGCGGGCGGACGCCAGCATCGTTGGCTAAATGGGCACTTTTGCAGCTTCCCTGGCACCCTGGATCCCTAATTAAAACGTGTCACATCTCACTAGATAAGCGCCTGTGCGTCTGCTGGCACACGTCCACCCTCGTGGGATTAAGCACTGGGGACTTAAACGGCCAGTTTGGGGGCTGCTTTGCCACAAAGGCACTGGGGTGAGACCAGTCAGGGGTCCTAGAAAGGGGCGGGCGTCACTGCCACGAGGGTTCCGGAAGGAGGGTTCGGAAGGTGGCGTCAGGGCCCCTCGAGGGCACTTCCTTCGCGCCTAGTGGGCTCTGCCAGCTCTGCCCACGAGCCTGCGGCCTGGGTGGGTGCGGGGCATGAGTGGCCTGCGGGCGGGGCTGCTGGACGGGAGCCCGCGCCTCGGGTTCTCCGGAGGCGGGCGGCCCCGGGCCTCGCTGACAGGCCTAGCCCGCCAGGCGCCCCCGGCCGGCGGGCGGGCTGGGGGCGCCGGGCGGCCGAGGCGGGGCCTCCGCGGCCTCCCCGCCGGCCCAGCCCCGCCCGGGCTCCGCTGGCCGGCGGGGCGGCGCATGGCGGCCGGCGCGGCCCGCTCACCTCCTCGGTGACCCGGGGCTGCAGCTTCCCGCGGACGTGGCTCCAGGGCACGCGGTGCAGGTGGTGCAGCTGGCCCAGCAGCAGCAGCGGCCGGCTCTGCGGGTCCGCGTCCCCGGCGCTGGCCTGGAACTGCAGCCCCACGTTCGCCATCTTCGCCGGCCCGCGCCCCCCGCCGCGCCCGCCGCGCTCGGGCTCCCGCTCCGGCCGGGCCTCGGCGCCGCCCCGGCCCTGCCCGGCCGCCGGCCCCGCCTCCCCCGCCGCTCCGGGCCGCTCGCGAGACGTGCAGGGCCCGCCCGGGGCGCGAGGGGGCGCCGGGCCGGCGGGGCGGAGGGCAGGCCCTGGCCCGCAGCGGGCCATGAGTTCCGCCAGGCCCCTGACCGCGCGGTGCAAGCCCAGCCCGACCAGGCCCCGTCCCCAGCAGGCTCCAGGCCCAGCTAGGCCCCGCTAGGCCTCAGACCGCCGCACGCCGGGCCCGCCCCGGCCCTGACCCCTGGCCCTCAGCTGCCAGGGAGGAAGCACTGCACTTCCGGGATGGGGCCCCGGCCTTGGCAGGCTGCCAGGAGACCCTGGTGGCCCTGACCTCCAGCGGGTCCTGAGCAGATGCGGGCCCAACATCAAGTCTGCCCCAGCCCTGTCCACCAGACCAGAGTCTCGGTGAGGCCTGAGCCAGCCCAGCCCCCGGGTCTCAGAGCATTGGTGGTGGTCCAGGGGAACCCGCCCCACACCTTTCCCCACCACACGCTGTCAAGTCTGGACTGGCTTGAGGATTCTTGGACTCCACGGTCCCCTCTCCTCACTCAGTGAGTTCCTTAACCTTTCTGAGACCCCCACTATTTGCTGGGCACCAACCTTGATGTGAGAGGGCATGGGGGTCTGGGTTTCCATCTAGGTCGCTGCTTCTGGGATGGCCAATTATAAAGACAGGCGTCACCTGTGGATAGGTGCGTGGGGCCTGTCCAGCCCACCCTGGGCTGAAAGCTGTCCCTGCAGCCTCCCACTCACTTAGGGAGAGAGGAGGGGTACCTGGTGGCTTACAAGACTCCTGAGCCCACCTCTCACTGAGGATCTAAGGCTAGTGGAGGGCCCCTGGACCAGGCTGGCAGACCTTGATGAAGCTAGCAGGCGTCTGGTGGATGGTGGGTATGCCCAGCTCCTGGCTTAGATATGTGGGCTGGCGAGTGAGGACGCAGTTGAGGAAGCTCCTCCACCAGGAGTCATTTAAAAAAACCTTTTGCTCCATGGTGTCCATATCCTCATTGCTCAACGGCCCCTGGTTGTCACCCCTCTCTGTAACCTCAGCTAGTTCCATGCACCCATCCTCTTATATTTAGAATTTCCTCTTTATATTCAACTTGAAAGAACAGCAAAGCCAACTCTCTAGTGTGGCAGCCAAGGCCACTGACTTCCCAGCGTGTCCCCGACTCCATGAACTGCCACCCACCCCCAAGCCACACCCCCATCTTCCCTGTCTGCTCCCTTCACGTCTGTCCCTGGGCTTTGAGCCATGGCCCCAAGCATCGCCCTGGAGTAGAGCTCCGGCCTTCTGAAGGTAGGCCTTTGTGTCTGCCTTTTTCTCCAGGGCCTTGGCACTCAGTTTCTGACGGCTGCGTGTAAGGAATTCCTTCAAAACCCTCAGCTTTCCCGACACAAAAGTCGGTGCTAATTGGATCCTATTTTCCTCAAAAGATTTTACAGCAGCTGAATGTTTTCACACATTTGTAAAGGGTACGAAGAGCATGTATGAAGATCTATCACTCTTTCTTCTGTTTGCAAATACACTGCAGACAGGCAGTCGGTACTCTGCAGGGGAGTTGATTTCCTAGAAGGTGAGGGACATAAGCCCTGCCCAAATGGGTGAAACAGGACTCACAGGCTAATAAGATAGACCCAGTGTCCACAGGGTTCTGAAACCAGAGCTCAGAGACTAGGGAACAGGAAGGGCCGGAGGGGGGAGGTGTGCGGGGAGGGAACATGGGGAGTCTGATTCAATCCACAGACTTTTGCAAACTGAGGGAGGATCCAAGCCACATTTTAGAAAGCCAGATCTGGCAGTTTTTGTGTACAGGGAGTTGGAGGGGGAGAGAAACTGTTGGTAGAGAGATCACCTTTCCCTTTAGAATTCTTCTATATTTAAGAATAGACTGAATAACCCCCATGGCCCCAAGAAAGGGTGAACGAGATGATTCAATCCAACCAACATTTATTGAACACTTATGTACACAATGCAAGAGAAAATGGGAGACGCTTGTTAGAAGCAGATATTCCTGATTCTGGTTTTAAGCCACCCCTGAATTGAAGAAATCCAAACTAAACAGACACTGAGGAATGACTCCATTTCACATGCCTGCCAATTTCCTCAAGATGCTGCTTGTGACAGATGTAACTATATTCCAGGAAAGTACTTTCCCCCCCCTTTTCACTGTGGACTTTGCAGACTTCAACATAAATAAGGCAGGCCCCACTTTGTTTAGATAAGTTTTTATGAAGGTATTAATCCATGGCTTAGTATATACTTCACTGTCAATGAAAAATTCACCTAAATTTAATTTTCTTAAAAAAATGAAAATTTAAAACAACTTACCAGGCTCTTTAATGCAACCCAAGAAGTAACTCATGTTTCTGACGACTTGAAACTCATTCCAAACTCAACTGCGTCTTCAGACTTAATTTAGGAATTGAGGAAAAGACTAAAAACTTCTGGAAGAAATCAGAATAAAGTTCCCAGGACATATTAGGAAGATTTTGGTACAGGTCATATTCTGAAACATTTTTATTTGGTTCTCATTAGTTATGTATTTTTTTATACATTTGTGGTTGTTCAGTTGCTAAATCATCTCTTGACTTTCTGCAACCCCTGACTACAGGAGCCCCAGGCTTCACCGTCCTTCACTATCTCTCTGAGTTTGCTCAAACTCATGTCCATTGAGTCAGTGATGCCATCCAACCATCTCATCCTCTGTCATCCACTTCTCCTCTTAACCTCAATCTTTCCTAGCATCACAGTCTTTTCCAATGTAGGGCATGTATGTCAGTCCCAATCTCCCAATCCATCTCAACCCTCCTCTCCACCTTGATATCCATACCTTTGTTCTCTCTGTCTGTCTATTTCTCTTTTGCAAATAAGTTCATCTAGACCATAGAACATATTTCTTAAGTCATATCATATTAGATGGCTCTCAGTGTATGACATGTGCATTTTTGTGTTAATTTCATGCCAGAGTATCTATAAAAGCTATCAGTTCTGAAGAGCTTCAGGCCAGATCAGGCTTTGGGGATGGTGTGTGTGTGTGTGTCTTGAAGGCAGATGTGGGCCATTCTGGAACCACTGTGGCTCCCATGGCTGCACATACAGTGTGCCTTGAGATGTATACTAAGCCTTGGCCTTTGGACTTGACCTTGTGGCCACTGAAAGCCAGTGAATGTGCCTCAGTCAGGATCAACCTGAAGTCAAAGGAGGGCTTGTTCCTGGTTGAGAATGACCTGCTACTTCCTATGCCCAGAGGACATGGAAGAAGGCTTAGCTCCAACCACTCTCCATGGGGCGGGTGGCCTGGAAGTGACCTCCATCCAAGAAAGGAGGTGGGAGACCCTGTGCATGACCTCCCCAAAGCCTGTCTGTATCCAGTGTGTATCCACCACGCCTGGAGCTCCGGGAGCCTCCCTGTAACATTTAGTAAATACTGCATCTGGCTTGCCAGCTGAAAGATTTGCAATCCTCAAAGGATTAAAAGTTAACTAATTGCCATAAACAACACATTTCCCTAAACATTTTTTTGAAAAATGCATGAACTTATGGGAAAGTTGAGAAACCAGTACAATGAACTTGTATACCCTTTACCTAGGTTCATATATATATGTGTGTGTGTATGTCTATTTGTGTACATAGAGGTATTTTTCTCTGCATCATTTAAAGTTAGCTGCATATGCTTAACTCTAAATGCCTGTGTGTATCTCTTAGAAACAGGGGACTCTAACCCTTATGATGACAAGACCCATGGAAATTTAACATTGAGGCCATTCTAAATGTTATCTAATATACAGTCCACACTGAAATTTCTTTTAATTGTCCCCAAAATGTCCTTCATGGCCTTTTCTTTTTAAATCCCGGATCCAAATAAGGATCAGGCGTTCTGCTGGGTTGTCAAGTCTCTTTGGTCTCCTTTAATCCAGAACAATCCCTGCCTTTGTCTTTTCTGACATTGACTCGACTCCCAGAAGGTCCCACCGCCTGGACTCGCCTGATTGCTTCCTTATGATTAGATTCGGGTTAAACGTTTTGGCAACTATGCCCACTGCGTTTCCCACGGCACCCCATCAGGAGCCACATAACCTAGGCATCTCGCCTTACTGGCCAAGGCTGTTTACTTGGCTTAAGTGGGGTCAGCCAGATCTCTTTACGGTAAAGGTAAATGTGCCCCTTTATAACTGATAGAATGGAAATCAGCTTCCTCTTTATAATGCATGGAGTGACACTCTGAGACTATTAGAATGTTCTGTTTCCTGACAACCTCTCCCCCACGGCTTTCAAATCCAATAATGATCTCTGCCTGAATCAAGGATTGGTTGCAATGTGGTTATTTTCCAGCTATCTCATCCCTTCTACGCTTACTGCCTGGTGTTCTTGAGTAAAGAACACCATCATTTTTGGGAACCAGGGCAAAAATAAAAAAGCAGAGCCTCTTTTTCAAAAATGAGTTTCAAGATGGTGACAGAGCATTGAATCCAAAACAGGGTCTGTGTGACTACAGGGACTGCAAACCCAGGATGCCGGCCTTGCCCCTGCCATGAAAAGTGGAAGTGTTAGTTGTTCACTCGTGTCCTACTCTTTTGCAACCCCATGGACTATATCCCACCAGGCTCCTCTGTCTCTGGGATTTCCCAGGCAAGAATACTGGAGTGGGTTGCCATTCCTCCTCCAGGGGATATTTCTAAACTAGGGATAGGGATTGAAGCTGGGTCTCTGGCACAGCAGGCATATTTTCTACTGCCTGAGCCACCAAGGAAGCCCAATGAACGCAGTTAAGTGTATATCTCTGTTTCTCTGTTCAAGCATTTCCATTTAGGCAAGCGACTGCCTATCAGGCAGGCTCCTATGTCTTTTTTACTTGCTCCTATTGGGTATTATGTACTTTTGCCCCTTCGGGAACAGTAAGATGGTCCCTGGACTCACATTATCCCTTCCATGTCTCACATTTAGAGTCAGTCATTTCTCCAAAGAACCCTGTTACCTTTTGGTTGGGGTAACTGCTGTTAGGAAAGTAAGAGCTTCTATTTAGAAACCCAGAACTGCATACCAGAGGTGCTCACAGTTCCCTGGGTGTCACTGCTTCTTATCCTCTTAGAGGAGGGCAGTAGGATTTGCTTTATAGGGATTATCAGTTGTTCATTTCTACAACTCTCACCAAATAGCCTCCACTCTGACAATAAAGGCACCACATCAAGTTCAAGATTTTTTCCTTCTTTCCGTCCTCCTCTCTCCCTTCCTTGTCCTTAGAATGCATCCCATGGATATATCCAAATCTCCTTCATGTGTGTGTGGTCTGTCTATCTGCTGTACATCAAGATTCCTGTTTCTGTCTATTCAACATAAGGGTTTGCTAGGTCAACTGAAATAATGCAGAACATGAGAGCCGTGAGTTCAGTTCTACCCAGGGACTCACTGAGGACTCCAGCCCAGGACACAGCCTCTCAGCTCTGAGAAGTGCTCCCTACAGGTGGGGGCGGGGAGGGGGGAGGTCAGTATACATGGCATTTTAGAGAAAGGGTAGGTGCAATCAAGCATACTTATTGGTGGTAGGTTACGGTTAGTCGTGAGGCACAGATATCTCAGTTCAAGATTTTAGTGTTTTCTTAAGTATGCAAGAATCTATGCTCGTGCAATTTTCTCCTGACAGTATCTGACTACCTGAGGGCCAGTTCTGCTTGCTTTCTCAGTATACAGAGGGCCTCATTCCTGATCTCCACCCTGAATTCCTCTCAGGCTGTACAGTAGTAGAGTTAGATGGTGGGAAACATTCTTGTTTTACAGCTGTTTTGTGTGGTTTTTTACATTTTCAGTTTTTCAATACGTAAAACATTTGTATGGTTCCAGAGATGAAGCTGTGAAAAGGAATGCTCAAAGAAGTCCATCCCTTTTCACATTCTCCCACAGTAACCATTCTTATTACTTTTTAGTTTATAAAAAAACTGTTTATTTTTGAAAAATAAAAACAACAAGATTATGTATATTCATGGATCTTATGCAAAAGACAGCATATTGCACAAAATCTTTTGCACTTTGCTTTAAAAGCGCATTTTGTAATCTCATCTAAACTGTGTTTTTTACCTTTCAGGATCAGTTAGATGACAGAATGTGTTAATAAAAATGTTACTAGTGGAATCATTAACAACCAAAAGCATTCCTTCTAACATCAGTTTTTAGGGCTTCTCGATAAAACGAGGGGCTGAGTGAGTTGCTCTGAGGTCCCATGCTGTGCTAGCAGCCGAAATTATTCTCCTAGGAAGGGCAGAGTGTCAGATAGTAATAACCCTCACGTCTTGGAAACTAAATTTCTATTTACTTCTCAACACCAGCAAAATTATTTTCATGGTTGCAAAAGTTTTCAAGGGCATACTGAAGACCTGGAGCCTGGGGCCAAGGGGGCTAAAGGAAGTAAGCAAGAAATCATTAACAGACCTAACGTGGTTCTACATTCCTTGAAGCAAACTCAGCATATAAAATGGATACGTATAGGATAGCAAAATGAGGGGTCTGTGTTTATTTTTGATCAAGAAATCGTTTCTTCAGAATGAGACCCACAGAGAGAGAGTGAACTTATGGTTGCAGGGGGAGGTGGGGAGCTAGGGATAGTTAGGCAGTTTGGGATGGACATGTACACACTGCTGTATTTAAAATGGACAACCAACAAGGACTTATCGTATAGCACAGGCAACTCTGCTCATTGTTAAGGGGCAGCATGCATGGGAGGGTAGTTTGGGGGAGAATGGGTACATATATATGTATGGCTGAATCCCTTCACTGTTCACCTGAAGACTATCACAACATGGTTAATTGGCTATACCCAAATACAAAATAAAAAGTTACAAAAACCAAACCAAAACAAAAGAAATAGTTTCTTTAAGAAAATCTTCATTTATTGGATCCTTTGAGATAGTAGGCTTCACAAGTGCCTTGAAAATGACTCAATCTTCAAAAACCTGAGTCACATTTTTCCCAGAAACGCTCTTGTGGAAAGCAGCACATCTATCTTAGTAACTAAATGTGGAGCTCCTAAAAAGTGAAAAAGAATCCTGAATCTGTTGCTGATGATTTTGGCAGCTGAGCAGGGTGGAGGTAAAGGTGGGGGAAGGGAAAACTAACCAGAAATTGTTTTTCTTTTTTTTTAAAGGCCCATGAGAAGGAAATTCAGTATTTTTTTTCTCACTGAATCTGGAAGGCTGCCTATTTTGGGCCAATTCCTAGTTGTGGATGGGACGCACAAAGATGGAGCAACCTTGCCTGTATCACCATGCAGGTTAAAATGCTAGGTTTAAAATAAGCTCACTTATTCC
This sequence comes from Antilocapra americana, assembly GCA_007570785.1. Taxonomy (NCBI): domain Eukaryota; kingdom Metazoa; phylum Chordata; class Mammalia; order Artiodactyla; family Antilocapridae; genus Antilocapra; species Antilocapra americana. The sequence goes on along the minus strand of ML660204.1, from coordinate 4,635,869 downwards.
TTCTCGGTACTTTACGAAACTTGAGTGACATTAGAGCCCAAACACAGTAAAAAGCATTCCAATCAGGTCTGTGGTTCTCTTAACATCTTCATAAATTCAGTAACACTTAAATATCACCTACGAGGGAGGACCATAAAAGACGTTCTCAAGTCTTTTTCTTAACGCATTAGGGAACGTGTAGTAAATATGTACTATAAAGTGCTATTTTTAAAACATGATTGATTTGTTACATTATAAATTTAGCAGCACATGAAACCAAGGAGCATATATACCAAGAGTTGCCCGCCTCTTTCTTTTTTTAATGAACGGCTACTTCTCATCTTTCAGTACTCTTGGAGGCATAGACTAGGAAGAGGGGAGGTGGGTGGGGAGCAGTGTCTGGTGTGGGGGACTTGGCAGTTGGAGGGGAAGGAGTGACAAGGGTTGGGTGGCAACCAGCTCTGGAACTTACCAAGTCAGGTACCATGATCTGCCCTGTAGTCTGCACCCTCAGTGAGGAATTTTTCCTGGCATTATTGTGCAGAAACATACAACATGGGCCTCCACAAGGCACTGTGTAAGTGCTGAAGTCCTGTGTAAATTTAATTATTAGCATGAACTGAAGGTACTGTCATCGTTTAACTCAGCCGACCTTTTAAATGGATAACCAACCTTGAGGCTTAATTGGATTTAAAAAAATCAATTTCTAGCCACTGCCTAGCGTGGAAATGAAGCACTACATTCTCAGGCAATTGTAAAATCAGTTCTGCTCGGGACTATTTTTTATTATTTACAACATGAACATGACACGATCCATCTCAGTAAGCATTTTGTGTATAGACGCACACCTTTTATATAAACAAGTACAGACAGACACGTATGCACACTGAGGCAGGTCCCCCAAGCAGCGTTGCTGTCTGCCCAGCCGCAGCCTGAGTCATCGGCAGCAATCTCTTCGCACCAATTACACGAACAACTGAACTCGGGGTAATGACGTACCACTGTTTGCAAATCTCTTAGCCTTAGTCTGCTCTAATCTCTGTAACATGAAGAAAAAAAAAATCCTTGAAGCTTTTACCAAATCACATCTTGACCATTAAATCTTTCTGGAAGAAGGTCATTGAATTTTATGGAAAGAAATGAACAATTAAAAGGGCACAAGCAAAAACAGTACTCGTCTGAAAATTATAAAGTTGAAGATGTGAGTTCCTGCCATGGGTTTCACTGGTCATGTGACCTTGGTGAGCCCTCAGTAGGCTCTCAGTTTCCCCATCTGGAAAAGGGGGACGTTTCTGGGGGAGAAGGGGAGTTGCTCTATTTCCCTGATAGCTGATGAAAATGGAGGTCTATTATGGTGCCCTGAGTCAGAACACCAAGTTAAAACACACACACAAAAAAATACATTTGATTTCCTCAGTACTTCCTCTGAGAAAAAGAGATGAAACGATGCGAACCAGAGCCCTTCTGCCTCCACCTCCATTACAACATCTACAAAATGGGAGGAACAGTGATTGCTGATGGTGGAATTTGGACAATTAGCTAAAAGCAGTTTTAGAGTAACAGTTGACAAATAGAAACTGCTAAGCCCAGTGGTCTATGTTAACTAAGACCTGATTTAAATCTGCATTGTGTTGAACGCCATCTCACTTAAGGGATCCATTTTAGGGAGATTATGGAGCTGAGATAGGGACCTGTGCAGTTATCCTTAACATTCAGGACAGGCCAAAAAGCTCATTTGCACAACTGGACAAATGATTATTTTCTTTTGCCTCAATTGACCAGATAACTGTACACAAGTCCTTGCCATCTGATGCTGTGGAATGTCCCTTTGTGTTGAAAGAAGGCTGGTAGACTGTTGGCGGTGGCATGGAGTCAGGAAGAGGTCTGCATACAGCTGATGCCCACTGTCCAACTCCAGGTCCTGAGTCGGAGGCACTTTCAGACGTTATCTTCTTTGGAAATGATCTATCATTCCTCATCATTCCACTTAGCCAAACTCTACAGTTTCAAGGGACCCAAAAGATCTAGAGAAACTGGTTTTAAGTAGACATACCCTAAAAGGTCACCTTTCTTAGAGTTCCCCCACCTAGAGCTCTCTAAATCTCTTGTTCCCAACCAGGAGGAGGAGAGGACCTGTGAAAATTTCCTGAGACTTGAGAGGAAGTCAGCCACCACCCACCCCCAAACTCTTTTTTTGCTGAGGAACCTGGCCACTGAGATCACATCTGTGAACTTACAGGATTGGAGTGGGGGTGGTCAGTGTAGGACTCAGCAAAGTTTGACATCCACACGTGGAGGCTCCACATGCCCACCCAGCACCCTCATTACTTTCATTACCGTCATTTTGAAGGAGGGGGAGGTGTTTTCCCTCAATTTGAAAACAAAACTAAACAAAAACATCAGGCAGCAAGGTGAGAGGTAGCATTTGGGTGGTCAAGAGAATTAGAAGAGAGGAAATTAGGTATTTTAGGCTCACACACACAGGAATCTACAACGTGGGCCCACATGTCCACAGGGCTGAGTTTCAAAGTGTGACTGACATTAAACATACCAAGTCCTCTAAGTCTGAGAAGAGGACACTCAGGGAAACGAATTATTGGATCAGAGCACCAAAGGACTGTCCCATCCTCCCTACACCCAACTAATGAATGTTCCCTCTGTGGAGACAGGGAGCCAGTTTCTCCAGATGGTGCCCACATTTTGACCAGAATAGGGGATTCTGGTGATCAAAATTAAGCATGTAGAGTAACATGCTGATAAAATGAGAAACAAATGATGCCAGCCCAGGTGAGTCATTATGTTGGTGCTACACGACTAAGACAGACAATCCAAGAGGAGTTCCAGGCTCCAACTTTGGGTTAGGATCAAGAGTCCTAAGAGGATGTTCAGGACATCAACAGGGTCAACTACGCTTGGCCTATCCTACCACCAATGTGGGTCCTTGAGAGGAGCCACCCAACAGCCCAGGCATGCCTGAGGGCCAACACCCAAGGAGCTCTCTGCCCAGCAGGCAATATTTCCAATCACCTGCAGATGCCTGGAGGGCTACTTCAAGAGAAAGCCACCCAAACCTCAATGGGAACACAAGCCACAAGGTGATCTCTCGAGAACATGAGTCCAGCAGGGCACACATATGCGGCTACTTCTCCACACCTCATCAGGATGGAGGGTTTCTTTAATGTCTCGTGTTTGTTGCTCAGATGTGTCCGACTCTTTGCAACGCCATGGACTGTAGCCCACCAGACTCTGCCGTCCACAGGATTTTCCAGGCAAGAATACTGGAGTGGGTTGTTATTCCCTTCTCCAGAGGATCTTCCTGACCCACGGATTGAACCCGGGTCTCCTGCATTGCAGGCAGATTCTTTACTGTGTGAGCCACCGGGGAAGCCCTTGGAGAGAACTGACAGTGGACAGAGCCAACGGCTGACAAGCAAGCTGGGGGCTGTAGTTCTAGCTCAGAAACAAGATGAGTGCACAGGAAGTGGTGGTTGTTTCTTTCACAGTGTTCAAGGGGCTCTGAAGATACTGCATTGCCTGAAACATGGGGCAACCTCCAAGGACTAGAAGCCTAGCTGGCCCAGGGGACCACCTGCAATCAGCTCACACATCCACGTGTAGAGACCCTGGGGTGCACCCCATCCCGCAATGGCACCTCCCACCAGGCACACGTGGGTGAGAGTTACCATTGAGTTAACACAGCACCATCCTGGCCTTTGAGAAGAAAGAGAGTCCTGGCTTTGAGTACCACTGGCAAACATTATCCCTGAAATTTTCAGATTAGCAGGGCAGGAGAACTTCAAAAAAGTTCAAGTCTCTGGGAGCCCATGTGTAAGAATTACTTCTCAACAAGGCACACGTAACTACAGTTTTCCTTGAAGACCTCCAGTGCTTCTTGGTATGTACATAAAGCATACATTTTTCTAAGAAATGTAATTACCTGCCGTTTTTGTATGAAAGTGGAAGTCACTTGGTCATGTCTGATGCTTTTTGACCCCATGGACTGCAGCCCACCAGGCTCCTCTGTCCATGGGACAGTGGGTAGCATATTGATGGGTCCCCTTGAAAGCATTCATCAGACAGACAGACAGACTGTCGGGGATGGCACTGAGGCAAAGGCCTCAGCACACAACAAACAGTCATCGTTCCCCAACAGTCACATAGCAGGCCAGGCTCCCCCGAAACACAGACGCACTTGAGGAAAACAGGCAGTCCATCATTAAAATTACTACTAGGATAACAGGGTGTTCTTGAATCTGCGTGATTGCTTTATTGTACAAAAAGTTTCCAGTAACAGTAAATTAGTTTTCTAAAAAGGACAACAAAAAAAGTCGTTTTGGATAGAAGCACTTCACTAATTGCTTTATTTAAGCACACACACACAAAGTCTTATCTGACCAATTAGATTGGAAGGTTTTTATTACCTTTAAGAAGCCATTAGCTAGGATAAAACACTGAAAGCACTTGTGTCAAAACAAATAAATAATGCTCTCTCAATTAGCAGAGACTGCAGTAAATTCGTTAGAGATGAACGCGGCTTCACGCCCAGGGCCGGCAAGTCGGCAATTCCCCCCACCCCAAATTAATAAAACAAGAGACAGTAGTGCTCAAGGACAGTAGTGCCCATCTCGGGAAAGATCAGGAGCTCCAGGGACCTGACAGACAACATCTATGGGTCCCCTCATCCAGCCCCGGTCAACAGAGCCACGCAGGCCGTATCACAGTGGGCAGGGGTCCAGGCTGAGCCTGGAGGAGCCCTTCCAGTGGCAAGGGCAGAGCCAGGAGAAGCAACCTTTGCCACCAGAGCCATAGGCGAGACAAAGAGAGAGAGGAGGACCCTTGGATGCCAGGACACTAATAACTAACTTCCCCTTCAAGCCTGCAGTGCTGCTGATCTGTCCCCAAGAAGAGGCTCAACAGAACAAGACAGTGTTTGGTGGAGCCTGGCAAGTTGGAGCACGTGCTCCAGCTGCTGCTGGCCTGGGGACACGGAGATGGCAGCAGATAGCTGAACTTCAGCTAGTGCTGCCAGGGATCCAGTCAGAGGGGGCAGCTCTCCGGATCCCACACAGGATCCTTTAAGCCATCCCTAGTCAGATTTATTATTTTACCCAAAGGAATTGGGTAAAAAATCCAACTTATCACCCTGTTCACTAAAAATAAATACAAATAAATAGTGATCCTTTCTTACAGGATTACGTCCCTTCAAGGGTCAGTGAGTCTGAGCACTGGAAAAGCTCCACAATAACCCTTAACACCATTCCAGGCTGTCTAGGAGGGGAGCCCCTCATTTGGACAGTCCCCATCCTGGGAGCAGCTTGACTCCCTGAAAGCTAAAGAGCCTACAGCTGCTCCCAAGGACCAAGGAAGGCCCCCATTTCAGGGGCAACTGAGGAGGCCCTCATTCCCAGCCTTCCTCCCTAGTAAGTAGCTGACAGGGAATGCCACACTACTTCCCGATATGCCAGGGATGCCTTTAGATCACCTCACGCCCACATCAGGAACAGGAAACCAGGGACTGCCTGGCTTCATGAACCACTTGGGACAGGAAGGCTGGGCAGTGGTCTGGGTTTTAAGCACATGACCTGTTTGGACAACTTGCATCTTGGGATGTGAGTTTAAATTTCTGGAAATAACTTCAAAGTCAATTCTAGAGAGACAGGTTATGTGACTGGTCCAAATAAAACGCAGCACAGTTAATGAGGTCATGCTCTTTTAAAACATTTTACAAGAGGTAAAAACAATGGAAAGCCATCAAAAATGACACAAAGACCATTAAAACTATACTGGTGTCTCAAGACCTGTTAAAACATGAACAACTTCAGGTTTCAGTTATCATCACTTTCCACATTACTCCACAGGTCCAGGAATATGTTTGAGCACCATATTGATAAAAACAGGGAAGTGAACAACAAAGTCCTGCTTTGGAGACTGGATTCATGCTCACACAAATGAGGGGTTTTCTGAGCCAAGATTTTCACAAATGGCAGGAATATGCCTACCTTCCGGGCATGTTCAATGGCAATGGAAGGGCCAATAAATCAAACCACTGGGGGAATATTTTACTTTGAAATGGAGTCATGTTTGGTTAATAATTTGAGACCCACTAATCCTAAATGGGGTGACCCATTTAGAATGGCCTCCGTGTAAATTCACAGTCCATTAAATGGTATCTGGCTTGAACAGGTCTTTATGTAGTTATTATATAAGTAATGGATTGAGCAAGGATGGTTGGGGACGAGCATGGGGACACACCGGCCAGCTCTGGTGACTTTTCTGACACTGCCGAGTGCTCTTTTAATGTGAGGTTCTTTCAAATCATCAACTTTTGCATTTGGGTGGTCCTGCTTAGTAACCCCTTTCGGTTTACGTGAGAAAATGCAGTGCACAAATTTGAGATGAGGAATACTCCACTTACAATTAATTTAAACTTATGAAGCTGTTTTAACTGGCCCATCTAAATGTGTTAATTAACATCAATGATGGTTTCTTATTTTTCACACTTTGTTACTCTGATCATTAACAGTGATGGAAAAGTTAAGTTAATGGGGAACGGATTATAAATTCTTAAAGGACTTCTCAGTTTGTTTTCAACTGGAAAATATATAGACAAAGATGAAGAGGCATTTTTACCTCTATTCATAAATTTCTGGTACCAAATTTCTTAAAAACCAGATGGTTTAAAAACATTTTTTTCCAAAATTTCTTCTAACATGCTGCTTAGACATGATTGCTTAAAAAAAAAAAAGAGCATAAACAGGTATGATACATCAAACAGCATGATGAGGCCTGTAAATAGTCAACTGATATTTTCTTTCTAAAAAAAAACAATCACTGAAGCGAGAACTCATCTCTATTCCACAGCAGTATCCAAGGTCCTTCACGTCTTGACAATGAAGGAAAGATGCCCCTTCCCCTCACGGGAGCACGACCGGGCCAAGGAGTCCATGGGACCGCCACCACCCCGACTAGGCTGGGGCCGCACCTTTGCCAGAGCCCACGGGCACTGGGCCTTGTGCCCAGGTCCACGCGCCGCACACACCGACCCAACGCTGCTCAGTGAGACTTCACGCCGACGAGGACAACAATGAGGACAATGATGATGACAAGTAATATTAAAATCACAAGCATCTTCCGATTCTTCTTTTGATACTGCTCTGCCTACAGAAAGAGGGGGGAGAAAAGGTTGTCATTTTCTCCAAAATCAAGTCTGGCTCATTTCTAGTCCTAGCTTCTGGCTGTACCCACACACCCAACACCTCTGCCACTGGCTCCATCATCACAGTCACTGCCATTAACTCCTAGAGTTCAGTCGACTCCCATGACCCCCGAGTTCCCTACCTACAGGCTTCACAAAGCACCTGCTGGGGATCCACCATCACCTGAGGGCCAGGGGAGAAGTCCAAGGCTCTACCTTCAGCTCCACACAGCCCACCTCTCCTTACATCCCCCTCCACTGACTACAAGGACCCACTCTTTCTATGGAAGCCTCTCACTTCCGGACACAGTTCTCTGGAGGAATGCACAGCTCCTTCACTGAGAAGTCAAACTTCTGGATCCAGTGACCCCAGCCAGAAGGGAGAAGTGAGGGCCCTAGAAAAGCTTTTCTACCTCCTCTGAGTCTGCAAACAAGAAGAAATTCATCCTTGGAAGTATTGAGTGGGCCAAAAAAGTTCATTCAGGTTTTTCTGTAAGATGTTACAGGAAAATGCAAACAGACTTTTCGACCAACCTAACAGAAACAGGAAAGTTGCCCCGTGGGGTCAGGTGCAGAAAGAACCCAGCCAGTTGAGTCATCCTGTGTGTCTAACGACACATGCCTATCGGGCCGGAACGCGACCCAGAGAAAGGAGAGGGGAGGAAGAGCAAAGGTGTCCCTGACCACATGGGGAGAGCACATCCCCACACTTCTGTGGATGGCACTGCCTCATGGCAAAGGTGAGGGCAAAGGTGAAAGTGAAAGTGAGGAGCAGACAGCTTGAGGGCAGTGCCTGCTCAGAAGGTCCAGCCTCCCATGCCCACTTCCCCAATCCCACCAACCTTCTGACCAGCAGTTCCGTTTCCTAAGTGAGCCCGCCCACCCACCAGGAGCCACTCCTCCACAGGAGGAAACCTGAAGACACGTTCACCCGTCTGGAGAGGCTGGCCCGGTAGAAGTGACTCCAAGGCCCCGCCAGCTTCAGATGAGCTGACCACCACGCTAACGGCCAGTCAAGCCCGAGAGAGGACAGTACATGCTCACTCTTGCAGTCAGTCAGTAACCACCACTGAAGCCGACACCAGATGATATACTTTAAAACCTCTCAAAATGATTTATAAAGTCGAACCTTAAACAAAATTTTTAGTTCCCACTGGATATGTATACCCCCACGGAGAAAGCTTTTCCCCTTTATCTCTGTTGTATTACAAAACACGTTTTGCTAGTTTTTATTTAAGAAACTTCAAAACCGATGCATAATTCAACAGCATATGAAGGCCCAGATATTAGAGTGAGAAACTAAACTTAGCTTTCATGTTTTTAATACGTAAAATGTGGCAACCAAATGGACCGAATGCCTCCTGCATCCACAAGGCAGACCTCCTCTTCCTCAGTGTCTGCTGGCCTCCCACCCACTCCCACCCTTGCACATGGTAACAAGCATGTAGAAGAGGAAGGTGAGGGTTTCTGGTCAGACCTGTGCGAGGCCTCACCTTCCGTACACCTGACTGACACCACGGTCAGGTATGGTCATCTCTACCACAGGAAGTGACTGGTCTCAGAGATGATAGAGAAGTACATCAGTGAATCGAGAAAGTGACCATTACACATGGCTAGGAGTACCGCTCTCCATGAGATGGGCAGAATTTACTTCATCTGTGAAGTATTTCATTCCTTCTAAAGAGAACACGCACCCAATTACATAAGAGAGTCACTCAGCAGTGTACATGCGTGTTTCTCATGGTTGATTACAAGATTTTAAAAGATGTTTTCCATTTATTTTTAACAAATATCCTGAAAAACATTCCCAAGACAGCCACTGGATTATTAGCAAAGAATGAGAAAGCTAAGACTCTCACTTCAATGGACTACTCTCTCCTCAAGGTGGTACACAGATATACTGTGGTAATTAAACGAGAAAATTAGATTTTTATCTTCTTCAGAATGAATCCCCACCAGCAATTCATCAGAAAAGTATCACAACAAGGGAGGCCTGAGTCAGCAGCTACCAGCAGACAGAATGCACAACACGGATTTTAACAAATACCCACTCAATTTGATTCCCTAAAACAAGAGGGCCTAGCCAAGGAATAAAATATTTTCTAAAAGGAAGAAAACCCCGACTCTTTCAGAGTTTGCTGTCTGAAGGGAGTTCTCAGCAATTTCAACTCTGCATGTGGGGTGCACCAGGATTCACTAACTGCAGGGAAACAGCCACAGCCCACACGGCGGGCTCTATTCAACACGACAGGTTGCATTTTCACAGCCCCATCTCGAGCTGATGGCAGACAAAAGTGCTGGGGACAGTTAAGACAGAAGACAAGCCTCGTATGAATTCTTGATACGGGAAAACAATTCTTCAAATTCTCAGCCACTGAAAGATATGCCATTACCTTGTGGAGCTGTTTCAAGCCGTCTTCAGTTTTGATACAGGACTGCTCAACATTATAGTCGATTCTATCAAGGACAGTACCCTGGGTGATAAATGACAGTCACAGACAATCAACAAGCAGGGGGAAAACGGAGGTTCAGAAATGAGAGATGCAGATAGCAGGCATCGTCATCCACAGGATTATCTGTTCTACCTGACTGTGGGGTAAAAGACACCCTGTCAGCTCTGGAGTCCATCACCAAGCAGAGTGAGGCGCTCAGTGGCACAGTGCTGCCGTTAGCTGCAGGAAAGCCCAGCTCATGAGAAGAAAGTACTGACAAATTGAGGTTTCTTTTTTGGATTTGGCCACTACAGGATACTCCATATTCAGGCTTACTGGGGCTTTAAGAAATATACGGTTCAGTGGAAACAGGCTCTGAGTGGTGAAGGGCTTGCTTCTGTGCCCATCTGTTGCTTAAACTCACAGGTTCTAGGAAGTAGAAAAGGCCAGTTAAGCCAGATCTGATTAGAATGAGGTCTGGAAACTGACTATCATGTCTGAACATCTCCATGTGCCTCCCTGGGTCAGAGCAAACATGGTTAGCTCCAACACACCATGTAAAATCACACATTCGCCTCCAGGAGAGTTTTGCTTGTAATTTTTTAATTGCTGGGTTCAAACAGGAAAAAGGGAACACCAGACTCCATGGAAGGATGGGGCTCTGAACAGAAGTGTGCTGCGTTGGGACAGACGACAGCAGGAGCAGTTCCGTGGGAGCCACAGGAGTAATTAACCTAACTAGATCTGGACAGCCTCGTCTGCTCCAGTCTGCAGCTGGTTTCGGGGGATCAGGACCCAAATCCCCACTGGCAAGATAATAAAACACCCTAATCAGATTGTAACAGTGAACAAACAATCTAATTCTACTTGAGGGCTAGTGGTTCCAGTTGCCATTACACAATAACCTGCCAAAATTAGATGGAAAAACTTATCCATCGTCAGAATCACTCCTGAGTGTGGGCAGAGCCAGCCAGGCCCCCGGCACAGGGTGCTCCAGGGAGTAGCCTGGGATGGAGGCAGAGAACATGAGCGCTGTCACTGACACCTGTTTCTCATCTAAAAAATAGTTTATTAGTATTTTTATGGGGCAGGACAGCAGTCTGTATATAATTTGTATACATACACACATACATAGTGAGTCGGGAAAATTCCCTGGAGTAGGAAATGGCAACTCACTCCAGTATTCTTGCCTGGGAGTATCCCATGGACGGAGGAGCCTGGCGGGCTACAGTCAGTCCATAGGGTCACAAAGAGTCGGACACGACTGAGCACACACACCGTATAGAGAAGGAATGAGTTCACACACAGAAGGAATGAGTTCCAACTGCTTTCCTGACAAAAGTGAAGAATCGAAAAGCCTGGGGAAGAACGAGGTATCAGGACAGGAGAACCTACTGATGAGGCAGGTAAACGCACACACCTGTTCTACGATCATAGCTCCCAGGTCCCTAAATATCTCATTCAGGTCGGAGATGGACTGCACGATCTGGCGAATCTCCCGCTCCCTCTCCTCCACCAGCAGTGTGTTCTGCTCCACCAGCACTAGCTGCTCGTCTGTAAAACCCTAGGCAAACAAAGAGGACGAAATGTGCACATTAGATTTTTTCCCAAGAAAGCGATGGTGTACCATTTTAGATACAACTTAAAGATAATAAAATTTGAAACCATTTCTATAACACACAAGCACTTATTTTTTCCTAACAAGAAAGATCTGACCTCCCCGAACCAGCGGGCCTGAAAGCATCACTGGCCAAAGCAGGGGACACAGAGAACTGCTTGTCGGCAGCTGCCCCAGGGCCAAGTGGCAAAAGCACCAGGGAGAAGCTTGTGTGTCTCAGGGTTCTTCCTGGGAGTGGGGTATGCAGACTGCTTTCCAGAAGGTTCTGGAAGGCAGCTGACAAGGTCTCCCTGCAGTCTTTGGAAAGGAAGAAACAGTATGGCCCCCATCACTGTTCTCCTGCCAGCTGCAAAGCATTTGATGGTGTGCACACCATGCAGTGCCAATCCAGCTGCGTCTCAGGGAAGGTAAAGGTCCACGAAGAGGAGGAAGCAGAGCAGGGTGCACATGTGCGGCGGGTGGGTCTGTGGCCCCGACACGTACCCGGTCATACAGAGTATTATCCTCGCCATCGTCCATCAGCGGTACTGAGGTGGCAAAAAAATGCTGGGATCTTTCCTCTCGATTCTTCATGCCTATCAAGGACAGGAATTCATTTTACTTGAATACATAAACCATCCTGGTTACTGTTCCACCATTAAAAGGGGGCATCCAGAGTAAAACTCAACAGTCAAAATAGAGACAATCTTAGCCACTTTAGAAGAAGGCCTGCTCACCTCCAGCAGAGATGGGGGACAGTAAAGGACCACAACCATGCAACAGCAGGCAAGCATTTGGGGTTACTTAGGACAGAAATCACACTGCAAATGTGAACAATTCACTGGATGCCAGGTAAATAACAATGCAATACAATCATCTGAGACTCTCTAAGTGAAGCAGAAACATTTAACTGCTGTTAAAAAGCATTTAAAAAATTAAGTATTTTTCTCTAAAAGTATCTCTAGTAAGAATTCCAAGTGGCCCTAATCAAATTCTAGAAATAGTAAAATGAAAGCACAAACACGAATATGCCAGTTGTCAGGAGGGAGAACCAGCCTTTGGGGGAGCCTGTGGGGATATCATTGATTACAATGGCAATACAGAAAAAGCCAGTTTATGGGTGCTCTGAATGAGGATGTAGCTGAAACCTGACTTTGCACTATTTGGGTAGGAAGGGAGGCTGAGGGAGAATATGTCTGCTTTAACTACTCCCAGATAAGGTGTTTAGACAGATAGGCAAATATGAAGCTTCAACATGATTACAACTATTTTTACCCATTTATCAGCAGCTCCCGCAAGCCTAACACCTAGAAAACGACATGCTTTTAAAATATGCTAGATTTTCGAATACTTTAAACTTGACAAAAGAGTAAGTTTCTCTTTTGTTTTTTTAGAGAACTGTCAATGCCCCATGGGGTGGCCTCAACCTGGATGTGGCTCCCACTGGGGGCAGAAGGAGCTACTTTCTATCCCGTGAGGTACGAGGATATGCAAAGGCTAACCATGAAAAGCAAAGGACAAAATGGAGAACTAGCAGAAGGACAGAAACACAGAGTTGTCCCGTGACCCGAGCGCTGGGACTCTCGTCACTCGAGAGCCTGGCGTGGGTGGACACTCACGTCGGAGGTAGCCGGACTGTGCATGCCGGAAGCTGGTGGACAGCTCCTGCAGGGCCTGGGCCAGCGAGGCCACCACGTTTCGGAGGAGCCGCTCCTCCTGCTCCGAGCAGGCCCGGCGGGCCCGGCTGGGCAGTGCCTGCACCGCACGCTGACACCTATGGAAGAGCTGGGAGGACAGGGGGCGCTCACAGTGGGCCGGGGGCCCCGAGGTGCCTGCATGCCAGAGTAGACACACAGCAGCTCTGGCTGCACAGGCTGGTGCTGAGGGCGGCCAGGAAATCGGAGCTGAGCCAGACCTGAGCAGATGCTGTGCGTGCACACGCCATGTGCATTGCTCCTCACGGCTTTCTCACTGAATCCCGTCAGCCACCCTAACTAAGAGGCAGGCATTGTTATCATTTCCATTTTATGGACAAGAACACCGGGGTCTGAGGAATTAAGTGAGAATCATACTACTGTTAACTGAAAAAAGCCAGGACCCAAATGCTCTAACGCCCCAGGGCTTCCCCACCTACCACGCCCCATCTCTGTACAGCAGCAACCCAGGAGGTGGAAATAAATGAAAAATGTAACTGCTTGTTTACACACTAGTCACACTGTTTTTTAAGATTTTTAAAGTGTCTTTTTTAAAAAAGTCTTTATTGAATTGGTTACAATATTATTCCTGCTTTATGTTTTATTTTTTTTTTGGCAAGGGGGCATGTGGGATCTTAGCTCCTCCAACCAGGGATGGAACCCACATCCTCTGCATTGCAAGGAGGATTTTTAACCACTGAACCATCAGGAAAGTCCTGAGTCACATTATTTTAAAATTATTCAAGTTTAACATTTTACAAGAGACACATCAAGGAGGCTGAGTTTCTCTGGGATAGTAAGAGATTCAGACTGGGCAACGGCTCCCCATCCGTTCAATTACAACTACCCTTTTTTTAATAAAACAAGAAAAAAAATTGCACACTAGTATACAATAGAAGTTACACATCATAAAATCAAATGATTGAACTCAATAATGCTCTGAATTTAATTTTCAGATCAATCCACAGTAGTACTTAAGAACAATAAAAAAACAGTCCCCACTCGTGCAGGACAAGGAGTGCAGATGCTGAAACCCAGAGGAGCTCAGGGCCTCCTGGATCCCTCTGTGCACTTCAAGCTGGGAAGCAAAACTCTAGGACTCATTTAGCACTGTACCGTGGGCTGGCTTTTGAGAGGGTGAGGAGGCTGGGAGACCAAGTTTCCACCTGAGGACCCCTCCCCCCCTCACCTGCGTGATCTCCTGTGTGGTTATCTCAATGGCATGCTCCTGCTCGCTGCTGTCATCCAGGGTAGGTCGGTTTAAGTGCTGGTCATGAAGGCTGGCTAACTCCTTCATCTTCTGTTTAATCCGCCCAACATCATACTGTATCTAAACAAATGAAATCCAGAGCTCCACTCTCTCTCTCCAGGTGTCTGTCTGCCTCTAAGACAACTAGCTATACTCAAGAGTATGGGGCTCAGTCTTCAGCCAACTCACAGTTGACTGAGCAACCTTTAACTCAAACCACCAGACATTCAAACACCACTCTTCCTGGTTACACAGTTCTTCAGTTTCTTTCTGTAATTTAGGTGTTGTTTAGTCACTAAGACATGTCTGACTCTTTTGCGACCCCATGGACTGTAGCGTGCCAGGCTCCACTGTCCATGGGATTTCCCAGGAAAGGACACTGGAGTGGGTATCCATTTCCTTCTCCAGGGGATCTTCCTGACCCAGGGATCAAACCCAAGTCTCCTGCATTGGCAGGTGGACTCTTAACCACGGAGCCACCAGTTACTACTAAAACCAAAATCACAAGCATGCCCACAGACACACACACCTTTCTGGTGGTGTGTGACCTGAATAATTCTAAAACTAACACACTTACAAGGACATGCATTTAAGTGTAGCCAAATCAATCTTTATGGCAGATATCTTAAAACATGTTAATGTCATAATTACCTCAATAAATAAGAGAGTGTAAAACGAACATTCCACTTACTTCATCCACTCCATCCACCCATTTAGGAGGGGACCTCTTTGTCACACCAATTGCGGCTTCTGGGTCCAAGCTAATGCCTGATACCAGAGCCATGCGATCATCAGCGAGCTACAAAGAAATAAAGGGACATTAAAAAATTACTCAAATTCAATCCAGACAAGCACACTCTTACTCCCTTTTAAATGTCGCTCACTAAGAGAAACAGAGGAGCAAATGCACTTGCCTGGATTACAAACTTGCTTTTGATACTGCTAGGATATGGAACTGTTTTCCTATCTTTCCACATACCACTTCTTAATTTCCTTGGACATACTTGTGAATATGAATTTGACTTGATCTGGCTATGGAAATGTAATGAAAAAGTCAACAAGAGATCCTAAAAGAAAAACCTTAGTACTGTACTATGATGGGATGGCATGAAACTCAGCAATTCATTTGATCAGATGTGTTAAAAAAGAAAAAATTCTAGGCTGTAAATGGAATGAATACAAACATTTCAAGGTTTACTTACAGACACTTAGCTTATTTCGTGAATAGGGCTGATCCAGTTATCATAGTCACAAGATCATTAGCCAGGTGTTAAAATGTGTGAAAGAACTGCCTAAAACAGTCAGCAAATTATCTACCATTTGGCAAAAGCAATCCTTAAAATCTCAAGGCAATCTTACATTGTCATTCCCTTTCTTTGGTTAAATGTCCACAGGCAGCATTCTCCCTTATTTTCAAATGATCTCCATGGTACTTGTTTATTTTACCTATGAAATACACTGCCTTAGAAAGCTTTTAAGAAAGGGAGGGAAATCATGGGTTTGGTGTGGTTAAATTGTTCTCTTGCCTGGAGGCAGTGAACAGCTGAAAGGATCTTGAGGTACCCCTCCAGAGTTCAGAATTTATAAATGCCAGTTTCAAAAGATGCAAATGATGATCAGAAAATAATGGAAAACAGCATATAAAACAGCATATAAAAGTCTGCTACAGGTAGGACTTTGTACATTTTCTAAA
Source organism: Antilocapra americana (assembly GCA_007570785.1). Taxonomy (NCBI): domain Eukaryota; kingdom Metazoa; phylum Chordata; class Mammalia; order Artiodactyla; family Antilocapridae; genus Antilocapra; species Antilocapra americana. The sequence goes on along the minus strand of ML660204.1, from coordinate 4,620,030 downwards.
TCGCACGGCAGAACTGGGTAGAGAATGAATACTGCTTTTCTTCACCCCTCCCTGCATTTATCTAAATTTATTTTTTCACTCATTCAGCAAATAGTTTTTTTTCCCTAACAATAAAGGAACAAGGTAAAAATTTTAACATCCTCAGATGAAGGGGGGAAAAAAATCACATAAGGAAAAACCTAAATTAAAAGAATTCTTCAAGCAACAAGCCCTAAACCCGGAACAGGGAGATTACAGCAAAATTCCTAAAATCACACTGGAGTCGTGCGTCCAGCTCTGTCACAGCGGAGGAGGCGCTGCCCCCACTGGCTCAGGGGGCGAGTCTGATGCAATGCCCATGCTGAAGGGACCAGCCGCCCCAGCAGTGCTCCCTGGGCATCTGAATCGTGATCAGGCCCAGAGCCTCCCGCAGTGGTGTGGACCCTGCAGGGCCAGTGTCATTTCAGGTCCTGAACAAACGGTGCGTCACCCCACCTGCGCTATCGGGGCTCTGCGTCTGTGCTGTGTAATTCTCAACCACAGCCACCTTGTTTGTTTTTAAGAGTTCACTAATAGGAATTTTACCTTCCTTTTATTATTTTAACCCTCACACAAGCTAGGTGAGCTAGGGGCTATTATTCCAATCTATAAATGAGGAAATTGAAACCCAGAAAAGTTAACTAGCTTGCCCAAGGTCACAAAGCTATTATGTGACAGATTAAAACCTGGGTCGGCTGACTCCGGAAGCCCCAATCACCCCACCAGCTGCCAATCACTTTGGCAGGCCCATGAAATACAACTGCAATTTGCTAAGAAAATGTTATCAGGATAACAAGCCCTCAGCTTCAGACACCACCACCAGACACAGTCCTCGGATCCATTTCCCCAGGGACACCAGGGACCACAGGACAGGCTCGGCTGAGCACAGAGGTATGGACAAAGTGGCCTCTCTCAAATTCTGCAGACACAGCTCTTCACCCCCCACACAGCTGTGTATTCCTCAAAACTCCCCCCAAAGCCACTGAGAGCCGTGCATCCTTGTGGGGGGCACAATGACCAAACCAAAAGGGACCAACCACAGAGCAGCACCCAGAATCTGCCAGCTGGACGGCAGGCACTGGACGCAGAGCTGCTGCCTGACTGGAGCAGAACTTAAACCTCCAGCTGTTCACACAAAGCAACACCCGTGGGTCACAGCATTTCCACTGTGCCAGTTTATCATCTAACACACTGCACGTTACTATTACACCTTATCTCAATAAAGTAATAGTAGTAACTTGTTTTATTAAGAGATCCTAAACCCACAATTTTGTACTGTTTTGAGCTGTTAACCAATTTTGTACTGTTAACCAAAATACACTAAACCAAAAAAGATACAGAGGCAGTGTTTACCTAAGTTTACCTGAACAGTAGTAACTAGCATCAATTTCTCTGAAACAAGTGAGAAATTTTTATAAATCACACACAAAGTCAGCTGAAGTGGATTCAACTCTTTCTTAAGCAGTTCTTGGTTTTACATAATAGTCGTGCGCCCCCAAAAATGCACGTAAAAGAGTGTGCACACACACCCTCTTCAGGCTTCCCAAGGAAGCTTGCTGGGGACCAAGGGGAGAGATGACTCCCCAGCTAGCCAGCCCTAGCTTTCCCACAGGCTGTATCAGGATTGTGCCAATGAGAGAGAATAACTGATTCTCTGAGACTAAAAACTTTAAACAGGGAATAATTTATCCCCTTTATGATATCATCTATAGCAAGAGTTTATCATGATAAAGGCAGCCTTACAAGAAATGTGTAATTTATTTGATCAGAATCGGCTTGTAATATGTATCACAGTATGTACCTTTTTTTTTTTTTTTAAATAAAGACTGTTTTAGGAAGGGAAAATCTAATGGAAGGTAACTGTCAATTAAAACTGGGAACAAATATGAACATTAAAAAAAAACATTTTAAATCCAAAACAATCACCCTTTCAACTTCAGAAACCTCACTTCCCATTTCAATGTTTTCTCATTTTTAAGATCCAAAATATGTCCGTTTCTAAGCTGCCATCCAAGTCAACTCGGGCCTTAAAAAGCTGTCAGGTTTTTCACTCACTTTACTTGCTGCTGTTCCATTCCATGTCCCCCCACTGAAGAGATGATGATGGTCACTAAAGCTTTTCTTAATAAATTTATGCTTCTAAAGTAAAAAAAAAAAAAAAAAAAACCTTTCCATGTTTTTTAAATAAGAAAAAATATATTAATAAAATTGTACTCATGTGAATTAAGAATTTAAGAATTCTTATCTCTTTGATTTGTAACTCGTGTCCCCTAAGAACTATAGGGTGTTTGACCCCACCCCAGAGTTACCCAGCTCAACTGCATCAGTGTAGGAAAATTTCAATGGTTGCTCACAATGGCACGCTCACAGGCTTCTTGTTCAGTTCATCAAAGTTATCTCTGCCCTTGGTCCACTTCAGATATTGACAAATGTCCCTTTAAAGAACACCAGACAGCATGGACAAGTGCTTGATCTATGGACAGAAAACACACACACACACACACAAACATACACACACACACACACAGAGTCTTATAAATGTTGCTGTTCCAACTATACAGCCTTCCTCCTCTTATAAAACCCGACCTTTACAAGAGGGCTGATTTAGTGCTCCATAAGATTAAGGATATGCAAAGCCTCTGGAGATTAGAAAAGTCAAACATATCCCCACACACACCACACACACACACGCACACTCATCTAAAAAAAAATAAATAAACTAAGTTCAGTCATAACACACTGGTAATAAGAACCAATACTGACAATTCTGGATCGTTTGTGGCAACATACATTTAAAAAGTCCAGAAGGGACGATGACAAATAAGTGCCTGGAGGCTCTGGTTTCCACCTGAGACAAGGTGGGCATGTACGTGGTGCAGTCAACTCACTGTGCTCAGACAGCTAACAGACATTTAAGGCTGAAGAAACCTCCTTCCTTGGAAGGAGAGAAGGAGCATGTTATATAAAAGAGTTGGGGGCTACCAGCACCAGTTTTTTCTTTCTAATCTGTGACCGTTTTAAAATGGTGTTTACCTTTTCTGATCATGAAACAATAAATGCTCAAGATAGCCATTTCTTTCTTTATGTGTGCCAAAAGTACAGAATTAAAAACTCTGACAACCATACCACCCAGATATAATGTTGCTAGGCTCACTAACCTTCCTTTTCCCCCCTCAACTCTCATATACAAACTTAAAAAAAAAAAAAAAGTAGGAAGCAACAACTGCATGCACTGTAGTTTATGGGCCCCAAATGAAACCCCATTTTCAGGCCAACGACAGACTTGCAGAGAAGACGGCTCCCTGCTCCTCAAACACTGATACCAAGGGGCTGAGACTTCCCTTCTCAATGCTGCCCCCAGCAGGGGGACCGGGAGCCAGCCCATGCTGGCTGGCCCCGAGCTCCCGCCCTGTCACCCTGCCCTTCCCAGGCTATGTGGTTTGGGAACCGGATGCTTACATCTTGTAATTTTTAAAATCATTCCTCCTATGAATTTAAGAAGCCAACAATTTGGGAGATGACTCTGTCATAGGTGGGGAGTAGATGAGTGCAAGGCCAGACACTGGGCAGGAGAGTGATGGGGGTGGTGTTCTCCTGGGGCACCCCTTGTTTCTGGAGAAGAGCAGGGCCTGGCATCCCCAGGGTGCAGCTGACTGTCAAGGTGATCGGAGAAGGAGAAATGACAAACCCACGTAGCCACCAGGACACAGTCAGGACGGCGTGCACGGGCCTCACCGATACAGGGGTGGCCTCCATCTGACCCGTGTCGGGGGCGACTGGAAGCCCTACTGCGCCTGGCAGAGGTGAGACTCTGGACACTGCTCCCAGCACGGCCCCCCTTCTTGCTCGGCACCAGGCACGCAGTCGTAATAAACACACACTCCTAATTAGTGCATGAGTCAACAATAAATGGAGTGAATGAATGAAGTAAACATAGAGACATGTCACGTACAATTCCCTTCCTAACTGATATGCTGATTCTGGACAAAGGACAAGAAGGGGAAGTGGGCGGTTGGCAGGCTGAGGGGCCATGTGGCCCCAGAGTGGACAGGCTGGGCCTTGGGGCATGTGGCCGGAAAGGTGGCTCTCCACTCTGGGTCTCTGCTCCAGAATGTGGCAGAGAGAACTTGGGGTGGGGTGAGGGGAGCCAGTGTCTGGAACTTGCTGCCTGAAGAGGAAGTAGGAGAGCCTGGAAATAGGTTCAGACGGCGGAGCCCTCAGGAAAGATGACCCTGATGAGTCGAGTGGGAGAAGTGTTCAAACTTAGGCCACTGTGGCTGTTTCCCAGCACCGTTCTCCCCCTACCCCAACCAGGGCACACTTCTTTTGGGGGGCCACAGGTCCCATGTTTCCAAACCGTTCAGTAAGGGCAGCACCCATTCCTAGATGGATGGGTTTGGTTTTCAACACTAATTGATTTTTAATGACTCAAGCAATAGACTCTCATGGTTTAAAACTATCTGCTCGACCTAAGAAAAGGGTCGGCAGTTTCCCCTCCACCTCAGACTTCCTGGAAGTCATCCATTGTCAACAGCTTCTTGTCTCTTCAAAAATCTCCTAAGTACTCACAAGCCTGAATGTGAGTTATTTTTCTTAAAAAATAAATAAATAAAACACAAATAATTTTTTTTTTTAAAAAGAGTGGGAATTGCAGTATCCATTATTATACTTGAGGTTTCTTCCCACGTGGCCCTGCATCTGGGAGCTCATGCCCTGCAGGCCTGAGACAGGCTGGACCCTTTAACAGGCACAGCACAGGGAGCAAGTGAGGCTACACACTTCATGTAACCAGCACCCCAAGAAGGATCTTCAGGCTGTTTCCTATCTGCAGTTATTATCAAGTGAGGGACCCCACTGGTTTTGAAGACAGTGGGCCTAACTCCACCTCACAGTTCATACTTCCAAATTAAAACAAAAACCAGGGATACCCTCCCATCCTCAGTTTTAAAAGGGCCCTCTGAAAAACGTATACCCTGAGGAAAAGTATTTCCAACCCCTTCCTGGCTGAAACAGATAATAGAAAACACAAAATCAACCATCACAGTTCAATCTCTTTTTTCCTCCACGCTTTATTAGCACGACTGGAATAAAGTGCTGTGAACACGTACCCTCTCCATCTTCCGGGAGAATTGCTAATAAGTAATGAAAAGGCCAAAATCGTGCTGCTAGGAAGGGGGCCACGTAACCATTAGTCAGTCAGCACGACCTGAGGGTCACTAGCTCCGCACCGGTGACACCTCAGCAGACAGCTCAACAGGTCTGGTGGCTCTGGGGCCGGCTTCCTGAGGGCTTCTGCCAGACATCACGTCCTCCTGCACCACTACCACCCCACCCCCACGAACCCCCTGCACAGCCTGGGGAGTCAAGGGAGCTTCGTGCATCATCTGAAAACAATCTGGCTGATTTTAAGTGGGAGGATGCGTTCAACCTTTACTGCCTCCAGAGTTGAGACACTTTCCCAAGAGTAGCAGATACTGTTACCAAACCCTTCTCTAAATCGTCAATTCACCTGGTGTGAAAACACAGTAAATGAATCCTAAGGATTAAACTGAAAAACATGACAAGGGGAAGTAATCAAGACAAATGCTAAAATATGTGTAAACTGTTAGCACTTTACATATAACCAAAGATCTCAGAGAAACAGGCATTAATTGTATACACTGACATTCAAAAATATTAAAAACACAATACCTCATCCAGCTCCTGAAGAGATATGTTGTTGCCATCAGCCCATCCAGTTAGGGACAGCGGAAAAAAAAACAAACAAAGGATGGGGACAGACAGACAGATAAGGGATGGTCAGTTGAGAAAACACTGAGATTTCAAGCAACTCTAAAGTTGACTAAAAATACAGATCTACTAATCCAAACTTTTAAAAAATCTCCCCCTTCTAATTCTTCCTTTAAAAAAAAAAGCTATATCAATATTTATTGTGTTTTTTATTTTACTGTGCTTGTTTTGGTAAAAGAGGTAGGAATCAAACAATAAACAGTTATAAAAATTAAAATAAATAGAAACAAAATATACTTGTTTTAAATGCAATAAAATATAATAGTATTTCTATTTCACAAATGTCAAATAGCATATACAATATTCTAAATTTCCCTTAGGAAGATAAGAGAGCAAAGCTAAAACATAATTTCACTGTGTCAAATGAAAGTAAATTTTAGCATGTAAATCAGTGCTGCAAATGCAGCAAAATCAGAAAGTGAACAGCCCACAAGAATTGTCTATGGCCATATTCAGATGATATTTAAGTGACCACATATGTACGGGCTTTGCAAATTAAATCCCGCAGACACGGCTTCCTCTGTGGCAATAAGCAAGCCGGGAAACCACTTGTCCCCGGAGAGAGACACAGGTGGTACAAGCAAAGGAAAACTCTCCCCATTTGCTTGGCATGTATTATTATAAGTCAAGGAGGCACAATATTATTATAAGGCTATTATTGAAAAAAGTAAAACAAAACAAAAAGGAGAGTTTTCTTTTTTTTTAAAGAGGAGCAGGGAGGAAGAAGCATCGGCAGGCAGATTAAGTTTCAATTTAAAAGGAAAGGATCTTTTCACGATCAACTCTATCTTCTGAACAGATCTTTACTAATGATAGATAATCTGAACAAATAGGTCCTTTTTATTTTTAACAGTATTGATTACTGAAATACTTAGTGGTGAATTTCAATAATCAACTGTGTTGATTTTTTTTTTAATCCTGAGCGGTAAATTCAGAAAATAAAAAAAAATAACTTCCTTATTTAAAAATTAATAGCGCAAATGAAACTGGTCTATCAGGGCCAAAATACTATTAAACAGTGACAGTAATAACAGTGTAACCACACAACATTTCTCCGTGTAAAAATTCAATTAGCTGACATTATGGAAGCTGAAAGGCCCCTTCATTCCTTCTACAATTTGCCATGAGAGCAACAGAACTGTATTTCTGTGTATACCCTACCATGACAGCAGTACTACAAGATGCTAATAGAGGAGACAGTGTCAAATGGAAATCTGATTTAATTACCTTTTATTTTTTTAATAAAAGAAAACCCTTTTTTTTTAAAGCTAATATTTTCAGCACGAAAGCACTGAGGTGTTTTTATTAATAATACAAGACACTGGGCAAAACCCCTAATTCGGTCTCTCAACCTGCACATTTACCCATTTTGCAAGGGTTCCTTGGCATCTAATCTTTGGATAAAGTATTACTGCAAACCCTGGTTAAGATCTCTGCTGCACAGGAGCCTGGCCTCTTGGATTATTAATGAAGCACACAGCCTGATCTCTGTCTTTACAATTATTAGCTGACAAGACGTGAAATCAGAATCTTGGGTCTATTTTTCTTTTACAAATAAGAAAATCAAGTTTTAGAATATATAAATTCATTTCCCCAAAGTCACAGGGCTGAGATTCAGACAGACCCAGGTGTTCAGGACTCTTTCTACCCCACCTTCCAATCCCTCTACTTTTACCAGCACTTCAGGGAGTTACTAGTGATAGGCAGCTACTATCACATCACAAACTAGATTCAGATCATCTTTTTGAAGCCTATCAATCCCTCCGACTTTGCTACTTAAAATTAGCAGGTTTCAAAACTCCCCCTGCCACCAATTCACCAGGAAATTTTGTCAAGACTAGAATTACCATCAGGAAAAACCAAAACAGAGCTAAAGAAAAACACGATACTACACATCATCACCTTCTAAATCTTTATAATGTCTAAATCTAGGCTTCTGACCTGCCAATGGCGTGCAATCAAGCAAATACTGAAAACTCCAAGTAGCATGTGGAATTTATAGTCTAAAGAACTTTCTACATAAAACTGAAAAATAAGTGGAAACCCATCTGTGTTTACTCAGGAAGTCTGGAAAAGTTGAGTAAAATGAGTTGGAAATACAGGTCTATGCTATAGTGATATTTACTTTATTTCCGTTACTGCCAAAATAAAAGTTTGCTTCACTTTCATCCAACAAAGTACCCTTATTCTCAAGTAAGCCTCTCTGCTCAAATGGAATCTTTAGAAGCAGAAAAGCAAATAGATCTAAAGAGAAATATACAATGATTTCATACTTGGATTCTAAAGACAGGGGACTAATTTTCCAACAGACTCAGCATGGGCTAAAACTTAGAATCTTCAATGTGCAAGTTAAAATGGACTGGCATGATTGTAAAGTGAGATAAAGAGGTTATAGTAAAATATATATATATATATATATATATATATATTCTTTTAAATGGGCTCCTCCTTTCTCCAGGACCTGCAGTACAAGTCCGGGAAGCCTGCCTGCGTTCCTTTCCTAGCTCTCTGGTTCGCCCGGTGGGCACCACTGAGCAAGTTTCCTAACTCCTTGAAACCTGTTTCCGGATCTGTATCAGGAGGAAAAAAACAGCAGCACCTGTGTGATGGAGCTCCATGAGGACTAAGTGAGGCTACACATGCAGAAGGACAAGCCCCAAGCCAGGCACATAGTGAGCGCTCAATAAACCTTGGGCTAGTATCACTGTCAAGACTGAACAAGGTCTTCAGATTTCTTATAATCATATTTAACCTTCAGTCCTCCGCCCCAAAACACACCATGTGTTTTATTAAAAATAATGTGCTACTTTCAAACTAACCTAAGACCAATTAACTTCAGCTTCCATTTACAGATTGCGTATTATTTTAAAGCAGAGAATAGATCAGGCAGTAAACACTGACAAAGTAGCTCAAGTCCCCTCATAAGATCTGTTTCAGGAGATGGAAGGGAATCACACAGGTCACACAACACCTCATCAGATCAGAACAGCAACCCAGCATCTACCTGTCATTTGTTTAAGTCTTTACACATTTATTGTTTTTGATTGATTATTTAACACTATAAATTCTTAGCTTCCTAAAGCTAAGCTGCCTGTGAATGAGGTGTTGCCTTAAAACCTGCACTTGGCAGATGGAATGTCAAAGCTACTTCTCCACAGTACTGGAGCCACTTTTGAGGATTTTTGCGGTAACATCTGGCTGGTGGACAGGGCAATGCTGTTGACTATGATTTCCTCCTTTTCAAATTAAAGCTAAGACTGCAAGTCTTGGTTAGGACAAACAATGCATTAAAAGAGAATTTGAGAAAGCGCTGATGAATCCACAGGACTACTTACTAGAAATCTCCCCTAACTCAAACCCTCAATTTACAAATCAGGCAAAAGATGTCAGAAGAGATTAAAAGCTTGCCCAGAGACCTACATTCTGAGTCAGCCAGAGTGTGACTTGGCCCTAAATTCCCAGGTTTGGAGTCCAGTGCTCTTCCCTGTATTTCATGCTGCCCTGAGGCACAACCGTGATGGGGCATCTGAAACTGAGGCCAAGGCAGAATGAATGGGAAATGGCAACAGCTGCACTTTGCTGAGAGTCTAAAAAAAAAAAAAAAAAAAAAAAAAATCAAACCCCTGGCCTTTCACAATTAGTTTTACTAATATCAACACAATGGAGAACACGATTAAGTAGAATTTTGTTCGGTTCTGGGAGCTGAACTTTAAAATGCCCACAGGATAAAAACAGAAAACTAGACTTCATGCATAGGCAAGAAACTTAACCTCCCTGCCTCAGCCGGGACTGCTGAGTTAGAGAAAGGGGCACAAGCAGGCTACAAGGTTATCTGTCCTACAGGAGAAGGAAGGGGCTTCCTGTGTCAGAGACCCTAGGGGCCAGGATCACAGGATGCAAGATACTGACCGATAGGGTTCATGGAGGCAAGGGCTTTTGGTAGTAAAAGAGGTGGGGGTGACGCCTGCTGGAATTTCCTATCCCCACCACAGAATGCAGTCAAGGCAGGCAGGCAGAGGGGTTATCACAGAGGGGATGTTGGGTCAAATGACCTGTAGGTCCTCCCGGCCCTTGGGACTTTGTTTTGTCACTGCAAATCCTCCTTCAGTTCCTGCTTAGCGGTGACATATTTGCCTGAAGGATGCAAAAACCTGTTTTAGTGTGCATTTATAGGTGTGCACACAATGAACTGCACCACCCTCAGCCACCAACTTCCAGTTTTTTCCTCCAACAAGGATGTGAAAAAAAAAAGCCTGTTTAAATTTTCTGAAGAATACAGTTTTATGTGAGCTTTGTTTTGAGGTGTGTCATACATACATGAACGCAAACACCACTTTACAATCAATTTCCACAGCTTTCACCCAAAATGAGGTAAAAATTCAGGCTTAAAACTAAAAAAAAGAAAAAAAAATTAGATGTGATTTATTTCTAACTGTGAGATAATTTGCCCACCCCAAAATCAACTTCTATAGCCTTTTCTTCTAATTAGGAAGCAGAAATCTCAGTTTATGATTTTTTTAAAATTAAGTTATACAATAGAGCTTTGTTACTTTTTTTAATTACCTGAGTTTTAGATAAATATATACAAATTATATTTTAATTGCCTTATTTGTGTTTTCAACATGACAGATATTTATTTTTTAAGTTTTTATTCATGCTTTTTCAAACACTCAGAAAAGTATGTAAAATGGCACAGCCTCCCCTGAAATATTCATCAGTAGACTTAACAATCAGTAAGTAACACTCTGCCTTATTTGATTCCTTTATTATGGGGGGTGGGGCATGGTGATTAAGCATATAAAGTGATATTTGGACATTTCAATAGTAAACATTTCAGTACATCTCACTAACATATCTAACAAATTTATTGAATTTTAATTATTTTGTTAATATCACCTAAAACCCAGTCAAATTTGACAATGTTAATTTTGTATCATTTGCTACAAGATTTTGAAATTTACAACTCAGAAATGAGGTTTTTAAAATTTGTATGAGCTAGATATGCAGTGAAAAATATTAGTTATTTAATGAAGTTTTAAAAAATTGTGTTAGACACAGCTTTTTTCCCCAAAATGTTTACATTTTTTCAACTTGCAGAAAAGCTGAAAATATTGTACCCTCTATGTAGTCATGTTGTCTTGCCATAATTGTTTCTGTGTGTAAATGTAGAAATGGTTTCTGTAGAATCAATTGCAAGCAAGCTTAAAATATAATAATTCACCCCTAAACACTTCGGAAATCTATGACATGCCATGTGTTTTTTAATGCACACAATAAAAACATATAAATGTGACTTATTTAATTCTAAGTTAGGCAAATCGTGTTTGTTTAATTGCAAAATCTATTTTTAGATAATCTAAATTGACTACAAGGTTTTTTTTATAAGGATATTTTAAAAGATTTGATTCTTATAAGGATCTGAGAAAGATTTTAAATAGTCAAACCAATATATGTAACATTTTCAATGGTATATTATGTAGAAAATATTTTTAGTGTTCTGAATTAGGCATGTATTTTTAATTTGACTTAGAAACCTATTTTCAAGAAAATGTCTCAGTTAGCTAAATATACCTGTACATTTTCTGACATATCTATTTTTCCATCTGTATACATTAGTTATATATTTTAAATTATATGACTTATATATATACTTCGAATTGCCTAAGAAATCCATTTAAAAAATAGGTTTTACTTAGAGATGCATTTTTAAAAAGCTGCTGGCTCGGACATCAGGTTTTTAAACTGTCTGACCAAATCGTTAACAACAAAAAAGCCTCACGTTATCCTATGGTTTACTGTATTTTGAACCTTATATGATTAAAAATTTAAAGCAAACATTATGTTTTAAAATCAGTTAAAAACTAATACTTTAGAAATATTAACATGAGTTTTAGTTCTGTTTTTTCCCTAAAAGGTAGCATAAAATCAAGACATTTGAGGAACATGCAATTTTTACATCTTAGCAAAACTAAGGTTCCATTGAGGATTTTTTTTCCCCCACTCAATTTCTACTATTTCTTAGTTTATTTCAGAACATTTTTTAAAAAATTAGCACTGGAATTAGCCTGTTTTCAATTTTGCACTTACTTCAGTATAATACCTTTTTTTAAATTCAGTTTACAAATGTAAAAAATCTTCAAATTCTCAAGTAACTGAAAACCTACACACACTCGGTTGGTCTCTCTGTTTTCTATGCTTTTTAAGTTTACCGTTTTTTTATTCCTAAAACTGCTCACACAGTTTTACAATAGCTTTTCTACATAAGCAAGATGGACAAGTACATTTTCCTTCTGTGATTAACAAAAAGGAAAAACTGTCTTTGTAGGTGCGCTGTCAATAATCAAGACAGATGGCCGATTTTTTTGTGAAGCATTTAGATCAAGTCATAAAAAATTTAAAAGGAATGTAGTCCGTTACAGGTGAAGTGTGAGCGTCCCAAAACTGCTTATGTCAAGCATAACCCCCAAGAATCCAGTCTTGGGGTGATTTTACTCTCCCTACAATGCTGCTTCTATTCAAACCCAACCTGTCTACAGCCAGGAGCCCCCCATTACAAATTAGTTTCATAACTTTTCAATTTAGGCTACCCAGAGCTCATCATCACCCTCTTGTTTAGACCATCTGCACCCACTTCCTTGTTCAACAGAGCAGGAGACTGAGGTTTAGACGGGGAAACTACCCCTTTATCATAAACAAACAGGAAAACAACAGTCATCCTTCCAGGCCCTCCCTCTAAGAGATTCCACAGCTGGGCTAAAGAAAGGTTCAGGTTAATTAAACCAAAACCGTGGGCTATTTGGGGGGTTAATTTTCACATACACACCACGTTCGTTTTTAAAAGTTCCTATGGAAGAAAAAGCTTAATTTCCTGTCTAGGACATAGAAAACGAAGAAGCAAGCACCTTACAGCCTCACAAACAAGAACCCCCATGAAAAACAGCAAAGCAATTATTCACAGGGGACACGGGCACACGGAGGGCTGCGAGACCATTTTTTAAAAAACGAACACCACCCCCCCCAAAAAAAACCCCACCAAAACCCAACTCCTTTCTCTCTAGGGAGGAGGGCATCATTCATTTGCAAGGATTTGGATCTGCCAGCCTGCAAACCGACCATCAGAACCAAAGTGAGGCTGTCTGCGGGGGCGGACGAGGGAAGGAGGGGGGCGCTTAAAACAAAACGGAACAAAAAGGCTTCAGGAAAAAAAGCCTCCAAATCTCAGTGCTAAAACATATGTAAATTGGAGGCGCCGGTCGCGCGGGGACAACCGGGGGGGGGGGGGGTGGTGGAAGTGGGAGGACGGAGAGGGATGCGGAAGTGAGGAGAGCGTGCAAGGCAGAGGTGGAGCAGGATCTAGATGCTTCTTCCCCAGCCAGGGTTATCGAAGCTCGCGGACCCCAGCCAATAGACCCCGCACTTCCATGCTAGTCTTATCTTCTTTTTTAAACAGAAAGACAGACACAGACAGACAGACAGGCAGAGCCGCAGTGCACACAGGGCGTGTGTCGGAGAGGCCGCCTGGAGACTCACCGCAGCAATGCTACGTGAATGCAGAGGGCTGGAGGTGGTGTGACTACTCACTTGCTCGGCTAACAGCTGCCGGTTTTGGATGGAATTATTCCGCAACAACAAGAAAGCGTCGGTTAAACGCCTCGTGGCCATGTCTCACCCTTTGTGACCCCCAGTTCAGGGGCCCCCCGCCCACTTAAGAGTCCAGGTTTATTCACTTTCTTTCTCTTGGCCTGGTCTGGTCCCCTTCGTAGGCCTGCAGACAAGCAGGTGCTGCTCTGTGCTTGCTCTGTGCTTCCTCTAAGCGCAAAGACCCCTCCCCAGATAACACCTCGGCTTTCCAATTGTCTGACTCCCCCTACCCAGGGCCTGCCTTCGATCTCTAAGCACTTAAATCCCCCCAATCCTTGCGTTGCTAGCCAACTTCCCAGAGACCCCCTCCCCAATCCAACCTTGGATCTACAAGCGTCTAACTGGCCAATCCGGATTTGGACTGGGAGACTCGGAAGCCCCCTACCACATCAGTCTCTGACACCCCCTAGGGCCCGAGCCTTCTATGTCTAACTTGGCTCACACGCGTCTGGCCGTGCTTTCAGGCCTGCCTCTGGCTCAGTTTGCCCTCCAGGGGCCCGAGAGGCCTGCTTGAGGCCCCCCTTTGGACAACCGAGCTAGGCCTGGGGCCTGAACGCCTGCTGCTTCCTGCTGGGGCCTGGTCTGAGCCCTGTTAAGGCCGGGGCCCCGACCTCCTGACCCCTTCCCTTTATGGGTGGCCTGGTCCTCCACTGCCACAGCAGGCTGCCGGCCTCCAGGAGGGCAGCAGAGCCTGCCTTCACGGCCTCCTCACTCCTCTTCTCCGGCTCCCTCCATCCCCGGATCTGACTGCTGCTCAGCCCCGGGGCCGTTTCCGTGCTGTGGGTCCCGGGTTCTGGCGTTCCCCCCTGGCCCTCTTCCTGTCCGTCTCTCGAGAGTGCCCCCCTGCGACGTTCACAAGCCTTGCTCGCAACGTTCCGGGCGCGGGAGATCCCTACACCCCTGCCCCGGGGCACGGGAGCGCTCCGCCCTCTCCCGGGGTGCAGCCGGGACGCTGGGTTTCCCCCTTGCCAACTGGGCCTAGGCGCTGAGAGCGGGCCTTCGGACAGGCCTGAGCCTCGAGAACGTGGGCCCCACGTTGCAAACAACTGCCAGGGGCCTTGGCGCGATTATTAGAGTGGCGTCCAGCGGCAGGCAGATTTGGGCTCCAGCAGAGCCGAAGTTTGAGGCGCGCGGAGTTGGGGCGGGAGAGGAAAAGTTGGAGACGACTGCCTCTTGGAGGCCGAGCACGCTCCACTGCAGGCGGCGGCTCGCGCTCACTTTTTTTTCCAATTCTGAAAAAAAAAAGAAAAAAGAAAAAAAAATGTATCAGGAAAACAAGCAGGGTGGAGGGGGGAGCAAAAGCTCTAGCTAGAGCTGCAGACCGCCTGGGCCGTGCCGCCGCCCGCGGTCGGGGGGTCGTGGGGACCTGCCCGGCTGCCGCGTTCTGTAGGGGGCACTGCAGGGTTGTACAATCTCAAGTGGAAAAGTTCCCCGAAACTTTGACAGCCCCCCGCCCCCAACCACTTCTCCCCGCCTAGTGGGCCCGCGCGCCCCTGTGCCAAGACTGGTCCCGCGTCCCCCGCACCCTCAGTCCGCTTTCCTGCCCTGGAATTGGGTCGGGGAGCCCCCCGCCACCCCAGCACTTGGTTGCGGACCCAGGTTGGCGGGATTTGGGCAGGGGCTGCGCCGGGGCGCGCTGGAATCGAGTCGCCCGAGCCCCAGCGCGGCAAGCAGGGGTCAGGCGATCGCCCCGCGAGCGAGGCCCGAGTCCTGCGGGGTGTCCTGCCCAGGGCCACGGGCCGTAGGCGGCCACCCTACTGGCCGCACGAGGTGCCCCGCCCCGCCAGTGTCCAGAGGCCGAAGCCCGAGCCAGAAACAGCCCGGGCCGGGCGCGCGGGCCCGAGCGGGTCGGGGTCGTGGAGTCGGGCAACCGCGCCTCCCCAGGGTCTCGGGGCTGGGCAGCACCGGGTTCCCCTTAACGGGGCGAGCGAGGACCACCGCGGGGCCGCGGGGCCGCACTCGAGAGTGTAGTCTTAACAAAGGAAAATCGCCCCGGCACCCGGGAACGGGCCCGATCCCCGCAATTGTTTCTGCATGAAACAAACTTTACACACACGTGTGCATTTTCCGAGCGTCTCCCCCGTGCTAAGCGCCGGATTTGCGAAGGAAAGCTAGCAAACATGGGGAACACAAAGCCGGTGTCGGCTCTCACAAAGGGCGGCAGCCGGGGCGGCGCGGAGACCCGCGCGCGGCTGTCAGCAGCACCCGCGGGGCGCGGGGCGAGGGTCCCGCCGGGTTTCGCCGCATAGCTGGCGGCACCCTATAGATACACATATAAATATAAATATAAATATATATATATATAATTTTGTTTCCTAAAGGAGAATGTTTCTGTGCATCTGTTGTGTAAATAAAAATTACTGTGAAACATATCTTCGGGAGGGAAATGTCCAAATGCATAAAATGAAAAGAACCGAGAGAGCTAGAGAGCAGGGCTGGCGCGTTGGTTTGGAGGAAGGGGCTGTGGTTTCCGGAGCCGGGCTGTGGGCGAGGGGGATACGCAGGGAAGGAACGCTCGTTCGCGGGCTTTCGCGGACGGTGGACGATGCCCGGGCGAGACAAAACCTCGCCGCCGCGTGTCACCGCGGACAGCGAGCTGCCTGCCTCACCGAGCGGGCGGCTGCGGCGGGAGAAAGCCGCTGCTCCAAAGCCAGGGACCCCGGTTATCTCGGGGAGGGAAATTCAGGGAGCCTATGTGCCGACCCCTGGCAAGCTCGGCACCCCGGGACATACGTGCCTGTTTGCCGAAAGAGGGACAGTCCTATCCCCACCCACAGCGCGTGCGATCCCCACTGTGAGACCTGACCCAAGGCGCACGGCTAAGCCCCCTACTCCCGCTTCGGAGGACAGACAATGTAAATAACAACCGAGCGGGTATTAGGCAAGACATCAGATAGAAACGTGGTCGACATCGTGTTCCTTTCGCGGGAGCTCTCATCACCTTGCAAAGCAGGGACATGTTTACTTGTGGCTTTTTCCCCCGGGCTAGAACGCGATCTTCTTGCCGGGCACTGTGTTTTTAGTGTTTTATTCATCTTTGTACCCTCGGACATTGCATTTACTTGGTACTAGACTCCGGATAAATGTTTTTAAAATATGTGCATGAATGAATTAGAGACCCGAGATTTCCTCCACAAACTCTCTGACCGTTCTGGAGTGACTTTAAGCCTTTAGAGCCATTAAGGGTTAGAAAGGAGGGAAATGTAGGGTTTTAATAATCCATGTAATGTGCTCCCTGTCTACCTCCCCGGGGGCTATTGTGAAGATCCAATGAGCTAAGTGAAAACCTTTATCAACTATCAGGTTCTGAGCAAATATTATATAGGATAGCTGTTCATTCATTCCCTTTGCTAGGCAAGCTTTACAGACTCCTGGGCTTGTGTTTCAATAGACGGTGGTCGCTCTTCCTGGTCAGTCTTAAGTGTTTTTTGCAGGACAATCTTGTTCTAACGTTTAGGTAATCAATCAAGCTTCCATTTCTTTGAAATAAATGAACGGGTGCTTGCTCACATAAATAATGGAAGAAAAAATCCTCGTATTCCCATAACAGCCACCTCAAGCAACCCAAGAGCCCGAAAGCACGGAAACCATGAAGCATCCATGAGATTGGCATAGCAACCTGAAGGCAGCACCATGCAGTAAGAACTCGGCTGCGTCCAGGCATGGAATCGTGGGTGTGAAATAGTGTTAAGTGAAATGGAAGCCCAGGCCAGGACACGCACCCTAGTATAGACCATGTCCAATCTGTGTACGCCCTGACCCCTACTGGGAGTGAGGTGGGTTGGTGGGGGGAGGATATAAATCATTATATTTGAATGTTCCTTGGCTGTTTTATTTTCCTGTCAAGTGGCTTAAGCCTGATTTTTATTTTTTTTTCAAGCATTCCCTCATGGCCAAGTATGTGTTTCCTTGGAATTGAAATCTAGGTTGATGGTTTTATATTTTAAAAGCTTTCTTTGTGACTCATTCTTGGCCTGGGATAGGATTCTGTAATACTCCCCAAGCTCACAGAGCCTGGGTGTCCTGTTTCTTGGGCTTTGTACCCACTTTCTAACATTTTGTCAGTGGATCCAAGAAGTCACTTTGGGAGACAAGTGTTTCATTGTTTTCTTGTCATTGTAATCAGTGCGGAAGGGAATCATAAACATGGACTTTCCTGGCTGAAGAGAGACAATGGCAGGGGCAGGAGGAGGTTTTCAAGTGCTGACAGGTTAGTGGTTAGACAAAATGGGTCAGCAGGGCGAGACCCACACCCTTCAGGGAAGACGTTTAGATGAGATAGGGCTCATGGAGCCCTCACTCCGTGGGCCAGCATGCAGTAAGTGCTCCATATATGGCCATGTGGTTGATTTCAGCAGCACAGAGCTCACACAGGCTACACTCCCCCTGGAAAGCTTCACAACAAAATCCAAAGAGTTTGGAGCATGGGAGTGGGTCCTGAATACATTTTAAGATTCAGATTCTGTGGTTTAGGAATCCAGATGAGTCTAAACAGGTGGAAAAGGGGGTGAAACAGTCTCAAATGGACACCTCTTAACTTGGGCCTTCCTAGATCCTCTTGTAAGACAGATGGTCATTTTTTTTTTTTTTTTTTTTTTTGTAAATCACGATGAGCAACAGAAGCCCCTGAGTCTAATGAATGTCTCATTTGCACAGATCTGACATAACAGGCAGATTCTGGCCAGATTCAGGAAACAGGAGCTTTGTGTTCTGCCACCCCAAACAGCTCCTCAAAACCCTGAGCATTTCCAACCTTCGGAAACTCCCTAGGTCTGTCTGCCTGTAGCCACGATGCCTCTCATGAGCAGAGGGATGTCGCAGAGAGGCAAGTTTTGTTTTGTCCAGACTCCATTAGGTTTTTATAGCAGACAATTCAATTCAGGAAGCATGTCTAAAAAATCTACCAGTGGCTCTGCCTAGCTCTTGCCAGGCGCAGCTAAAAGGGCTGAAACAGAGCAAAACTCTTGCCTTCAAGGAATGTAGCCTCCATTAATTCTGCCCAAATGCTGTTTCTCATCGTGTGTGTTTCTCCAGCAGCCTAACACATGCTCTCTCTCCCCCTCCATCCATCCTCTACCCTGCAGCCACGGTGACCTTCCCAAAGCGCAAATTTCATCATGTCACTGCCTGACTGAGGCTCCGAAACAGCTCCCTCTGTCCCATACCAGTGACGCTCAGCAGAAAACAGGTGTTCTCTAAGCCAGGCCATTGCTAATAGTAACTAATGATGGTCTTTGCTTGGTTGGCAGAAAAAAGTTAAGCTAATTGATGGAATAGTCTTCCATGTTAAGTATTTCTCCCCCTCACTTTTTCTTTAGCTTCTGGTCCCTGCTACCCCTTGGCTGTTTAGAATATAGTATAAGACTATATCTGATTTATTTCAGTATCATGAATTTTACTAAAACTGTTTTTTTACATCTCAATATTTCCTAGGAACTTCCCTGGTGGTGCAGTGGACAAGGAACTGGGTCTGGGAAGATTCCACATGCCTTGCAAGTAAACCCATGTGCCGCAACTACTGAGCCCTCACTCTAGAGCCTGTGCTCCACAACAAGAGAAACTACCACAATGAGAAGCCTGTGCACTGAAATAAAGAGTAGCCCTGACTCCCTGAAACTAAAGAAAGCCCTTGCAAAGCACTGAAGACCCAGCACACCCAAAAATAAGTAAATTAAAAAATTTTTTTAAATTTCCTGTTCTGCATGTATGTGTTACTACGTGGTGGGCGGGTGCCTTGGGAGAGAGGCCAGGCATTCAAGACCCTTCCCAACACCCTCAACCCTCAAGCAGTGTGCTTGTCCCTCTCCAGGCCTTGGCTCATGTGTTTTTCTCTGCCTAGATCGTGGGTCTTTCCCCTTTTGCTTTGTGAACATTTCCTTCATGTCTTAGCATTACCCATTGTCTAAATGTCACAAATGTTTATGGAATAGACGAGTGGATGGATTGACAGATGGAAAGGTGAGAGGAAATATACTCAGCAGGGCATATACCAGGTCAAGTCGTCTGCCTCTGTCCCCACCCCTCACTCACCACACTCCAGCTACACCGGCCTTCCTCCTGGTTCTCAAACCACCTTAGAAGTTGCTGTTCCTGCCTACTTAGTCTATTCACATGATTGGCTCCTTCTCAGGACCTGGGTCTCTGAAAGGGAGATCACTCATATAAAGTGATCCCCTAACCTTGTCGGTGCTATCAGGGAAGGAATGTCCTCTCCCAGGGCCCTGGGCCATCATGCCATGTGACCGTGCTGGATCAACTTCAAGACTCAAAGAACATCTAACCTCACGGCTTTTGGTCTTGGAGGTCCCCAAAGAAACTTCTTAGGTAACAGTTCACGCCAGCAAAGCATACCTTTGGTTTTCTTCTGTAGGATGATGTTGACACGTGTATCCTCAAATAAATCAGCCTTCTCGTCTTCACCATCTTCCTTGGCAAGAACAATTAGTTGAAGTGCCAAGCTGGGGCTGACCAGGATGACTCAACCCTTGAAAAATATAAAGGAAATCATTGTGTTTTCTCACTAACAGGTTCTGAGACTCAGCCAGCTCCTCCATTTCTAGTTTGTTCTCAACCCCCCCCCCAACTCCCCCCATGGCAGTAACCACTAGCCTGACATGGTATTCTGAGTGATGTCAAGTACAGAACTGGACCCAGTCTTCTCCAGATGCCGCTCTGGTAACCAGCAGCCTCTCATTAACCATGTAGCCTTGTAAGAGTCAAAATTCCTTGGGCTGCAAGGGACAGAACCCGGAGCAAATTGGTTTAAGCTTAAACGCAAATGTATTGGCCCAAACAACAAAAGAAAGAAAGCAAAGCAAAGAAAAAAGAGATAAGAAAAGAAATATCTAGGCATAGCTAGATCCAGAGGGTAAATGGTATCCATGAGAGTCTATTTCTCAGCTCTTCCTTGCTCTGTAGGGTTTTCATGTTCAGGCTAGTTCTCCCCAGGAGGTGATAAATTGACATCTGGAAGCCCAGCTCTGGTGTCTCACACCATAGCAACCCCAGTAGAAAGTACACTTCTCTTTCTTAATAATTTCAACAAAAGTCTAGAACTGACTCTCATTGGCCTGTCTTAGTCCCATTCTCATCCCTGGACCTTAAAATGCCAAGCTAATGGCTAGAAAGTCATGATCATCTGATTGGTTGGGCTTGGGTCATGTGAACACTTCTGGACTCAGGAAGGTGAGGGTGGCTGGGTCTGAGTCACTCAAATAAGATGCACTCTGAGCTCTCCCTTTTTTGAAATCACTGTGTTGAGGTTCCCAGGGCTTCCAAGGTGGCACAGT
The DNA here is from genome assembly GCA_007570785.1 of Antilocapra americana. NCBI lineage: Eukaryota > Metazoa > Chordata > Mammalia > Artiodactyla > Antilocapridae > Antilocapra > Antilocapra americana. Next base: position 4,599,292 of record ML660204.1, on the reverse strand, counting down.
GGTGAAGAATCTGCCTGCCTATACAAGAGATGCAAGAGAAAAGGGTTCAGTCCTTGGGTCAGGAAGATCTCCTGGAGAAGAGAATGGCAACCCACTCCAGTATTCTTGCCTGGAGGATTCCATGGACAGAGGAGCCTGGTGGGCTACAGTCCATGGGGTCACAAAAAGTCAGATACGACTGAGCACACACACCTACAACGATAACACAACAATATGTGTTGAGCCCAAGAAAAAGAATGCTGGGTACTATATGCAGCAGATTTCTGCCTCAGGCCAGTTTTCAATCCTTACTCTGTGCCCTTCACACATGGCCATCTGCCTTTCCTTGAAACTCACTCCCTAGTTTTCAGTCTGTCTGTAGGCTGGTCCCCAGAGGTTCTGTTCTTGCTGTCGTGTCTTAGCCTTTACCTGCCCATGGTTTCAGATACCACAGACTCTATCGTGTCCACCCACACAGAGCCTCCTGGATGTCCTGCCCACCCTTCGGCGAACCACTGACTACCCTCCTAGGTGTGCTCCCCTCCTTCTGGATCCCTGATCTATGGCACTGAGAGTCAGTCTGCCCCCTAAACAGAGCCTTTGGCTTCATCTGCCACTCTGGCTCCTCTTTACCTGAGTAAACATACCATCCAAGATCAGAGTGCAGAAAATTCTGCCTCCTACCTACCAACAGTCCTTCCTCCTCTTGCTGCCCATGGCCACTCCACTGGTCATTCATTCTCGCCTTGGAAATCACAGCAGAAGCCTCTCTGTCTTGTCTCCATGCCTCTGATACTGGTCCCTGATGCAGGATGTTCTCTAAACCATCACCTTTCCAAAAAGATTAATCTAGTCGTGCTCCTCTCCTGATTAGATGCCTGCTCTGTCATCTCACTGCCTACAGCAGGGAGAATGAACTCCTTAACTGTGACTCTAAACACCTGGAGTACCCATGCCTCTCAAGCCAGACCTGCCGAGAATCCTTCACCTTGTGGAACGTTCTTGGCACTCTCAGTGGTTACTGTTTCTGTGCCATTTGACATTTGATAGCTTCTGCTTTGAATTCTTTCCTCCACTCCCATCCCCTCCTCCTGGAAAACTCACTTACCTTTCAAGATGAAGTTCCCTGTCACTAGTGAGCCCTTCCCCAGCCCTGCAGGTAACATCAGTCCCTTTCATTTCTTGGAGCACAAAGCACCATGTTCATTCATGACGTGGAGGACGTGCCACCCTGTCTTGTGTTGATCTGTTTCTACATCTGCCTCCCCCACTCAACGGGGACCATGGAGAGGGCAGGCACTGCCAGAGGAAGCACTTGCTCATGGAGTGTCACCAGATGAATGATATTTGGGCATTGCTGTTGGGGGATAGGGAGGGAGGCAGGCTACAGAACATCACAGTGTGAAGATGGATCGTTGTTTAACCACCAAATCCCAGGGTTTGGGATGTGAGGTTTGTGAGCCATGCTAGGCAAAGAAAGTCCCAGTAGATATCTTGAGGGCCAGCTCTTTCTGATTAGGCGTCATCCATAAGCACAAATGGCTCGAGGTATTTCAGCTAATGGGAAGGTAGTGTAAAGTGAGGATGGGGTTGGGGGGTGGAGATGGAGAAAGATTCAGCTGAATTTTGCATCTCCAGTTGGCAGATCTCCTACCTACCAAAGGCCAGCTTGTCCTCAGCCTCAGTCTCAATCAATTTGAGCCTCAACATTGGATTGTCGGTGGTAAACACATGACTCTGTTACCCTCTTCCCCTTTTGTTGCTTTCAAAGGCCAGTTGCAAACCTGGTTAAATGTTTCCTTTGTCTCTATGAGATGTGACTTCACCATTCTCCCCTGAAGGGATGGATGGTGTGCTTCATGTATTTTTGATGGAAATGGAGGCTGAGCCAGTTGGACTGGAGTCAAATTACCTCTGGAAATCTGACTGGACATGGACCTGGGTAAAATTCATTTGATTCTTTCTGGGTGCTCTGTGTCTCCCATGGATCCTGGGAAGCAGGGCATGTGCTATGTGCAACATGCAATGGAGAGATACGTTCAGGCCCATGGGGACTACAGAGTGACAGGACTCCCCGGAGGCCCAGTCTAAGCAGGCTAGGGAAGAGCCAAGCTCCCACAGGCTGTTTTATGTGGGTCACATCTCTCACTTAAAGGTTACCAGGATGGAGATGTTTAGCGCCTCCTGGATGCCCCCAAGGACCTTTTCCAGCCCTTGGTATTAAGATCCGACTCAATCGATGGAGGCCTCCATTTGCTTTACCAATACAGAAGTATTGAACAGCTACCATGGGCATGGCATTGCAGAGCTGCTGGAGTTTCGAAAGATGCTCTGCTCTCAAAGAACTCACAGTCTAGCTGGGGACACAAAACCAACAGACGGAAAACAATTAGTGAGCACTGGAGCTTGAAAAAATATGCCAAAGTGACTATGAAGGCAGCCGCAGTTCAGAAAAGGGAGAGATTGATATTTCAGTGAAAGCTCCCTTCATGAAGGAGGCAGGGGAGGACCCGTTCCTTGAAGCAGGGGCAAGGGCTTCAGAAAGGGGAGGGCATCCCAGAGAGGGGGAAACAGCACATGTAGGCTGGAGAAGCAGGAGAAGAAGAAGAAGGTGGATGAGGGACCAGGAGAGAGCTCTCCAGAACCTAGTACACACTGGGGAGATGACGATGCAGAAATCAGTCAGGATGGAGCCAGACCTGGAGTTCCCTCGATGTCAGGGCTTTAAAGGTGACATTCAGGGACTTCTCTGCTGGTCCAATGGCTTAGACTTGGTGCTCCCAATACAAGGATCCTGGGTTCAGTCCCTGGTCAGGGAACTAGATCCCACGTGGCACAGTTAGATCAAATAAAATTTTTAAATATTGTAAAAATATCATGAAATAAATGTGACATTCATGCAATTTATAAGCACTTACCTCATGTGTAATGGGCTCTGTGAATCATGCTGGAGGCTCAGAAATTAAGAAGATACAAGGAAAGTCAGAACTTTAGTAAATATCCTTCAATAAGTGTTATAGGGGAGGTACCCCCCAGGAACTGGGAAGCCGGGGATGGGCAGCCAGCCTCACTTAGCAAAGATTAACATGGGCTTTGTGGAGGGAAACTTGGAGGGTATTGGAAATCATCTAGGTGTGGAAGAGGCAGAAGCATGACCTGGCCATGTACAAAGATGTTCACAACCATGAGAGGGTGAACCATCTGAATTCTCAACAAATAGCCACTGATGAAATAGATGATGGTCCGTCCATATGGTATGCCTGTAGAGCAGTTTAAAAAGATAAAGCTGTTCAGTATATATTGATTTGGAAAGGTCTCTAAGAAGTAGTATTAAGAGAAGGAAAAAAAAAAAAGCAACATCCAGAAAAAAATATATTGTATGCTCTCTTGCTCTTTCTTTTTCATGTGAGGAAAAATGATGTATATGTTTTGCTGGTAAATGACTAGACATCTCTGGAAAGGGATGCAAGAAACATGGACTGATGGTGGTTTCCAGGGAGAGGAGCTGCTAGGAAACCCAAAGGAGGACTGTGACTCAGCCTTGGTGTGAAATGACTCCAAAGGGAGACATCGCTTGAAGTTTAAAACATGCTGAAGAGCAGCCAGTGGATGAGTGAGGAGCTATGTTTTGGGGGAGGGGACGCCCAATGGGGCCTGGGGTGTCCCAAAGCCCTTAAAGATGCTTGGAAGGAAGACACACAGAAGATGCACCTTAATGAGAATGATGGTCCGATCTAAGGAGTTCACACTTTAGCCTGGAGGACTGGCTAAGGTGTGTCCTTAGCTTGGACACACTCACCCACTCCATCAGGCAATATTGATGCAGACTGAGCAGGATGGCTTTTGAGTATGCTAACTTGGTGTCTTGGTGTCTCGGTTGCCAGGTTAAATACAACAGGCTGCTGAAACAAAATGCCACAGACTGGTTATTGTTGTTCAGTTGCTCGGTCACATCTGACTCTTTGCAGCCCCATGGACTGCAGCACACCAGGCTTCCCTGTCCTTCATTATCTCCCAGTGCTTGCTCAAATTCATGTCTATTGAGTTATTGATGCCATCTCATCCTCTGTTGTCCCTTTCTCCTCCTGCCCTCAATGTTTCCCAGTATCAGGGTCTTTTCCAGTGAGTCAACCCTTCACATCAGGTGGTCAAAGTACTGGAGCTTCAGCTTCAGCATCAGTCCTTCCAATGAATATTCAGGGTTGATTTCCTTTAGGATTGACTGGTTGGATTTCCTTGCAATCCAAGGAACTCTCAAGAATCTTCTCTAGCATCACAATTCAAAAGCTTCAGTTCTTTTGCGTTCAACCTTCTTTATGGTCTAGGTCTCACATTGTACATGACTACTGGAAAAAACATAGCTTTGACTACATGGACCTTTGTTGGCAGAGTGATGTCTCTGCTTATAAAACAACAGAAATTTACTTCTCACAGTCCTGGAGGCTAGGAAGTGCAAGATCAAGATGCCAGCAGTGTCAGATCATCGGTGAGGGCCCTCTACCTAGTTAATTTCTCAGGCGGGGGTGGGGAGCTTGTCTGGTCTCCCTTTGTAAGGAGACCCCATCCATGAAGGCTCCACCCTGAGGACCTCATTACCTCCCAAAACTCCCCCTCCTGACACTATCACCTTGGGGGCTGGGATTTCAACTTGGGAATTCCAGGGAGTTGGGGACACAGACATTCAGATCATAGCACTTGGCCAGTATGAACTACTTTTCCTGGAACCCCCTTTCTTCTCTGTCTGTAGTCAGGATGGGCCACATGGAGGTCCTTGCAAGTTTCTGGAGGCCCCGTTCCCAACTGGGGATCCAGGATGGGCAAATGAGTGTGCTGCCTGCTCTCCTACATTTCCCTTTCTAGAAGGAAGAATCAGAAAGTAAACAACAATAATGCTGGAGAGAATGTGGAGAAAAGGGAACCCTCTTACACTGTTGGTGGGAATTCAAACTAGTACAGCCACTATGGAAAACAGTGTGGAGATTCCTTAAAAAACTGCAAATAGAATTGCCATATGACCCAGCAATCCCACTGCTGGGCATACACACCAAGGAAACCAGAATTGAAAGAGACACGCGTACCCCAATGTTCATCGCCGCATTGTTTACAATAGCCAGGACATGGAAGCAACCTAGATGCCCATCAACTGACAAATGGATAAGAAAGCTGTGGTACACAATGGAATATTACTCAGCATTAAAAAAAAATCATTTGAATCAGTTCTACTCAGGTGGATGGAACTGGAGCCTATTATCCAGAGTGAAGTAAGCCAGAAGGAAAAACAACAATACAGTATACTAATGCATATATATGGAATTTAGAAAGATGGTAACGAGAACCCTGCATGTGAGACAGCAAAAGGAACGCAGATGTGTAGAACAGACTCTGTGGAAGAGGGCAAGGGTGGGATGATACGGGAGAATGGCATTGAAACATGTTAATTATCATATGTGAAATCAATTGCCAGCCCAGGGTTGATGCTCGGGGCTGGTGCACTGAGATGTCCCAGGGGGAGGGAATCGGGAGGGAGGAGGGAAGGGGGTTCTGGAGGGGGAGCATATGTAAACCCCTGGTGGTTTCATGTCATTGTATGGCAAAACCAACACAATAAAGTAAAGAAAATTCAAAAAAAAAAAAACAATAAGGGAACTTTCCTGGTGGTCCAGTGGTTAAGACTCTGCGCTCCCAATGAAGAGGGCCTGGGTTCGATCCCTGGTCAGAGAACTAGATCCCACATGCTGCAACTAACAGTTTGAGTGCCCCAACTAAAGAGTCCGGGTGCCTCAACTAACACCTGGAGCAGCCATACAATTTTTTTAAGTTGATATAAAAAGAAAACTGCAACAAATAAATAATGAGACCTCAGAGAGTAAGGACATGCCAGCAGAAAACTAAAACTTAAGTAGCCTGCTTTAGGCCAAGAATGTTTCAAGGCGGCCTCTCAGAACAAGTGACCTTGATCTGAAGGGCAGCGGGAACTGCCCATCAGCCAGCTGTAGAGGCTCAGACTGTGGGTCAAGGACTCTGAGGTAGGTCACACTGGAGTCTTTGAGGAACAGGAAGGAGCTGGACAGCCTGGTGGATTGTGAAGGAGCAGAGAGCGTGAGGGGTGGGGTTGGAGCTGAGGGCCTCAATGGCCTTGCAAGTCAGTGTCTGGATTTTATTCTAGAAGCGTCCTGAAGTCAAGGCATCTTTCAGAGTTGGCCGTGAGAGAGCCCACACAGAGCTCTTCCTTCGAAAAGTGGGGATAAACCATGGCCTTGCTCGTGTGTGTGTGTGTGTGTGTGTGTGTGTGTGTGTGTGTATGTGTGTGAGGGACGGAGAGAAATTTCATGTCTTGGTCTTTGCCTCGGGCTGACTTGTAGATCCTTCAACCCTGTGTCCTGGCTCCCTGCTGGTCTCACCAGAATTCCATCTTTCCAAGGAAATCAGACTTCTTCCTGCTAAGATCTTTCCAGGCCCTGGATAAAAGAATCATGCAAAGCTGAATAACTCACGTGGTTTCATGTTTCATTTCCCTGGGATACCATTAGCAACACTGAGTCCTTCTGCCTGTTCAACAGAATTTCTTACCCTGTTCTGCCTGGAACAGAAGGGAAACGAAAGGGGAGGAAGGGTCTTGGGGAGCTGGGCAGGGGAAGGGGGTGGTACAGGGCCCCCTTTCAGCACAGGGAGGACCCCTCGAACATGATAGATGTTAGTCACCTTCCCCAGGGTTCGTAGGTCAGTTCCACGTACCCTTACTCCTGCTCCAGACCTCCTGGCTGTAGCATTTCTATCTAATTGATTTAGAAATAATGGATTTATTGGATAGATGCTTACAGAACATGGAGGCCAGAGAAGGGAAGCCATTTGGCCAAGGTCACACGCTGCCCAGTGGCAGGATTTGGCCGTAAACCCAGCTTGACTCCCAGAGTGGCCTTCTGGTACACAGTAGAGTCCTTCCAAGAAGAACTGGTCCTTCCCCAGAGTCCCTGGCAAAGAATGGCACATCTTCTGTGTGGTTTTCTCAGAGAGTTGGTCCTGTTTCTCACTAAATCACTTAGATTGTGGCCTGTTCATGAGCAGGAAGTGGGTCAGAAAGAACAAAAGCAGGGGACCACTTACAAATAGGGGATGGACTCGGACCCATCAGCCAAGCCACACACGGGCTTAAACCACAGCCAGCTTCTCCTGGTGCCACCTGGTACTTAGTATGTCTTCAACCAATTTGGGGTGGATGGGTCAAAAAGTGGCTGATCACTGTGTGAGAGTTCTTGTTGCTCACCTCTCCCTTCATTTAAGACCCAAAGCGATGCCTCCAAGAAGCTTCCTGGATGGATGGAAGATGAAGGGATTCTTTGGCCTCAACCAGCATTTCTGGACTCATGGGTCATTCCAGTTTAAGTTCCAGAATTAAGTCTCATTGGCCAGATTTAGGTCACCTGCCTCCTCATCTGGAAACCCATCCCTCATTCCTACTTGGGGTGGTGGTGGTGGTGGTGGTGGTGGTGGTGTGTGTCTGTTTGTCCTGGCCTGGTTCATCTACCAGGGCTGAGGCAGGGCAGGGGAGACCTTCCTGAGGAACATCAGGGCTTTGCCACCAGAATCAGAAGTCGAGGCTGGGCCAGCAAAAGGACCAGCAAGCCCCAAAGATCAAAACACAAATTTCCTCATCTCCTTTCAGAACCACAGAGAGCTGTAGGACCACGTGTTCATGTCTACATTGTGCTCAGGCAGGGCAGAGGCTTTGCCAATATTTGTGGAGTGAATGAAAGAATGAATTGTTCATTGAATTGTGGACCTCCTGGAAGTGAGAGGCAGTCCCCATGGTGGGAATAGAACAGGGACTCTGACAGCTGTCAGAGTTGACAGTTGTTCAGGGGATGGCCCTGGACCCTGCGTCTGGCTCATGGAGAGCACACAGGGCCCCAGCAGGCTGACCTCCTGCCAAGGGCACATGAGCTTGACGCTAAGCTGGAGGCCGTGTGAGCTGGCACGCTGGTGGCAGGGCCATGGCTCAGGGTGCAGCTCCCTGTGAAATGAGGGCTGTTCTTCCCCCGTGTCAGCCTTGGCCCATGGCCCTGGGCCTGGAGAAATATTCATGGCAACAGATGGATCCAGAGTGATAGGAGGGGGCCCCAGGAAATGATGACTTCCTTGATGGTGGGAAGTCGAGCTATCACCAGCCCAGAATGGAGAATTGTTGGTAGGCTTATCTCCTGAGTTGGGGGGTATGGGTTTCTGGGGGCCTGAACGACAACCAGGAGAGATGGCGGGGAAGCATCCCTTCCTTGGAGATTGGCCTGGCCGGAGTGGCGCTCCCTGGGCCCTTGGGAACAATGCCGGGCATAGGTAACAGTGACTGAACAGACAGCTCTGTTGTTGCCAGCGTGGGAAGCTCCAATGGGCCATCTTTAACATCTGGAAAGGGAGGTAGGAAGGGGCCATGCATGTCTGAATACTAAACAAGGCTGCTTTAGGATGCTTTTCATGCAAATCCCATGATTGAGTTTCCCATGTGTGGGAGCGGTTTTTCCACAGCTCCTTGGTCTTTTAAAATGAGAGGTGAATGAAGGCTGGAATGATTTGGTAGCCCCCCAAAGGACCTGCTGGGGGGGAAAAAATCCCCAGGCTCTTGGCTCACAAAGAAAAAGCATCCCATTTTTCAAGAAACTCTGCCTAACCATGCTTCTCCTTGCGGGGAGGGGTGCAGAGGATCAACTGATAGCAGTTATCTCAAATAACCCTCCTGATAGTTGTAGGGGCCGGTGTTTCTGAGGTCGTGGAGAGGCAGAGCCAGGATGGAACTCGGGTCCGGCTGGCTCCAGAGCACATGCCCAGCTCCTCAATCATGTTGTGGACTTTGAAGTAGTCTACTACTGCCACCCACGATGATCTTGGTTAAGCCCACTCAGCCAAGAGTGCCTTGTAAGTGAGTCCTCCAAGGACAAATGTGTCAGGAGGTGACGTTGGAGCAGAGAATGGCTGGGAAAGAGTGTCTCTGGGCAAGGAAACGGTGGCATCTGCGATGTTGCCAGAAGGACTTGGGGTTTGGCGGAATCGAATCAGGTTCCCTTTCCAGTTGTGAAACCTTCACTCCCCTAATGGCTGCGGTCTGAGATCAGCAATTCCCCCCAATCTGGAAGCATCCATCCAGTCCCTCCAAGCTATAGCCACAGAGGAGGATTTCAGTTGGCCTTTCCTTTCAGCATTGGGTCTAGCGGGCTCCCACTGGCTGGGTGGTCTCATTCTCCATCCCTGTGGCCGCCTGCCCTTGCCATCACCTGGAATGGAAGGATTCTGAGGCCCTTCTCCAGAAACTTCTACGGAACATCTCCGTGTGACACGAAGGCTGGCCAGCACTTTCCACTCTCCTCCAGGGAGCTTCACAGTGAAGAAAATTTTCTTTCTGATTTGTTTTCACCTCTCAACAACCACTGGTCTCCAGCTGGCTTCACATTCTTTCCTCTGGTGGAAAACGTTTGCAGGACTGTTTCTGGCACTCTCTCTCTCTCTCATGTGATTTTAAAGGTGCAACAGGCCAACATTGAAGAATAGAGTAGGAGAGCAGGAAGAAGGAAAGAATGGGGGTGGGGGTGGGAACAGCCATCCGGGGACTGTCCCTAATCTTTGAGATGGTCATTTCCCCATGAGATTCCTCAGTTTGTCCACTCCTCAAATGGGCATCCCGCAGGAGAGTCTTGAGAGACAGAAGCTGGGGTGTTGTCCATGTGGCTGTAACGGCTAGAAAGAAGGGAAGCAGGAGAAAAATCTCTCTAGACTAGTTCCCCAACCTTGGGGCTGGATGCTTCTGGGGGAAAGCTGTGCTTTGCATTGTGGGGTGTTTAGCAGCATCTCTGGTCTGCACCCATGAGATGTCAGTGGAAAACCAGAATTGTAACAATCAACAATGTCTCCAGATGCTGCCAGACATCCCAGGTTGAGATCCACTGCTCAGCACATCCCAAGGCCCCAGATGGTGTCTCCTCGTAACTGTCTGGACTTGGCACCCTTCAAGGTCTCCTGATGACTCAAGGGCTGGGGAACACTGAAGCCGTGGGAAAAGGGAGAGACTTAGGCCCCAAGCTGTTAGAAGGCGGCCCTTCACCTCACCTGCACACCTCATTGCCCAGGAGGCCCCTCTCTTGGGAGGAACTGCTGCCTCCTCTGAAGGCTCAGGAAGGCCCCTAGGATGCACAGCGTCCTCCAAAGCCCCAGAATTCCTGCCACTCTGTGACTGCAGGAGCACCAGCCCCTTAGGTGAGTGGTGTCCCCCAGGTGCTCGATGCAGGGGGAGATGGGTCTTTGGATCTCCAGCACACCTGATCCTCGCAGGGAATGAGGCCCCAAGGAAGAGGAGGGGGCCTGAAGGCTCTCTGAGACCATCCCCCACATACATGGCTCCCCAAACAGGGGTGCCTGTGGTCTGAGTTCTACTTTTCTTACACTTTCATTTTTTTTTTTTCCTGGTTCTTGGCTCTGGAAAAAGTGGAAAAACGTATACAGTGACCATACTGTTGATGTCTTGTTCAGCGAGAAGGAAAGATTTCACAGTTACTCAGAGAAAACACTGGTTGACGTGTGGTTAATAAATCACGCCCACATTTATTCATTTGCGGGCATGGGTCTCGAAGGCATTTTTTCTTTCTCGAGAAGAAAATTTAAGCTCCAGACACTGACAAGGCCCCATTAAATAGGGCCTTTCTCTCCTTCTGAGGACTGTGTTCACATAAGTGTTTGCCAGACAGCCCCAATCCCCTCTCCCCCTCTGGAGGCAGCACAGAGACACTCGCACCAGGGCTGGCATCTCCACCCTGAAGACCCGGGCTTAAGGGAAGCAAGAGGGTTTCCTGGCATCAAATTCATGAAACTAGAGACAGGAAGGTGCCTTCCTGAGCAGGGCCCACAGGGCCTCCAGCGTTCTGGACCCATATCATCAGTACTTAGTAGGCAGAGACAGATGACTTCTGTACCCAGATGGGCAAGGTCTTTGTCTCTAGCACAGTGTCTCCTCTCTGGCAGACAGATCCTCCTACCCACCCCACCACCCCCCATGCTCTTCTCTCCCTCGATTCATCTAGCCTGTAGTCACCAGGCTAGAAAATGACTGTTGAATAAACTATCGATCAAATAACAAACATTTTTAGCATCTATCATGTATATGCCACTGGGTTAAGACCTGGAAAATGTATGGGGCTTTGGGGGAAGGAGGGAATGAGGCTCTCAGGGATGAAGAATGACAAATACATGGTATGCCTGCCCCTGCTCTTCCTGCCCGTGCTCCTAGCAGACATTGCTAATCAATCACTGGACATGGAGCTCAAGAATTTGGTTTGACGTATAGTTCCAGGCTGCTCCCCCTTGGAAAGGTCTTTTAGTATGTAGCTCTGAGACAGAAGGGGTCACCCGCTTCACCAGCCAAATGTGTCTTGTCTGTCCTGGTGATTAATAGAGTAACAGACATCTTGTCGCCCTAAATAGTCTGGGTATCTTGGGAAGATGAGACATGCACTCCTCATAAAATGAAAACCCTAGAGCATCAGAGCCATGAGAGTTGATGGTCAGATGAGGCCATGGCAGCAGATCTATGCTTTCTGAGGGGCTGCTGCCCGCCTCAACCATGGCCAGCCTGAAAGACTTCTGGGAGGAGGTGGCTTGCCAATGTGTTGGCTGTCTCACTAGTGCATTGGTCTATGATCACATGGCAATCTTGCATCTCTGCCCTTCAGGGAGACCCACTGCTATCCAGCCATGGGAACCTTGCATACATTCCTAGAACTGGCCAAACACTCCCCTCCCCAGGGGCTTTGCACCTGCTATTCCCTCAGCCTAAAATGCTTTTGTCCTAGCTCCTACCATGGCTGGCTCCTTGTGAGCCTCCAACTCCTAGCTTGAATGGTCCCTTTGCAGAGAAGTGCCCTGGCTGCACCCTCCTGCCAGATCTTCTCATAAATCTGTATCTCAGCCCCTTGTATTGTCTACTAGATGTGATCTTGCCTGCAAGATATGGAAACCACCTGGGTGTCCATCAGTAGATGAATGGATGAAGATGTGGTGTGAGTGTGTGTGTGTGTGTGTGTGTGTGTGTGTGTGTGTGCACTCAGTCGCTTCGGTCATGGCCAACTCTTTACAACCCATATGGACTGTAGCCCACTACACTCCTCTGTCTGTGGGAAACTTGGTATGCTGCAGTCTATGGGGTCTCAAAGAGTTGGACATGACTTAGTAACTGAACAGCAATAATCTAATTGTACATCAACTATACTTCAGTAAAAAAGGAATAAATGAATGACTACATTTAATGTATACATGAATGAAATTTTAAAAAGTTTTAATGGTAAAAAATAAATAAAAAGAAACACTATGAAAATGGAGAAGAAAAAAAGAAAGGCAGGGGGGATAAGAGTCAGCCTGGCCTGCTCATGACTCTGGCCCTGACACCAATGGTCAGGCATACTGTAGGTACTAAATAAATATTTGCCCGAAGAAGAAAGAAGGAACAAAGCTCAAATGACTGTGTGGGAGACAACAAGGAAAACTTTGCAAAGCCTGTCCAGAAAACAACTACACAGCCCAGTGCCCCCTCTTTTGTGCATCTTCCCATCCAGGCATCTTCTATTTCTATAGCTGTCTCCCACCCAGGATCCAGGTCAACCTCTGGTAGATTGCATCAGTTGCTCAGGGCTACTGCAGTAAAGGACCACAACCTAGGGGGCTTAAAAAACAGAACTCTATTTTCTCCCAGTTCTGGAGGCCAGGTGTCTGAAATTCAGGTGTGGGCAGGGCCAACCTCCTTCCACAGGTTCTAGGGGAAGGTCCTTCCTCAGCCTCTTCCAACTCCTGCTGGTCCAGGGTATGCTTGAATTGCAGCCACATCCCTCCAACCTCTGCCTCCATCTTCGAATCACCATCTTCTCTCTGCCTCTGTCCTCTCCTCTTCTTATAAAGGAATCAGTCATCATATTTAAGGCCCACTGATAACTTTGATAACTTCATCATAAGATCCTTAACTGGGTATATCTGCAGAGATCTTTGTTGTTGTTCAGTCACTAAGTTGCATCTGACCTTTGTGACACCATGGACTGCAGCAAGCCAGTCCTCCCTGTCCTTCGCTACCTCCTAGGGTTTACTCAAACTCATGTCCATTGAGTTAGTGATGCCATCCAATGATCTCATCCCTGTTGCCCCCTTCTCTCCTGCCCTCGATCTTTCCCAGCATCAGGATCTTTTCTAATGAGTCAGCTCTTTGCATCAGGTAGTATTGTACTGGAGCTACAGCTTCAGCATCAATCCTTTCAATGAATATTCAGGGTTGATTTCCTTCATGATTGACTATTTTGATCTCCTTGTTGTCCAAGGGACTCTCAAGCATCTTCTCCAACTCCAGAGTTCAAAAGCATCGATTCTTCAGCACTCAGCCTTCTTTATGGTCCAGTTCTCATATCCATACAGGGCTACTGGATACATCTGCAAAGATCTTACTTCCAAATAAGCTCACTGAGGTTCTGGGTGGATGTGAAATGCAGGGGGTGGACACTCTTCAGTTCACTCCAGGGAAGATCAGGACAGAAGCTTCTGGATATCCAGGGCTATCCTCAGGTCCAGACTCCCCAGAACTGAAGGTGACATTCAGCTGCCAGCTGGCTCGGTACCCTGGTGGGGACCACTCCCCCTCTTGCCCCTCCTCAATGCTGAGTTCCCTCCCAGTAGGGTCTGTGTAGCCCTGCGTTTTGGGAAGGGCCTGAATTGCCTTCTTTCTTTAGGGGGTGGATGGATGTCAGGTCACCTTGGATTCCATTGCCACCATCATCATCGACTGCACTGGTTTTCTGGAGTGTATGTGTTTAACTTGTTCTGCTTCTTTAAAAACCCACCAGAGTGGCAAAAGAGTCTGGAGGTCCTTGTAACATCACCACAGGCTGATGGAGGGCCCACTGTCCCCAGGGCCAGGGCCCGGGCCCCTCTGGGGAGATATAGGTCTCTCTTCTCCTGGGCCCACAGCAAGTATGAGCTGTCCCTGAATTCTGCTTTTGCAGGAGAGCGGGCGGCAGAATGGACCCCAGGAGAGTCATAAACCCCAGGAAGGAATGAAGCATGGCTGAAAATGCTGGGCTTTGAATGGAATAATATATGGCCCAGGATATAAGCCTCCTCTTATTCCAGGGCTTGCATCGCTATAGCAAAGCCCCAGATGGATTTCTGGGAAGAGCTGAACTAGGAAAGAGACATAAGGACCGGCCTGCCTGCCCTCCTGCCATCCAGTGCTCAGAGGCAGTCAAACCAGAGTGTCTGTCCTCAGGGAGCCCCTTGTTCATGGGAAAGATGAACACACAAGCAGGTGCTGGTGGGGAGGAGTGTGGGAGAAGGCAGGGAATCCAGGTGTGGGGGGTCCACAAGGTGGGCTTTGGATCACACCCTCTTATCTCCATCTGCTCCCCTTGCAGCTTCTCTGGCCCTTGACACCATAACAGCCCCCCTCGCTGGGCTCCCAAGTTTCCCCCAGCAACCCCACTCTCCACACAGGAACCAGATGGACTTTAGAAATCAGATGAGGGAGCTGGCATGGGTAGAGCTCTTTGGGATGGTCCAGTGATAACCATTTTATTGAGAATGACAGAGATGTAGTTTCTTACCCTCACACATTTTTTCACCCTGTACCGAAGCCAGGGAGGGCTGTTGCCAGCACACAGGACATGCATGAATATCTCCAGCCACAGTGAGCACCAGCCTCTCTGAGCCCCCAAGACCAGCAATGCCTCATATGGAGCACTTCCTCCTTCCAGCTGCTTCTTGACTGTCTTGGGGAAGAAGTAGGTGAAGATCTTTGCCTATAAACCCTCTATTCTTTGAAAAATCAAACACAGCTCTTAGAGACCAAACAACTGACTTCGCCCAGCCTTGAAGGGTCCTTGACATGGAGCAAGGGCTTTGGAGGAAAAACAAGTTCTCATCCAGGAAATAAAGGCGTCCTCTCAGTAAGGAAGAGCACCTAGAGGTTCCATTTGGATTTCTGAAGGCCTTGGGGAAATCCAGGGGGACTGTTTTCAGGTGGTTTCAAAAGTAACTGGCATATGGTACATATGGGTGCTGGATAAACATCTGAGTAAACCAAAGAGCAATGATATTAATAATTGTGTTAAAAACTAGAGGCTCTTTATCGAGCACTTATAAGGAACCAGCCTGTGCCGAGTGCTGACTTCTAATGGGAGACACAGCCCGTCCCCTGATGGTGACAAAACTAGGCACATTCTGGTTGCATGCAAGGGTGGATGCCTGCCTGGCTCTCTGGAAGCCCACGTCTGGTTAGAAAGACAAGATATCGAAAACTTCACCGCTGATAAGGGTTAAACAGCCGTTCAATACAACAATAGAAGAGATGTTCAAGGCACTACATGATTAATTGCCCTGGGAGTCATAGGGATGATAAATGTTTTAGGGACTCAGGGGAGGGAGTCATTTGTCCAAGGCTGGCAGAAGAGACAGACATGGGTGGGGGGAAGTCAGTGGCCTTTCAAAGAAGGACCATGGAGCTGTCATGGGATCCACAATGGTGGGATTTGAGGGGATTGTCTTTTTGTTTTGTTTTAAGGAGTATGTCTGATACTTAGTTACCCTGTTGCTCTAGTCTCCCCATGCTGGAGTCCTTAGAAAACCAGCTAGTTCTAGAAAATTGGCAGCCAATGAAAGCTTGATATTTATTTCCCTTCTAGCTCTTTAAGAAAAGCCTACTGTGACTCAGATGGTAAAAAGAAATCTGCCTGCAATGCAGGAGAGCCAGGTTCGGTCCCTGGGTCAGGAAGATTCCCCTGGAGGAGGAAATGGCAACCCACTACAGTATTCTTGCCTCAAGAACCCCATGGACAGAGGAGCTTGGTGGGCTGCAGTCCACAGGTTGCAAAGATTTGGATATGACTGAGCAACACCACTTTCATTTTCTAGCTGTTTACAATTCTTCAGGACAAGCCAGACATATCAGGTCTTTCCCCTAGAAAGTGGAATGGGAATTCGGCACATGCTTCCTGTGAAATAGGGTGAACATGCTGGCTTTGAACCCTAAAAGTAGTTGGGGTATCTCTCTTTTGGCAAACAGGCTCTACAGCATATTAGATAAATACATTTTTTTCATGGTAGTGATAAGACTGACAAGTGTTTGGATTTTGTGCCAAATTTCAAGAGGTTGAAGCTGAGGGGTTTTTCTGAAGCTCTCAGGGGTCTGGATGATGTTCAGTCTGGGAATCTATTAAGAAAACAGCCATTTCATCACAGCTCATACCAGAAATTGGTTCATGGACGCCCAAGGCTTTATCTCATTAAATCGTGTTGCTATCTATAAATGGTGTTCAGGCTGTTTCTCTGGGAGCGAGGTCATCTGGCTGTTTAGAAAGTCCCACCCGGGTCGGGGAGGTGCTGCTATCTGCAGACTTGGGGGATACCATGGCTCTCCCTGCATCTCCCAGGACACAAACCATCCAGGGGCTGTGTCAGATCAAGGAGCAGCTGTCTGCCCCCCAACCCAGTAAGCTCCACTCTGGGCCCTGGCAGTGAGAAAGCAGAAGGCTGACAATGGATCACATGCTGTCATCTGCAGGGGCTGGCTGGTGACATCACAGCTGGAGAGGGGGGCTTCTGGAGCCGAGAGAGGCCCAGAGGTCTCCAAAGATGGTGACAATGACCACACTTTTTTCTGTCTCTCTGCTTCTCTCTCCATCCAACTCCTCCCCAAGCCTAACGGACTTAAATCCCCCATGAAAAAATGAAGATCTGCAAAAACCAGTCTTTGTCAGGATGTTACACCATCCAAGGGGCACCTCTCCCAGCTGGGTCTTAAAAGGCGGCCATGATGGGCTCTAGATGGGAGGTGGTCCGAGGAGGAGTTAGGAGGCCCCACTTTTGGGGTCAGAGTCGGGGTCAAGTCCCCACTCTCTTTTGGGCAGGCCACTTGGCTGTGCTGAGTCTTGGCTTTTTCACCTACAAAATGGGCTTTCCATGAGGACGGTAGCAAATAATGCATTTCAGCAGTAAGAAGGTGGCCGGCGTGGCAGCACCAGGACTTTCTGGGGAGGGCCCACCCCTGCAGGTCCAAGTCCCCTTGGAGTTTTCATCCAAATTGTCCCAAAGCTCTGTTTTCCTTCTCAATTACTCTCCCGAGGGTAGGGAGAGGAGATGCCCAGGGAGGCAGAATGCGGTTTGCTTGCCCGGAAGTCAGGGGGTGAAGGGGAGGTGGGAAGGGTCAAGGGTGTCTGTGGGGCTTTCCTGGACTAGGGCTCCTCTTCTCCACTCTGCTACTGACCTTGCCAGCCTCTGCCTCATACTCAGGCCAGCTGGGACCGTCCCTGGCTTCCTCCCAAGAAAGTGAGTCCTTGACTTGTTGTTAGCATCCAACTACAGGGGACTTGGGAATCGAACCTTGTAACCTTCCAGGGCACCACCATGCAGTCATGCATGTATACCCCACAGACTTTTCTTGAAAGGTGACTTCAGCAGATAGAGCCGAAGGAACCCAGTTCTTGGTTTGATACTGGTCATCAAGGCAAGGGACCCTCACAAACACTCTCATCCTGTCCTTAGAGTTCCTTGGATTCCACACAGAGGGGAAGGACAAGAGCAACAGGGAAGTTATAAGACAGAGGAAAGAGAGAGAAAGAAAGGAAGGAGAAAATGAAAAGAAGGTAGAAGGGGAGAAATCAAAGGCCGAGACACAGGAAGAGAAAACCAGAGTCAGAAAGAAAAGTTTGAGACACAGACATGGAACCACCTTCACCAGTTTGAGCTCCAGTGTCCTGCTGTTCACCCAAGAAACCCCAAACCCCACATGTGGGCCATCCCTGAGCTGGGCCCTCAGAAGGCCTTGAACTGGCTGCAGAGGAGAAAACTGCTGAGGAGCCCAGTCAAGGGAGACGCTGGGCAAAGGGAAGCATGCCTGACAGGAAGGCCCGAGGGTCTGCCTGCAGCCCCCCAGGACTGCATTGTCAGAAGAAAGAGCCAAAACCTAATCCTTCAAAGTTCCTGCCACTATAGCCTGATTTCTTTCTCTGGCCTCAAAGGTAAAAACTGACCTCTAAATGGTTTAGAAAGGGCTACACATGGTTCCTTCAGTTCTCAAAGGCAAGCTCATGGAGGAAAGTCAAGCTGATTGCATTGCTGTCTGCAAATCTGGGTGTTTGGATGTGGTTTGTAGACTGTGCTCACCCTGGCGGCACCCAGAGCTGGGTGGGCACCTCTGGGAGCAGGATGCATGGAGAATACTAGGGGGTTGCCTCCTCCCCATCTGGGTAGGCAATGCTGGTGCAGGCATGGGGTCCAGCCCTGGCTGAGGAGCCTGCGCTCAGGACACAGATGAACACGGACTGCATCTCAGGTGGTCCTAACACCTACGAAGGAATAGAGAGCAGCCCTCTCGCCATCTGGTCTGTTCCTTGTTATCTGTTTGTCTGTCTGTCTTTTTGCGTCCATCTCTCCCACTGGGCAGGGGCTGGCCTGACCTTGGCAGTAACCCCTGCCCGCACATGGCAGGCACTCATGGGGTTGCCGAGTGGGCGGTGTGGACGGCGCATCTGCCTGCCCTCTGCCCTCTGTCTGTCTGGGAAGAGCAACCCTGGTCTCTAGGGCTGTCACCTCCTATCCCAGCTCACAGAGGGGCATTTCAAGACAATGAGGGCCAGAGGCACAGAGTGGGCGGGCAGCGGGGCTCAGGCTGAGAACAGGCAGCCAGCGGGGACTCGGCCCCCACTCCTGCGGCTCCGCTGGGGAGTGACTCACCCGGCGAGCGGCTGGCATGAGTCAGCTCGGCCGTGATGTGCTCTGCACACTGATGAAGCCAGCATCAAAATGTACATGGTAACCGGCAGCCGGTGAAAGCAGGGGGCTCACTGCGTGCTCGCATGTGCACGCACACACACACACACACAAAGCCCCTCTTTCCCTCTCCACCCCCACCTCCTCTCCTCTCCCCACCTCCCCACTTCTTTTGTGTTAAGAAGAGAGCATTAACTTTGAATCAGAGACCTCCTACCCCAACCCACCACAACCAGTCACATGCAGCCACCGACAGGTTACCTCACAGCCCTGTACCCCTTGTTCTCGTCTACTAGACGTGGAGACAGTGAACTCCATGTTGCAGGAATCCAAGTCCACGAGACAGGCTGAGGATGAGGCCTGGCATGTCACAGGTGGCTCTGGGTTCATTCAGGCCCCTGAGGCTGGCGTCGGTCACTGATTCGTGCATTTGACAAGCACCCAGCCAGCAGACGGGGCACCATCCCCAGCTCTGCAGCTGGAGGTCTGGGAGTGAGACGGCAGGCAAGCGAGTCAGACGTGCCCTTCTGCATCCTCACAGCCACACACAAAGCAGCAAGTGAGTTACAGAGCTGGGAACCAAGTGGAGTGGGAGGGGGGCGGGAGGCCTGGGTTTTTAGGAAGAAAAGCATAGCAGTAATGAGGAGGGAGGACTGAAATCAGGAAGACAGCTCCCAGATCAGGGCAGCTCGTTTTCAGTTACTTCCACAGATAGTGGGGGGAAAGGGTCAGTGGGGACTTAAGAGCCAGTGAAGTGGCCTCTGGTCAGAGGAACCCACAGATGATCAGGGCTGTGTGAGAAGAAAACGCTTTCTCTGGGCCCCTCCTTTTTGTTCATCCCTGGGTGAAGTACAGGATGTTTTTCTTGTGTCGGCCGTACTCTTCTGGTTGACAAGAGCAGAAACTCAGTTCGGTGTGGCTCAAGGTAAAACATGGGGCTTCATTGTCTCCTGCAAGTGCTTATCTGGAGGGATGGGTTGGACTGCAGGCATGGTGAGATCCAGGAGCATTAAAAGTGCTGTAAGCATCTTGCTCTGCTTTGAGTTCTGGTTTCTTTCATGTCAGTTTCATTCCTAGGCAGCTTCTCCCCACATGATGGCTCACAGTGGATCCCAGTTTATAACTTCTCATATCAGCCATGCCATAGGGAAGCCTTGATTCTCTACAGGCTCCTTCCAAGGCCCAATGATTGCATTGTCTTGACCTACCAATCATGTGCCCAACTCTAAGTGAGCTATAGTAGACAGAGAGTGGACTGCTCTGATTAACTTACCCTGGGTCATGAGCCCCACAATGACTTTGTGGGTTGAAAATAGAAAAAGGGTGTGTACCTGCATGCTAAGTCGCTTCGGTCTTGTCTGACTCTTTGTGACCCCATGGACTGTAGCCCTCCAGGCTCCTCTGTCTTTGGAATTCTATAGGCAAGAATACTGGTTCAAGATGCCGTTCCCTTCTCCAGGGGATCTTCCCGAACCATGGATCAAACCCAGATCTCCCACATTGCAAGCAGATTCTTTACTTTTTGAGCCATGAGGGAAGAAGCTAGAGGAAGGGTAGCCCCCCCCAGAAAAGAGAGCCAAAGTTTTCCAATTTCTATGCTGGAAGAAAGAGAAATAGATGTCCAGCCATCAGAAGACACTGAATGCATCTTTTCTAGCAGCAGAGCAAGGAGGTCTGCTCTTTAAAGAATCACAGAGGAGCAGAGAGACAGCGGTTGGAAGGGCAAGAGGTGGACTGGATTCATGAGTGGCGAGTACTGGGAGACAAGGACAGGCTACATCTCCAGCTAGAGATCAGATTTCAAGGTAGAGGAGAGGTTGGGCTCTATGGTAGGTTGATTGAGCTCCTTGAGGTGGGTTAACTTATCCAGTAAGGGGGTGCATTGGCTTCTTAGGGCTGCCATAAACCACCCCAAGCTTTCAAACAACAGAAATGTTGAAAGTTTGGAAGGTTTCAAACAACAGAAATGTTCTGGAGACCACAGAGTTCAAAGTCAAGGTGTTGTTGGCAGTCTGGTTTCCTCTGAAGGTTGTGGAGAAGGATCTCTCCCAGCTGCTGATGGCTTCTGGCAATCCTTGGCCTGTAGGAGTGTCATTCCCACCCCTGCCTCCATCTACACATGGCCTTCTCCTCTATGCCTACGTCTCCTTCTCTTTTGTCTCTTGTGAGAACACCTGTCATTAGATTTAGGGTCCTCCCTATTCAGGATGACCTCACCTCCAGATTTTACCTCAGTTACACATGCCAAACCTTTATGCCAAATGAAGTCATATCCTGAGACCCAGGATGAGTTTCTCTTCGGTGGGGTGGAGGTGGGGGGACACAAGGCAACCATGTGCAGTGGAAAGAGGGCTTGATTTGGGGGGAGGAAATTTACAGAATTCTGGAAGAGACTGGAGTTCTTTGGTGAAGTCAGAGGAATGCATTTGTTCCTTTGCTGATCTATCCAGACGTTGTCAGGCACTGACCCAGTGCACCCATGTGCTGATGTTCAGCCAGCACTGATGTGAACTTGACAAATTCTGCTTCCCAGTGCTGCCCACTGGCTAGTGGCTGATGAGAAGACCGCAACAGAGCCAATGTCATGCACTCACACATTTCCCCTGATGAGGTCAGCAAAGTTCCTAGAGGAGGTGGTGTGGCCTGGGTCAGCTGTGGAGAGAGGGAGACAGGAGTGAGGGCTGGTGTGAGGGTTTTAACTTGGGTGACCAGGACGGGGGTTGGTGATTGTGGTTTTCCTGAGAACAGGGTTGGGGGAGCGTGGGCATGAGCAGGTCTGCAGGAGACAGTGATTCCCTCCATAGGTAGAAGGGAGTGTGCCAATGGGGACCCCAGACTCAGACGCTGATGGAGGAGGTGGAGGGACAGCCAGGGTGGGGAGGCTGGTGTCTGGGGGTGTGATTTCCATCGCGGCTGTAAGCACTGCGCTTGGTTCCGGGCCATGGAAGGAGCCCCTGGAGTTTCAGAAAGTGTTTATCATGGTGCATCTGAGCCAACAGAATGAAATTCTATGTGGAGGTTAGACCCTCTGGGGGGCCCATTCTTCATTTTCTTGGGCTCCAATCTGGTGGGTCTAGTCGCTGTCCAAGACCACCTTGTGAAACCAGAAGGCATGACGGAGGCTTCCTGCAGGGTTCTCGGAAGCCTAGGGCCTCTGCCCCAAGCACCACCCATCTGGCTTGCACAGGATGAGGGAGGGAGGCGGGAAGAAGACCACAACCAGGATGAGCGGCCCCCAGCAGGGAGGGCTCAGAGCCCTAGAGCCCCGCCCTTCTCAAGAGATGGCTCCTCGAAGCAGATTCGTGTTGTTGGATTGTTCTCACACACATGAATACTCTGGGGCTTGGAGGGGATGGTCTCCAGACCACCCAGGAACAGGCCAGGTTTAGATGCTAGATTTATTGAATAGCACAATTCCTACTCATGGAAGAAAGATAGTAAGTAAGAGAAGAGAGGCAGGGAAGGAGGAAAAGAGAAAAGGTGGGAAGGAGTGGAGGAGCTGCCAAATCTTCAAGGTCACAAGGAGCCTGCCAAGCCTGCCAGCCGAAGCCCCCTGCGTGGGCTTCCTGCTGTTTTCTGGACGCCCCTGACCCAGCTCAGTCCTCCCCCACTCTCCATGACAGGGAGCAGACTGCCTCAAGAATCCTGGAGCACTTGGGTTCATCCACCTCCAGCAGACAGAGCATCCATGTGCCCTAGAGACACCTCTGTCGCCCTGCTCAAGGCTCAAGAGTCCACGGAACGCCCTCTGCCTCCCGTAACCCCTCCACAGTAAGACCAAAGGAGCAATTCCCACCAGGGCCCACCCCAGCCAGGACCAGGGTCCAGGTGGTACCACAGGCAGGGTCCAGGTGGTACCACAGGCAGGGCTCCTCCTCCACATCCAATAGAGGACATGGAAGTGCCCTCACATGGTTGGTGCTCAAGAAATAGGATGTGAGTGGATAAACTGCCTTAGATAGATACACAGTCTACAAACAAGGAAATCAAGATGAGAGCGAGC
Source organism: Antilocapra americana (assembly GCA_007570785.1). Taxonomy (NCBI): domain Eukaryota; kingdom Metazoa; phylum Chordata; class Mammalia; order Artiodactyla; family Antilocapridae; genus Antilocapra; species Antilocapra americana. Next base: position 4,576,536 of record ML660204.1, on the reverse strand, counting down.
TACTCTTTAGGGGGCACGCAGATCCGCAGAGCTGGAGTGAAGATACACACCAGTTCCGAAGAACTCCAGAGACAACGGCGTGAGATTCCTGTTGCTGCTGTGAAAAAAATCTACGGCTGGCTTGGACCCTTTGCTGTTGTTCAGTCACTAAATTGTGTCTGACCGTTTGCAACCCCAGGGACTACAGCATGCCAGACTCCTCTGTCCTTCACTATCTCCTGGAGTTTGCCCAAATTCATGTCTGTTGAGTTGATGATGCCATCCAACCATCTCATCTTCTGTTGCCCCCTTCTCCTCCTGCCCTTAATCTTTCCCAGCATCAGGCTCTTTTCCAATGAGTCAGCTCTCAGCATCAATTGGCCAAAGGATTGGAGCTTCAGCATCAGTCCTTCTAATGAATATTCAGAGTTGATTTCCTTTAGGATTGACTGGTTTGATCTTGCTGTCCAAGGGACTCTTGAGAGTCTTCTCCAGTACCACAATTTGAAAGCATCACTTCTTTGGTCCTCAGGACTTGGCCACTGAAACAACAAATCCACAACCTCACAGTCTTGGAGTCGGAAGTTCAATGCCAGTCTCACGGGGCAAAAGTCAAGGTGCAGGCTGAGCTGGCTCCAGTGGACAATCCATTTCCTGGTCTTTCCGGATTCTAGCCACCTCCCCCTGTTCCTTGGATCACGGCTCCCTTTCCTAGCTTCAAAGCTCCCATGTGCCTGTTTGACCTTGCTTCTGTTGTCGCTTTGCTGTCTGACTCCAGCCCAGAAGAATCTCATGTTTAAGGCCCCATGTGATTAGATTGGACATAACCTGATCATCCAGGAAACTCTCCCCCTCTCAAGGTCCATAATTTAATCACCTCCGCAAAGTCCCTTTCCACAGTTTCCAGTAATTAGGACATGGCTTCCTAGCATCACTCCAGTACTCAGAGCTGATCCCCAACCAGCCAGGGCCTCTAGGAAGCTCCCGGCAGAATCCAGCTCTGTTTGTAGACCCATTTGCCTAAGGATCCAGGTGGAATTGACATGAGGGGACCCAACTGTGCCATTGACACCCTCCCAGCAAGGGCCTGGGGGCAGGCAGGCGGTATGCACAAGAATGAAACTGGAAAGAGGGCTTTAAATGTGTTCTGGGTGTGAGTAAGGGGGCATTTGGGGAGCAAGGGGACCAGGGTGGTTGAAGGGTAGGAATCGGGATTGAAAGGTAAGTGAAGGGGTTCAGTAGAGGCTGGACCAGGAGGAGCCTGCAGAGTTCTCAACAGGAAAAGGCAGTTTCCCAGCTATATTTCAAAAGCCTCCCAAAGCTGAGATGGGAGAGTGCAAGCCTTGGAGCTAGGACTCTTCAGAGTGACAGTGGCCACATGTAGGTGATAACTGTAGAGCTGGAAATGGATGAATGTACTCAAGAGCTGCAAGGAGGCAGAATTGACAGCGCTTAGTGATGAATTGTGTGCAAAGGTGGTCTGGGAGAGAGAGGTCAAGGACTCAGGCGAGGGGCCGCCCAAACAAAAATTGATTTGGGGATAGAATGAAAGCCTCTCTCTTTCATGAGTCAATGAGGTGCACTCTGCTTGCCTCAGTCCCCTGGACAAGCCAAACCAGCACCTCAGCTCCCAGAACGGGGCCTGGGGAACTGGCTGCTCCTTTGTTGGATCACTCCTTCCTCATTCTCAGGGGAGAAATGCTACATGCAGACACCCTGTAACTATACTCTTAAAAATCACTCGGATTAGTGCTCTGCTAGGTGAAAACATCCTCTGGTCTTGTCTTGGAATGTCGCTCGGTGCCCCAGTCATGCCCAAGTGCAAACTGCCATTCTATTCACAAGGAGGAGTCAGAGAAGAAAGGGGGAAAAAAAAGATATTTGTTTCTCTAACTGACCCTAACTCAAACTGAACCCTGAACAAACTCACCATGATCTCAGTGTCACTGGAAACCTCACTTTAACTTCAACCACAATATCCAAGCAGCCAACTCAACCTCAACCTCAAGTCTAACCCCAGCCCTAAACTAAACCCAACCCAAGCCCTAACCCCAGCTCAACCCAACCAACCCAACTCAACCTCACTACAACTCTTACCCTAAGCTAAACCCAACCCAACTCTAACCCCAGCTCAACCCAATTCAGTCTCACCCCCAAATATAACCACAGCCCTAAACTAAACCCAGCTCAACCCAAGTCAATCTCAACCCCGAATCTAACCCCAGCCCTAAACTAAACCCAACCCAACACTAACTCCAGCCCAATCCAACCTAACACAGTTCATCTTCCCTCCTAACTCTAAACCCAGTCTTGAACCCAACCCAAAAAACTAACCCAAACACAGTTGAAGTCAACTATAATCCAAACTCTACGCCTCACCCTAAACCTAACGGCACTCCAACCCCTGCCAAACTCAACCTCAATCTCAGACCGATTCTAACTCTGAGAGGTGACGCTTAGAAAGCACACATAGGCCTGGGAAGCAGACTCCTGCAGGACAACGTGAAGTGGAGAGGCAATGCTGGCCCACTGTCCTGACGGATAAACAAAAACCAAGTGGCCATGAGTCCTGGGAGTAAGAGCAGAACCAAGAGTTAAGCTCTGGTCCCTGAGACCAGCCCTGGAGCTGTAGCCAGGCCTCCCTGGGTGGACCTGGGTGGCCAGCGGACTCATGTCCTCATTCACTGTCTTGCACAATCTTCCCTGGCCAGGGCAGCCTAAAGACTGCCTTGCCAGGCTGCCTGGTGGGGGAAGTGGGGTGACCTCGGACCTGCCTTTTCAGTTCAGATGAATGTAAAGAAGCCGGAAAGGGTGGTGCAGAGAGGCCCGGAGGAGGAGCTCAGGAAAAGAGGGAGCTGGGACGGAGGAGACATGAGATACCCGCCAAGAGGAAGCGAATTGGGCTGTCACCATGATACCATTACCCTGCTTCCTCGGGTCTGCTTAACCCTCTGAGTGGGGAGTCGAGGGGGAGGAACTCACCCACAAAAGCAGACGCCCGAACCCAGGGTACTTTCTATCAAGGGGAGCAGACGGTGGGCTCCAGACAGAGGGTCCTAGTGCCTCCCAGGCCCCCAGCTCTAATCTTATCTCTGCTGCCAAGTACATACTAGCCCCAGCCTATCCAGCCACCCCTTCAACAGGTTGCCTCTCAGTTCACCCGCCCAGGAGGGCTGGTGTGGTGGGCAAGAAGCTGCTAGACCCACTCGGGCAGGATTGCTCCCCAGGATGGGGGTTTGGGCTCTAGGATTTGAGGCGTCTGCACTCACTGTGGGCAGCAGGCCTGACACATTTCATTGTCCCAGACTGCAGGGATGCGTGTACCAAGCCCTCTTGGTTTCTGCTGCCATCCCAGTGGTGTGGGAGCACAGGAGTCCTATAGTGCCCTGAGAATGTCTCAGCTTCAGTATGGAGACTGCTAGCTGCACCAGGGCCTGTGCCACTGGCTGTCCTGATATGGGGGAACCCTGCCTCTGCCATCAAGTCAGGTATACACAGGCCGGCAAAGTCTTAGCTTCTCCTGCCACTCCCTCCTCCTGGGCAGTAACATGGGCGTGAACAGGAAAGGAGCCAAGGCTCTCTCAAGGGGATTGTAGGCTGGTATCCTCAGGGAAGTGCTGACATCTCTGTGCCTTCATTTTCCAGCTAAAAAGTGCCCAGCTGGGGCATGGTTTCTGCTTAGTTTAGTGGGAAAATGCTAAGCCCACTTCCACTCCCATCCTAACCATTTGAACCAGCCCTAAAAGTGTTAGTGGTTCAGTCATGTCCATCTCTTTGAGACCCCATGGACTGTAGCCCACCAGGCTCCTTTGTCCATGGAATTCTTCAGACAAGCATACTAGAGTGGGTAGCTATTCCCTTCTCCAGGGGATCTCCTGGGACTAGGGATTGAACCCATTTCTCCTGCATTGCAAGCAGATTCTTTACTGTCTGAGCCACCAGGGAATTCCAGCAGCAAGTCGCTAGTCCTTTCCATGCCTCAATTTGCTTATCTGCAAAATGGAGATAACAAGAGTACTTATTCATACAATTGTTGCCACCATTAAATAAGTCAATACATACAAAGATGCTTATATACAATAGAATGCTTGCCATACCACCTATTAATCACTCAAAAAATTACTGATTATTATTATTGTTACTCATCCCTTAGAGCTCAGTAAAAATGTGGCGTCTCCCACCACCTTGTCTAAAACATGTAGGCTTTGTTATGATCTCTCATCACGTTCTTTTCTTCTCCTTCATGGCATGTTGCACATTTGTAATTATATGTTTACATGCGTGGTTCTTTTGTTTCCTGTATTTCTTCCACCAGACTGGGAGCCTCCATGGGGTGGGGTGGGGATTTCTCCCCACTGCACATTGAGGGGCCAGCACAGCCCGAGTGAGTGGCAGGAGTCAATAAACATTGACAGAAAAGAGTCCCTGAATGATGAAACAGAAGATGCGGTTTAGTAAGTGAGGGGCAGGGTGCCAACAGCTCTGCCTCACTGCACAGGGACGGCCCCCAGCCACCTGCTATGTGTCTGACCCTCGGAGGGAGGCCCAGGCTGGGAGCCGGGAGCCCCTCGGCTGAAGGGTGGTAGGGAGGCTGGAGATCTGGGGGCTGTAGGAAGACCCTCGTCGAGAGGCTGAGAAGGCTCCTGGGTAACCATGTGTGCTCCAGATGCTCAGGACAGAGCTGGGCTCTGGGCACCAGGAAGGCTCCCTTGCCTTGTCCTACCTCCTGTCTGCCCTCCAAGTGGAGACCAGGTGGTGTGAGCTCTTATGGGAGCTGGGGGTAGGGGATGGGAGCAGGGCTGGTGATTTCCAACGCTGCTTCTGCCCTGGGCAGGGGGCTGGCCTCTGGGATGTACCCTAGTCCTTGCCTTGGAATCTTATACCATTTGGGGCATCTCTCTCCAGTTTATTCTGTTTCTGCTTCTCCTGCAGTGATGTCCTAGGAACCTGGGCCGGCAGATAGGCCCTGGGGCTGCTCTGGCCATGAACTCCAGCCTTGGGAGAAACCTGGGCTTGGGGAAGCTTGTCTGAATTCCAGAGTGGCACTCGAAATAGTCCTCATGGAGAAAGAAATGCTCAGTCAGTAGCAGCAGGGGAAGCATCCTTCAGCTCGGGGACCCCCGGGCATCATCTCAGCTTACATGGCCAGCTCGTTGAGGCTGGGGCAGATTTGAAACATAATTAGCAAGCCAAGCCTGCACTTCTCACCTCCCAAGGCCTTGGGACCAGTTGCATGACTGCAGCCCCTGCCCACCAAGAATACTGTTTTTACATTTCCCAATGGCCAGGGCCCTTTCCCTTGCTGACGTGTTCAAGGCACCATTTTCTAATGTACAGACGTTTTACAAGGGAAAAGGGAAAAAAGAAAGGGCTCCTCACATCCCCAACCCAAAGTAAACAAACCCGCTTTTCATTGAAAAGTCCTGACAGAAGCAGAGTGAGCTGAATATCCGGAAAACATATAAATCATGAGGGACGTCCTGAAAGACAGTAAGCAGATGACTGGAGATATTTATGTAGCTATTACAGTCAGACTTGACGTGATGCTTGGGCCCTCGGCAGGAAACCAAAGGGTGACCTCAGGTGGGAGCTATGCTTTGTTCAGATCCTTGAGCCCCCCAGGGACCTGAAGGGAGGGAAACGCACCCCAAAGTCCTATGCCCCGGCCCTAAACCGGAGTGAGTGAGACCTTGAACAAACTAATCGCTGTGTCCAAGATGGTTTGTCGTAAGGAATCTGGAAACTCCATCAAATATAAATCTAAAACTGGGGAGAGGGGCTTTTGGACAAGGCGCTGTTCTCTCAATGGCTAAGGAACTTTATATTACCAAGATGGAAAATGACAAGATCTTAACATACTACAGAGCTTGGTGCCATTTAGGCAGACCTGCCTGAGTCTGAAAGGGGACTTTCCATACAAGCGCAGGAGCAATTAGAAGTCCCCTGCACAGGTCACTGTGTTTAACGGTTACAAAGGTGCCGATGTCCACGTAAGTGTGTCCCATTGGTCACAAATGTCAGCTGTTCTCATCTCTGTGATTCACGTGTGATTCACATGCAGTCCTTGTAGACACAAGCTGGCCTACGATTTAGGGATGGCTCATGTAGCTGGAGGGATCACGCCAAGCTGAAAAATAAGCTTGGCTTCCCCAGGGCCCTTCCTAGGGTGAGGGGCAGAGGGCAGGCCTGGTCCCACCTCTGTGTCTTTCACTTCTGTGTACAATGCCCAACACACGGTTGGTGATGAATAAATAATTACCAGATGATGGAAGGGAAAACTTCTGGGTCTCTTATTCCCCACCCCCTTCCAATAAAAGTCTTATCCTTCAGAGCCCTCCTCAAAGAACCTGACCCCATGGAACAGTTGTGCCTTCTCCTCACACACACCCTGGGTCATCATAGAACACAGCACCTGCTCTCACCTTCAACAGTTGCCAACTAGGGTAGGGCCGGGCCCACTTAGTCAAGACCTGTTGACTGACTATTAAAAGGAAAAAGGAGACTCAGTCTGATCTACTTAGAGATCCCATTGAAACCTCAGGAGCCCCACTTAGTAGAAATTCTTGTGAAGCTGATGCAGGGACATGGGACTTGGAGAATGAGGGAAAGAAAGACCATTTTGTTCTTTCAGTAGAGGAGGGAGCAGTGTGTTGAAAGTGCTAAATAAATGCCAATCTATGAGACACCACGAGATACCACATCACACCCTTTAGGATGGCTAGAATAAAAAAAACAGGTAAGTACAAGTGTTGGCAAACCTGTAGATTGGAACCCCCATATGTTGTTGAAAGTGAAAGTGGTAGTCACTCAGTTGTGTCCAACTCTTTGTGATCCCACAGACTGTAGCCCACCAGGCTCCTCTGTCCAGGGGATTCTCCAGGCAAGAATACTGGAGTGGGTTGCCATTTCCTTCTCCAAGGGATCTTCCCTACCCAGGGATCAAACCCAGGTCTCCTGCATTGCAGGAAGATTCTTTACTGTATGTTGCTAGGGGGGAATTTAAAATGGAGAATCTTCTTTGGAAAACAGTTTGGCAGTGCCTCAGGAAGTTATGCACAGAATCACCCTACGATCCAGTGAGTCCACTCATAGGCACAGAGAAATGAAAATGCCTGTCCACACCACACGTGCACTTGAATGTCCATAGCAGCATTTTTCACAAGAGCCAAAATGTGGAAACAACCCAAACACCCTTCAGCTGATGAACTGATGAAGAAAATGTGGTGTATTTCTAATTTAGGGGTCAGGCACAATAGGAAATGAAGTTTTGGTACATGGTATGTCTTGGGTGAACCTTGAAAACATGATGCTAAGTGAAAGGACTCATGCACAAAAGCCCACATACTGTATGAGTCCGTTTATATAAAACGGGCAGAATGGTCAGTGGGTAGAGACAGAGGCTGGTTTGTGTTTGCTTTGGGCTGGAGAGGGTTGACTGCCAGTGGATATGGGCTTTTGGGTGTGATGAAGTGTTCTAAAATTTAGCTTGTGGTGATGGTTCCATAACTCCGTAAACACACCAAAAGCCAGGGAATTGTACACTGTATATGAGTGAACGATGTACAACTGTGAATTATATCCCTGTAAAGCTGTTAGAAAAACAGTGAATGTGGGTTCCTGTCTTGCCTTGGCCACTTTCTCTGAGCCTGGAGTTCATGGCACAACCATATTGCCTCTTCTGTGGGGCCGTCTGCCTCCCCAGCTTCCTGGTTCTGGGGGTCACAGAGATGATTTCAGTCCAGTTCCTCGGAGACAGCGTCATGGTTGGGCCCCAGGGCCCACTTTGCCTTGCTGATCTTTGTCACAGGAAAAACATAAAACAGAGGAAAGGCGTGCGGACAGCTCCTGATTACTGTTTCCTGGACTTCCAGCAAGCACGTCACTCGAACCCAGCCCAGCCCTGGTGATGTCTGGCTTGTGGGGCGTAGGAACTGCCTGCATCCTGCAGACAGGTGCACTCAAGGAGGGGAGACGTGTAGCATGTCCATGACTGGCAGGGAGACACCCCAGCATTGGTGGGGTGCAGGGGGCGGTGGTGGGAGGGGTGCTCTGGGAACACTAGCTGGCTGTGAGATGCTGAGTGAGGCCTGGGACCACTGTGAACCTCCGTTTCCTCATCCATGAAATGAGGATGGCTGTTGTGAGTCACAGTGAGAAATGTGCAAAGCAGCTTCGTCCAGCGCCCAAAGGACACCCAGTGACAGGTGACACATGGACAAGGTGTGTACACCAGCCGCCAGGTGGGAGGGGGGTATCTGTGTCTCCAATTTCAAAACAAATATGGGGATACACAGGGGCCCAACCCTGGGCAACTCGCACAGGCATCAAGGAGCAGGGACCCAGGACCAGAGGGCTGTACGAGGCAGAGGCTGCCATCAGCCCCATGTGACAAACGAGGAAACAAAACGCAGACTTCAGGAGGTACGGACTAGGGTTTCCTCTCATGCCAGCCAGGGTAGGCACAAAGAGGCCCAGAGAGTGTCAACCAAGGATTCCTCCCTGGAGGAGAGACCAACAAGGCCTGGGTGGTTGGGGCCGCGAGCCACGGGGCTCACCCTCTGCTGCTATTGCCTAACAAGCCCAGGGCCCTTGACACAGCCTCCAGTTATCATGACGCAGGAGAATCAGGTGGGCCTTGGCATCCCACCTCACCTGCCTCATCAGGGCATTTGCAGAAGAGCAAGTTCCCAGTGTCTCAGGCTGTGGGCTGCTGGCAACTGTGTGTCCCTGCCTGCCCAGGGAATCCTGATGTCGGTTACACAGCTACCCTCATAATTGGCATGAGGCGACGGTGGTGGTCCTGGCACCAGGGGACAGGCCCGCCAGACTCCTACATACCTGGGCCTGATTTAATTTTGTCCCCTTCAATTAAAATTAACCCTTTCGCCCTTCTGCAGGGCAGATGGCTCAGACACGGAGCGGCTTTGTTCCAGAGCTTCTCTTTCCTTCTCTTTCCAGACTGTGCATCTCAGACTTTCCTCTCCACTCCAGGAAGCTCCCACCTGCCCTCCCCTCTGTCCCTCTCTTCCTTTTCATTTTATTTTTTTCTAGGAACTGACCAGTAACTGCTTGCTCTTCAGAGGGTAGGAAGGGGAAAGAAGGTCCTGAACATAATTAATACAACTTCATATATTTAGGACTTCCCTGGTGGCTTCTATGGTAAAGAATCTGCCTGCAATAGCAGGAGACCTGGGTTTGATCCTTGGGTTGGGAAGATCCCCTGGAGGAGGAAATGGCAACCCACTCCAGTATTCTTGCCTAGAGAATCCCAAGGACAGAGGAACCTGGTGGGCTACAGTCCATGGGGTCGCAGAGTCAGATATGACTTAGCAACTATCATTTTCATGTATTTGGAGCTTTGGGAAGCCAGAAGCATCCAAACAGTGTCTCGTGTTAAAGTAACAGAGGAAAAGTGAAAAAAAACAAAAAAACAAAACCGAAAACCTTTCTACCTCTGCTTCCCTCCCACTCCTCTTAAAAGAAACAAAGAAAGTTTCTGTACACATAGATTCCCACAGTGATATAAGTTTTTAAAACAGCGCAAACATTGATCTTGGCAGATGGCCGCGTGGAAAGAATGGGCAGTACCACATGACACAGTGGCTTGAAGAAGGTAAGATGCCCTCCCAAGAAATCCCAGTGCAGGGCATCTTTGCAAGTCTGTTCACAGATGCCAGAGCAAATCAGACCTGGGCCCACGAGGCTCTTGCTGCAGAGCAGCACCCCAGTCCCCAGGGAGTGTTTCCCTGTGCCCGCTGTTGGGCTCACAGATGGAGGGTTATGTGGGGCAGGCCTCACCCAGGCAGGGGCACTGGCTGCACTGGAGTCCCCTGCCTCCTTTGAGCTCACTGCCTGGTGGGCACAGCTGCCAGGAAGTGTGAGTTGACTGACTGAGGAGGAAGAAGGGATGAAGGACTCGTGGGAGCAGGTGTGGACGGACCACAGGAGTAGGGTGGGACTAGAAGACAGGAGGAAAGAGGGACAGAGGGAGGGACCAAAGGAGGGCTCTTTTCCAGACTCTCATGTGTTTGAAGCCAAGTAGTATGAAGTCCGGGCTTCTCTGGCAGCTCTGATGGTAAAGAATCTGCCTGCAATGCAGGAGATCCAGGTTTGATACCTGGGTTGGGAAGATCTCCTGGAGAAGGGAATGGCTACCCATTCTGGTATTCTTGCCTGGGCAATCCCATGGACAGAGGGGTCCAGGGCTAAAGAGCAAAGACTCTGGGGTCCAATGTGGGTCTGTACCCCTGCTCTGCTATGACTTTGTGGGCACCTCCTAACCTTGCTGAACCTCTGTTTCCACATCTGTGAGTGAGAACAGGACAGAATCTGGTTTCTGGGGCCCCTGGGAGGCTGAAGGGGCTACTGCTTGTGGACATACCTACAGCTCAGTGCCAGGGCCTGGGTCCATGTGGCCACTATGCTAGCCTGGGAGAAGGAGGTGGGGAGGCTGTGCAGAGTGGTGGGCTGTGAGAGGGCAATCAGAGCACTCCCAGGAGGGTAGGGCAGGCAGGTGACTCCAGGCGGGCTCAGAGGGAGGACCCCTAGCCTAGGAATAGCCCAGCCTGTGACTTGCAGACCCTGAGAGAGCACCCGCCCCTGGGGTGAGACCAGGCTAGGCCAGAGCATGGCTTCTGGGCCCATGGCCTTCAGAGCGGGGAAACTGAGGCCCAGAGAAGTTTAAATTGCCTAACTCATCATCCCCACATTGGACAGAGACAGGGCCAAAAATCACCAGTGTAGCATCACTTTCCTTCTTGGCAGCCCCACCAGTGGGCCAGCAGGACCCAGGGATGGTTCCATGCCCCCGCCCACCGACACCTCCCCGGCAGGGCAGGGTGTTGGCTGGTCGCCCTCCTTCCAAGGGTCCTGTTTGTCTGGAGCCAGAAAGAAGGAAGTTTCCATGCAGGTGCTCTGAACTCACAAAGCCCCGGGCCCTTGCAGGCCCTGTCTGAGCGTCAGCTTTGATTAGCGCTACCTGTCCTGTTTGTCAGACTCTTCCGGCTAATTGAATTCTGGATTCCTCCACGGCCCTGCTCACACGTCCAGAGGCAACAGGAAAATTTTAGGAAAATGCTCCTCTAAGAGAAACGGAAAATCTGGGGCCTGAATACCATGCATGTGGCCTCCAAGGCTTCTCTTCTAGCCCTCTCTTTCCCTGGGTAAAGTGAAAAGTGAAAGTATAGTCATTCAGTCATGTCTGACTCTTTGTGACCCCATGAACTGTAGTCCACTAGGCTCTTCTGATCATGGGGATTCTCCAGGCAAGAATACTGGAGTGGGTTGCCATTCTCTCCTCCAGGGGATTTTTCCAACCCAGGGATTGAACCTGGGTCTCTTGCATTGTAGGCAGATTCTTGCGGTCTGAGCCACCAGGGAATTCCCTGGGTGCTGGGTGGGAATTCTGGAAGCTTTCCACACACACACACACACACACACACACACACACACACACACAAGGATTACCTATCCTCAGTGTTCACATCCATAAAATGGGGTTACAACTGGGGTTAATGACCATGGGGGTGAATGCCTAGGTTGGCCTCTTGCCCACACTAAGCAGGTCCTGCTCCTTGCCAGCTCTAGAGCAGGTGCTGGGGGAGATGATAAAGCCCCCACCCTGCAGAACTTGTCCTCTCACTCAAGAAGAAGAACAAGAAACAGGTACACTAATAAACAGAATTGTTGTTCATGATTAAAGCAATAACAAATGAATTCAAAGAAGACCAGAGGTGGGCAGTGTGGGGAGTCCATTTCAGATTGGGTGGTCTAGGGAGGTCTATTTCTCTGGAGCTGTGACTTGGAGATTGAGAGGGACATGGGAAGAGAGTTCCAGGCAGTAGGATAGCACATGCAAAGGCCCTGAAGCAGCACGGGCTTGGCTTGTTCATGAGCAGCAGGTGGCGTCCACTCAAGGAGGAGGGTGGAGGAAGAGATGAGAGACAAAGGCAGGGCTGGACGGAGTAGGGCTTTGTGAGACCTTCCTGGTATCCTATGTCTTCACCCATCAGTGGGTGGGCAGTGGCCAGAGGGCTGGGGATAGTGGCCCCTGGCTATTGCATGTGACAGCTGGTTTATGCACCCAGGACCCCTTGCCCCGAGGCAGACACAGCTGTTCCCTGGATATCTGTGGGCACCAGCAATGTGCATTAGGGAGCAAAGAGCTTCACCTTATTGACATCAGAGTGGGCTGCCGGGTTACTGCTCTCCTCCTTCCACTGCCAACCATCCCCTCCTCAGTGCCAAGCATGAACCCTGGTAACTGAGGCTGGAACCAGGTGCCTAGTAGAAGCAACAAGCTCTTCAGGGGCTAACTGAGAACCTCACCATCTCTTATGGGTCTCCCCATTTAGAACAATTGGTCCCAAAGTCCCATGCTTATAATAATCATATTAATAACTCATGCTTGCAATAATCATATCAATAATTTAATAATAAATAATAGTTCACATTTATTTGTCAATTACCATGTACCAGGCTCTGAAGAAGGGCTTCCCTGGTGACTCAGATGGTAAAGAATCTGCCTGCAATGCAGGAGACCTGGGTTCAATCCCTGGTTTGGGAGGATCCCCTGGAGAAGGGAATGGCTACCCACTCCAGTATTCTTGCCTGGAGAATTCCATGGACAGAGGAGTCTGGCGGGCTATAGTCCATGGGATTGCAAAGAACTGGACTTGACAGAGTGACTAACACTTCACTTCAGGCTCTGAACTACATATATTACACAACTCAACTCAACCTACATGATAACTACATGAAAGAGGTCTGAAAACTGAGACACACAGAGAAGTCAAGCAACTTGTCCTTGGTCACACAGCTGGAAAGTGGCAGAACTCCCAATGAATGACTTCTCTCTGACATCTGCTGCCGGTAATAGTCATTGCAAAGCAGCCCCAGTTTACTGAGCACATACTATGTTCAAGGCACTAACTCCCAACCCCTCCCCCCAAACTTCCCCACCCCCCACCCCCATCATTCTCCACATTGGCACGTTGTAAGCATTGTTCATCATTGTTCCCAAAAGGAGTCTTTTTAGACCATTTTTCCTAATCACCCCTTCCTGTGAAATTTTCATACCCCAAATAAACTGTGCATCTCTTTACGGATCTGTGCTTTGAACCTAAAGTGAGTACCTTTTTGATCCACTTCTCATAAATACGAGGTGGGGAGGGATACCACTCTTGGAGAACAAGAGTGTGGCCTCGAACTCATGGGTTCCTCAGGACATCTGTATAGCAGGTGTGACTATTTTGTGAGGAGCCTGAGGTTCTGAGGTTCAAGACCCTGTCCCTGGTCACTCAGGGGAGTCAGGGTCAGAGTTGGCCTTTGCTGATGACAATAATGGAGTCATTTACAAGACAGCAAACACATAGCTGAATCTTCCGATCTGGCCCCGTGACCTCCTGGAAGTCAAATGCGTGAATGTTTACACATGCCTCTTCCCGTGGGTCTGGGTTCGGGGTTCCAATCTCTGCAGTCCCTGACCTCTGACCTGGAGTGCAGGCTTTCAAGGAAGCACTTAACCATGATTTCAGGGGCTGAACATACGGTGCCAGGAGCCCCACTACCATGCTCTGCCCTGTCCATCTGTGGACAGGATACTCAGGAGTGTGCAGTGGGGGGGGGGGTCCCTGGAATTGCAGAGATGCCCCAGAGGTGACAGGCACATCTGGGAACAGCAGAGGCTGCCGTTGGTGGCCCCTGAGGGCAAGAAGTGTCATCTCCCGAGGCCCTGGCCTGGCTGTCACCCTGCCACCTGCCCTCCCTTTTCCGAGAAGGAAGTCAGGGACACTGGGAAACAGGCTCAGGGGACTGATGGACCCCTCAGGCTCGGCCCACTGACCTTCCTCCTGAGAAAATACTAGCAGCAAGCAAATCTAGGCCTTCACCCAGCACCCAAAATAGCTGGCACCTCCGGCCCAGGCCTCCATGTCCTGAGGAAGCTCCTCAGAGCTGTGGAACAATGGGGCATTTTGCACCTGGGTCCTCCCAGACAGGAAGCTGGGCCCTCAGCAGCGACCCCACAGCCTGAGGCTTGCACCTGGGTCCAGAGGCCAGGTGTGGCCTGGTGTCCCTCAGCTGGAGCCAGGGGAGGAGATGAAGGATAGGAAGCATCAGATGGCCTGTTCAGCCCTGAGGCGCAAGGGACTTAGGTGGAAGCTTGGAGGGCCACTGACCAGAAATAGGAATGAACGGATAGACAGACAAATTGGGGGTCATGCCAAACCCTGCCTGGACCCTGGCTGGGATGTCCCCCCAGGAAGCCCATCCTAAAGTCCAGCAGTTGTCAAGGGTCTCCTCTGTACCAGAGACTGTGTGCCTTGGTGGGTCAGGCCCTGCTCCTTGCTCCTGCTGCCCTGGTCCCTCATCTTTCCTTGAACACACCCTGCACGCTTGTGTCCCAGGGCTATTGCACGTGAGTCAGGTGAGGAAGGGGGACCTTGTCAGCCTGCAGAAAGAACATGCAGCCAGACAGGCCAAGGGGAACAGCAGGGCCATGGACAGAAACAGACAGGAGGGAACAGCACCCAGAACTACCTAGGACCTCCTTAGAGCCCCCAGGAGCTCAGGTGCTAATTCTTGGAGCTACTGCTGTGTGACCTCTAAGGAGACCTTAACCTCCCTGAAATGCACCCAGTTACGCTATGTAGTGCCATTGGGAGGTGTGGCCTCTGTGATCAGAGCTCTGCAAATGTTAGCTATTATTGCTTGAACCATGGGAAAATGCCATTTTCCATGGATAAAAAAGTCAAATATTGGTAATTTCCTATGATTCCACCTAATAGTATTAATTATCTGAGACAGTAGCTGTAGTAATTTAAAGTATAATGTACTTTATATACAAAAATGCCTCCAGGGCACCCAGCAGAACATTGCAGAATCACATATGAAAGTGCTTAGCAAACTATTAGCATGATACAATGTCATTTACAAAGATAAATGTGGAATTCTCTTTGAAATAAAGCTCAGAGCTTTGTCCTTAAAGTCACAAGGGGTGAGGGTTTGGCCACCAAAAGAGAAACCGCAAAGGAAGACCAGAACTTTACAAGCACAGAAATTAAGCTCTCATAGATGCTTCAAATTTTACCAGTCTTTTGGGATGGATTCACAGCAGTCCAACTTACAAGAGACTGATGTGTAACCCCCTCCATACGTGCTTATCCATTTGAAGGGACAACTGTGACTGTGGCCAGATTGGGATCTTTGGGTCAACTCCCCATGGTTTGCGCTAGTGGTTGTGAGGGCCTCTGGGGAGTCAGATGGGCCTCCAAAAGGCTAAAAGGGGCACAGGAGTCAGAGAAACACCACACAGAAGATGGAAATGCCCAGGACACAATCCACCAACCTCAGAGGAGTCTGATGAACAATTTGACTCGCTACGGGTACCCATCAGAAATCACGGCCCGCGACTTGGATAACACTGGCCAAATGCTATCAAGTCCTTGTCCTCTGACCCCCACCCCCTTTCCTGTGTTCCCCAAGAGCCCCTCCCCCATCCTCCTGCATCTGAATTTCCAAATCCACTGATGGGAGAGAGGATTGTAGTTGGTATGTGGCTGCATTTTTACTTTGATACCTGGAATCTCAGAAGGCACCAGAGCAAAGGGAGGGAGAAGTGAAATGTAGGTTTAGGTTTGGCGTGAAATCTTTAAGGTCTTTATTGAATTTGTTACAATGTTTCTTATGTTTCGAGATTTGGTTTTTTGGCCATTAGGCATGTGAGATCTTAGCTCCCTGATTGGAGATCCAGCTCCCTACACTGGTTGGCGAAGTCTTAACCACTGGACTGCCAGGGAAGTCTTGCATTTATTTTAATGTGAAATGAGCATCCGAACCCTTGCTGTGGACCTGGGAGTACCAGTGCCCTGGACTTTCCCTCCTGTCTCCTGGTGATGGGCTTGTGTGCTCTTGGCCTGGGACCACAGTCTGGAGCAGGTTGTGGCAGAGATGGATGTGGCAACAACGAGGACTCCTCTTTTTCCTGCCACTAAGCAGACTCCTGCCCTGGGCCCCTGTGAGTCCAGCTTGCGTGGGTAGCCCGTTCTAGCAAGCCAGCAGCTCTTGGTTGGTGGGAACATGCTGAGTGCTGTGTGGCCTGAACATCACCCGCCAGGGGCTAAGGGAAACCAGAGTGGGGCCCCGGCTCGTCTGCAGGGCAGTGAGCGCCACTGCTGACAGGGCAGGGGAGGCAGGAGATGAGGAGTGTGTCTATTCTGGCATCAGCCAGCCTCCAAAAAGCCACAGAGAACATTCACCACAAGCCAGCAGGCCCCATGCAGCAAACTGCCTCCCTGGCTTCCTCTCTCTGACTTGGAGTCTCTCTGGTGTGTCTGAAAGGGCCAGGAGAAAGGGGGCAGAGGCAAAACGTGGGGCTCAGCCTGGGAGTCTTGGCCCTCCATCCTTCCACCCCCACCCCTCTCACTCTCCTTCTGCCCGTGGTGAGCAATGAAAGCAAGCATGGCCCCTGCCTTCTGTGAACTCAGGGACCAGCAGGCAGGGGGCTTCCACAATTGCTCAGCAGGAGAGTCCAGCCACAGCTCTAGCAATGAAGAGTGGGTGCTGGAGGCCACCACCAAGGGGCCAGGCAGGGTCAGTGAGCTCAGGGGTGAGAAGAGCATCCTGAGCAGAGTAGATAGCACATGCAAGGGCCCTGAGGTAGGAAGGTGTGTACTAAGAGGAGGAAGGGGGCCACGACTTGCTTTTGAATCCTCCCAGGTCATCAACAAGAATGGACTGGAGGTGGCTGGAGGGAAACCATGTGGCCTCAGATGAGGGATGATGTCAACCCTCCTTGGCCAGCCCCCTGTTGCAGACCAAGGTCTCCACCATATTGGATTTGCATTCCAGTCCCCACCACCACCCTGTGAGGTGGATTCTAAGAGTCCCATTCATCACGGGAGTAAGGTGAAAACAAGAGGATGCACACCACGCTGAGGATCTCTGCTGCTTTGTGCAGAAGCCAGGACTCCAGCCCAGGACAGACAGATGTGAGCAACAGCCCCTCCCCTGTCCATGGGTCCATGGAGTGGGCAAGGGCTTCCCAGACCCTGAGGGGCTGTTTCCACATTAGCTTTGGGATACCCACACCTCCTCAGTCCTTTACAAGCCCACCAGTGGAGGCCGACTGGCCTACTTACACCCCCCAATGCTGACACAGGCGCCTCCCTTCTCCTTCAAGAGACAGGCCCACTGCTCTCCCCAAGAAGCCGGATGTTGTTGTGCCCCACCAGCCACTGGCCAAAACCCTGTGGCTCCCAGGGCCCATCTCAGACCCTTACTGGCATTTTCCGGGATTGATTTTGTACTATGGAGTCCCTTGTTGTCGCTCCATGGAGCTGAGGCTTCACTGTCTCGCTTACACCTGAACTCTCGGGAGCAGCACTGTTCCTGTTTCCAACAGCCACTAAGTCCCGAGCATCTCATGCCCTGGTGAAGTGTGTGGCCTCAGGGCCGTTCCCATAGCGACCACCGTGGCGCTCGCTCACCGGGCCGTGGCCTACTTCAGGCGGGACTGACACAGAGCTGACCTCCAGGGGTGCTGTGTGTAGCTAGCTGTTCCGGCCATCACAGCACAACCCCACGCCCTGTGCCTGTAGCGAACCTGGTGGTGACAGAGTCTCAGCACCTGTGACCATGCCAGGCAAGGGGGTGGCACTCGGTATGTATTAGCAAGGATTGTTATTATTACACTCTTCCACTAGAATAAATGGCAACCCAGTCCGGTATTCTTGCCTGGAATATTCCATGGACAGAGGAGCCTGGCAGGCTACAGTCCATGGGGTTGCATAGAGTCAGACTTGACTGAGTGACTTAGCCCTCACACACGCAGCCCATTATTAATCATTGTTATGTTTGAGTGCTATGCTCAGCACTTGCCACGTGTGATCTCAATTCATCCTCCTAACAACCTGTGAAGTGCTCATCTCTCTATAAGACGCTGGAGGCCAGAGAGGTTAAGTGACTTGCTCAAAGTCACACAGTGAGTAGAGGAGCTGGGGTTTGAACTCAGGACCACCGACTCCACACTTCAGGGCTTTAAGCCAGGACATGGAACTACCCCTTGAAGCTGCCCACTCCAAGGGTCTCAACCCAGCCCGGGAGGGTTGGGGGCTTGCTGCCTTAACAGAGGAGGTAAGGGGAAGGCCATTTATCCTCAATCCCTAACCTTGGCCCATAGGAGACACTTTATGTTTTTCCAAATGTGGATGAAGGACCCTGCGCATTGAGGTGTCCAGTAAAGATGATCAAAATGCAGATTCCTGGGCCTCACCCCACACCACTGACCCTGAACCTCTGAGCAACTGACACCCTGCCCGAGTAGGGATTCAGCAAATGAAATGCAGGACACCCAGTTACATTTGAATTTCAGATAAACAATGAATAGCTGTTTAGCATGAGTATGTCCCAAATGTGTCATGGGACATACGCTACCAGATTACTTGCTGGTCATCTGAAATCCATATGTAACTAGGTGTCCTGCATTTATCCTGGGAACTCTTTCCCTGGGTGATACAGGTACCCAAGGAATAAAACCTCTCCCAATAGGCAGGTCTGTATGGAGTCCACAGGGGTGTGCCAACCCTGGTTCAGATCATGGCTCCAGCATGAGTAACACAGGAGAGGCCCCCACTCTCAGCTGCACCACCCAGGGTCACCACCAGCATGCACGGCTGGGGAGAGTGAGGCTCAGAGAGGGTAGGCTGGTGGAGACACCTCTGAGAGGGGCTGGGGAAAGAGGCCCTGTGGATGGCCAGACCCCCAGTGGAGCTCAGGCAGGCCTTCCTGGCAGTCGGGGCCATCTGGGCTCAGACTTGAACACCCGGCACCTCTCGAACAGGAAACAGACCACCCTTGCTCCCCTGAGACAGGTTCCCACCCCCGGTGAGCAGATGGCCAGGCAGAGAAGGAGGGTGGTAGAGAGGCCAGGTAGGGGAGCAAGAGATCAGCCCAGATGCCTTTGCATGGCTCGGAGCAGCAGCCGGCTCTGTTTTCCTTCCAGCCGCAGAGATTGAGCCTGGTTCAGGGAAGGAGAAAATATACATGCATCCAACACCCACCAGCCCTCTGGCTGTTTCATCTCCTAGAAACCCAAGGTTTAGCAAGCCTAATTAAGCATCTCCTCCGCTGTCTTATGTTATGTGGAATGTAACTACTTATGAAACCTGGCTCATCTTTGATCAGGTGCCAAGGGGTCAGTGGCTCTGTTGGGACCCGTCTGTGTTTGAGGTTGGGAGCAGGTGAGGGGGTGCCAAGAAGCTTCTTTTGAGCAATGTTTTAACTTATGAGACTTCCTCTTCTCCCTTTTGGTCCAGCATGCGCATCACTCCATCCCAAATACCCTTGAAGATGCTTTGGGAGTTTAGAGATTGACTCTCTTCCCCAGGTCCTAAGAGCTGAATGGCACTGGGTTTGAACCCTCTGACTATGACTTTGGGTGAGTCACATAAGCTTTCTGAACCTTTCTCAAATCTATGAAATGGAGCTGACACTATTTCGTTCTAGGGTCATCGTAGGAGAGTAGAACACAGGGCCTGTCACGTTGTTGGTGCCCTGTGAGTC
Source organism: Antilocapra americana (assembly GCA_007570785.1). Lineage (NCBI taxonomy): Eukaryota > Metazoa > Chordata > Mammalia > Artiodactyla > Antilocapridae > Antilocapra > Antilocapra americana. The sequence continues at coordinate 4,556,997 of ML660204.1, read as the reverse complement.
GTGGATGTTATGCTGGTAAGTCCACACTTCTTGCAGTGTTGGTTTACTGTCCATCTCTCGTGAGGAGCTCCATGGGGACTGGACCTTGACTTTGTGCCCTGCTGGGTCACTAGCACTAATCTGGAACAGCTTCAGGCTCATGGATTAGTGTTAGGTGGGTTTTCAGCAGATAACTGAATGAGGGAATAAATGCCCTGGGGTCTGGGAGAAGCTGGAGTTCATGCAGCTGAATGGCCACCTTGAAGGAGAGTAGGGTTAAGGCAGGATACAGTTCTGACAGGTGCACAGAGTACTTTCAAAGATGTTTTCAAAAGTGGAAATTATTGTCCCCATTTTCAGATAAGTAAACCAAGGCTCAGAAGGGAGAATCAAATTCCCAAGGCTGCTAAGAAAATGAAAATACAAACGTCTCCTCTTGCTATTCATGTGTACCCTCGTATGATCTCGTCCTATATAGACCAGAACTGACAAAGACCTAGGTAAAAAAAAGAACCGAATAGCCCTAAAATATAAAACATGTTTTGACAAATAAAAAAAAAAGCAATGAGTAAAGCATATTAATGGATAATTCACCATGAAGAAAACATAAATTGTGTCTTAAAAGATATGTAATCTCATGGGTTTCTCAGGTGGCTCAGCAGTAAAGGATCTGCCTTCCAATGCAGGAGACTCAAGTTCAATCCCTGAGTCAGGAAGACCCCCGGGAGAAGGAAATGGCAACCCACTTCAGTATTCTTGTCTGGAGAATCCCATGGACAGAGGAGCCTGGCGGGTTATAGTCCATGGGGTTGCAAAAGAGTTAGACACAACATTGCAACTAAATCACAACGATCTCACTCAAGGAATACAGATTAAGACCATGCTGAATTGCTCACTTTTACCCATCAGATGTACAAAAGGCCAAAAGTTTAATATATTCTGTGTTGGTTAAACTTTGGAAAAACATGCACTCTCATACACTGCTGGTGGGTTTATCATTTGGCACAGCCCTTAATAGAATATAACAGGACAATATTTACAAGAATAACAAATTCATAATGTACTTTTGGAATTAGCAATTCCAATTCTGAAATTTTATTTTACATAAATACTTGCACATATTCACTGAAGTATTTTTTCTAATAGCAGAAAATTGGAAACAATCCAGTTAAATATGATGCAGCTTTAACAAGAGAGAGAAGGGTAGGAAGTTACCCCTACCTGTGATTTTTCAGTAGCTCTTTACCTGTCTCCCTTTGAACGTTTCAAAATCTCTTTGGCATCTGGGGGACTCTGGAGAATCATATCCAAGTATTAATAGCCAGAAGCATAAGTTTTAAAATTTGATTTACAGGTAAATCCTCTTGGGAGTGGGGGGAAACTGCTTTTGCTTACCACAATCTGTTACATATGTAAATGTGTAAAATAATTACAGTTATATGAAAAAGTCCCTCACAACTTACCTCTCTGCCTTTAAGTGTCGTTTTTGTTTTTTAGTCGATAAGTCATGTTCAACTCTTTTGCTACCCCATGAACTATAGCCCACCAGGCTCCTCTGTTCACAGGACTTCCCAGGCAAGAATACTAGAATGGGTTGCCATTTCCTTCTTCAGAGGAATTCACAACCCAAGGATGGAACCATGTCTCCTGCTTGATAAGTGGATTCTTTACTGCTAAGTCACCTGGGAAGCCTGATTTAAAGTTAGGAAAGAAAAAAAGATCCCCATCACTTGACAAGAGTGCCAAAATTATCCGATGGGAAAAGAACAGCATTTTTGACAAATGGTGCTGGGATAACTGGATGTCCACCTACCAAAAAATGACATTGGATCCCTACCTCACATTATATACAAAAAGTAATTTAAAATGGATCAAAGATCTAAATATAAGAGCTAAAACTATAGAACTCTTAGAAGAACACATAGGAGCAAGTGTCCATGACCTTGACTTGGCAAAAAGATTCTTAGATATGACAGTATGTGCAATAATTGGAAAAAATAGATAAATGGGACTTTTACAAAACTAAAAATGTTTATGCCTCAAAGGGCACCATCAACAAAGTGGAAAAGACAACACACAGAATGGGAGAAAATACCTGCAAATTGAATAAGGGATTTGTGTCCAGAATATATAAAGAACACTGACAACTTAAACACAAAGAGAAATAACCCAAGTTTCAAAATGGGCAAAGGTTATTTCTCCAAGGAAGGTATACAAATGGGCAATAATCTCATGAAAAGATACTTAGCATTATTAGTCATCAGAGAAAAGTAAACCAAAAGTGTAATGAGACACCATGCTATAACCACTAGGGTGGCTTGAAACAAAAGTCCAATAATAAGTGTTGGCAAGTATGTGGATAAATCAGAATCGTCTTACATGGCTGGTGGGAATTTTAAAAGGATCAGAAGTTTTGGAGAACAGTATAGCAGTTTCCCAGATGATTAAACAGAGGGTTACCATGTGACCCAGCAGTTCCAGCCCTAGATATATCCTCAAGAGAAATGAAAACATATGTCTACACAGAAACTTGTACACAAATTCTATAGCAGTATTATCCACAATAGCTGAAAAAAATCCAAATTTCTATCAACTGAATAATGGGTAAACAAAACATGATTCATCCAAATAACCGAACATTCATTACCCTCCTGTGAATAGGAATAAAGTCCTGACACATGATACGACTTGGACGACCCTCGAAAACATTACAGAAGACAAATAATATATGATTCCACATACACGGAGGTCCAGAGCAGAGAAATCTATAAAGACAAAAAGTAGGTTTGTGGTTGTTTAGGCCTGGATGTGGAGGTTGGGATAGAGGTATGGTAGCTAATGGTGATGGGTTTCTTTTTGCGGTGACAAAAATGCTTTAACATTGACTGACTGGGCATTTACTGTAAAATACTAAAAACTATTGAATTATACACTTAAAATGGGTGACTAGTTTGGCAGATGTATTATATCTCAATAAAGTAAAAGGAAGGAAGAACAAGATGGCGGAGGAGTAGGTGGACATGGAGTACATCTCTCTTCATGGATACATCAGGAATAGACCTTCAGACACAGAAGTGCATGCAGAACACCAGGTGGACAGGGGCACCTGACCAGTGGGAAATAACATATAGAATCATGAAAAACTCAGTAGGATGAAGGAACTAGGGGAAAAACAGAAGTGTTAGTAGGACTGGACTTGCCCTTGGTGAGTGGGGGAACTGAAGCAGGAGTCTGATCTCCACATTGGGGCAACTGTCTGAGTCAGAGGAGAAACATTTAAGGGTGAGAGTGAAACATCTGATCTGTGGTAGCCTAAATGGAATGAGAATCAGACAGTCCTTGCCGCAGCCATACATAACAGATAGGGACACAGGTACCCTGGAAGGCACAGCGGCTGGAGCTGGAGTTTAGGAATGGTGGCGCAATCCCAGGGCAGGGCTGCTGTTGATTGTGGAGAGATGGATCGAGGGAATGTGAGGGAGAAGATTGTGGTGAGCAATGCCTGTGGAGGCAGCCATGGAAGCAAGGCGATATTGCTGAGTCATGTGTAGAGGTGGAGCCATCACCATAGCCTCTCTCTCCCAACCCCCCAGCATCAGCAGCTGAACAGTAGAGAGTCTGGCTCATCAAACTCCTGACACACTGAACTATAGAGTAAGACCCCATCCAGGGTGCCCCTTTAAGTGTCTGACCTGCAGATCTACTGAGTAGGACCCCCCCCCGGGGGGGCCCCTCTATGTGCCTGACTTGCCAAACAACAGAGGACCCTAGGCAAGGGAACTCTCTAATTGCCTGAATGGAGGGAGCTCCAGAGAAAGACTGGCCAAAGAGGCCTTCTGATCGCCAGCTACAAGAGGCTCGAAAAAAGACTCTGATAGGGCCATAACTCCTGTGGTGGAGGCAGTCCGTGTCCAGGCACACTTGGTGCCGTCAGGGTCCCTGCAGGCCAAGCAGCTGTACCACCTCCACACCTGGCCCTCACAGAGGAGCAAACCCAAGTCCTCCAGGGCAGCCGCAGGAGCAAACCACAGTAGACGACCCATATGCAGAGGTGGAACTAAAACCACAATTGAAATCCAGGGGCAGTGTGGCTAAGGAAGAACACTCAAAACCTTCCCACCAGCTATACAAGCTGCAGATTTAATCCACATGATCAACTAGGCAGACTCTGGGTCTATGGAATATACAAAAGGTTACTGAGCGCTCCCACAAAAGAAAACGCACTAGTTCTGATAGCTGTGGACATTGGAGGCAAGGACACATAAGAGTTCAAGATTAGAATCTGATTAGAACCAGATTAGAATCTGAACTGCCCCCACAGCAGGTCTGAGATCAGCAAAGTATTGGAGGGCATCCTAGGGAGGTGAGGTGGACTGTGACTCCCAGAGAGGGAACGGACTCTGACAGCAGTGACTCAAGAAAAACATTTATTATTCTTATGCTTTGACTTGTTCTGTAGATTCTTTTGGATATTTTTTCTTTTTTTTTTCTTCCCCCCCACCTATTGTAGTTGTCGATTTTATTGGCTCTATGAAATCTAATTAAGCTTTTGAGCTTTTTTTTCCTCAGTCACATTTTTTATTGTTGTTATAAACCTCTGCCTCTATGTTGGGCATTCGCAGTTCTGTGGAGTTTTCCTTTATTTTTTTCTTTTCTCTTTTTTTAATTTTAATTTTTTAAACCTATTATTATTTTTTCTACATTTATTCCTTTGTTTGCTTTTCCTACTGTTCTTTTCCCCTTGCAGTTAATCTTTAATGTATATAAATCTTCTTTATCTACCTCTATTTAACTTGACATATCTATTCTTTCTTTATTTTCTCTCTTTCCTTTCCTCTTAACATATTTGTTAGTTTTATTTTCATTGCTTTATCCCCCAATTGGCACCTTGCTTTAGCTTTGTTTTCCAGTTTGTGTTTTTGTTAGTTTTTTTCTGGTAGATATAATTTTTGGTTTCCTTTTTTCACTGGGTCAATCTGTTGTACTTTATTTTTGTTGTACTGTTTTGATTTTGCTTATGGGTATATATGTATATGTATACATTCAGTCACACTTTTTACTGTTGTTATAAACCTCTGCCACTACATTGTGCTTTTGCAGTTCTGTGGAGTTTTCCTTTTTTTCCCCTTTTTTCTTTCTTCTTCCATTTTTTTCTTCTTTTCTCCTTTTTATAATTTTATTTCTTAAAAACCTATTATTTTTTTCTACATTTATTCCTTTGTTTGCTTTCCTACCATTCTTTTCCCCTTATAGTTAATCTTTAATGTACATAAAATTTCTTCATCTACCTCTATTTGACTTTGCATATCTATTCTTTCTTTCTTTCCTTTCCTCTCAACATATTTGTTAGTTTTTCCCTACTTGGCACCTTACTTTAGTTTTCCAGTTTGCGCTTTAGTTAGTTTTGTTCTTAACTGGTAAATATAACTTTTGATTTCCTTTGATTGCCAAGTCATTATACAGTACTTTATTTTTGTTGGACTGTTTTGACTTTGCTCATGGGTGTATATATATATGTGTGTGTGTGTGTGTGTAGTCCATTATTTTAATTATTATTTGTCTGATTTTGTAACTGGCATTTGTCTGGGGTTCATCTTTGGTTTCTTGTTTTCAGATATTTGTTTAAATCTCACTTAATGCCATAACAAACCACTTGTGGAATCTTCATTCCTGACCAGAGATCAAGCCCTGAGCCTTTGAAGTGGGAGCACTGACTCCAAGACCCTAGACTACCAGAGAACTAACCCTAGGGAGTATCAGATAGAGCTCATAGAAAGGAAACCATTTGAATACAAGACCTGGCATCAATCCACCAGGAGCACCCAGTGTAGGCCTCCTCATCTAAACAACAAACAAAACAAAACTACAAACCCAGTCATCAGCAGACAGGATTACCACATCCCTCAACTCAGCCTTGCCCATCAGAGGAAAAACAAACAAAAACTCAGCACAAATCTCACCCTATATGAAGCTTGCACAAACCACTGGACCAAACTTAGGAGGGCAGAAACCAAAAGGAAGAAAGAATTCAACCTTGAAGCCTGGGAAAAGGAGACTTCACACACAATAAGTTAAAAAATAATAAGAATGAAAAGGCAGAGAAATACTATGCAAATGAAGGAACAAACTAGAAATAAATGAAGAGGAAATAGGCAAACTACCTGAAAAAGAATTCAGAATAATGATAGTAAAGATGATTAAAAACTTTGAAAAAAAGTAGAGAAAATGCAAGAATCAATTAAAAAAGACGTAGAAGAATTAAAGAATAAACATACAGAGATAAACAACACAATTACTGAAATTAAAAATACTCTAGAAGGAATCAATAGCAGAATATCTGAAGCAGAAGAACGAATCAGTGAGCTGGAAGATAAAATGGTGGATATAACTTCTGAAGAGCAGAATAAAGTAAAAAAAACTGAGGATAGTCTCAGAGACCTCTGGGACAATAGCAAATGCACCAATATTTGAATTATAGGGGTCCCAGAAGAAGAGAAAAAGAAATGGAATGAGAAATTTTTTGAAGAGATTATAGTTGAAAATTTCCCCAACATGGAAAAGGAAATAGTCAATCAAGTCCAAGAGGCACAAAGAGTCCCATACAGGATAAACCCAAGGAGAAACATGCCAAGACACATATTAATCAAACTAACAAGACTAAACACGAGGAAAGAATATTAAAAGCAGCAAGGGAGAATTAACATACAAGGGAAATCCCATATGCTTAGCAGCTGTTCTTTCAGCAGAAACTCTGCAGGCCAGAAGGGAATGGCAGAATATATTTAAAGCACTGAAAGGAAAAAATCTACAACCAAGATTACTGTACCCAGCAAGGATCTCATTCAAAATTGATGGAGAAATAAAAAGCTTTTCAGAGAAGCAAAAGTTAAGAGAATTCAGTACCACAAAACCAGCTTTACAACAAATGTTAAGGGGATTTATATAGCCAAGAAATACAAGAGAAGAAGATCTACAAAATCAACCCCAAACAGTTAAGAAAATAGCAATAGGAACATATATATCAATAATTACTTTAAATGTAAATGGATTAAATGCTCCAACCAAAAGACACAGACCGGCTGAATGGATACAACAACAAGACCCATATATATGCTGTCTATAAGAAACCCACTTCAGACCTAAAGACACATATAGATGTAAAGTGAGAGGATAGAAAAATATATTCAATGCAAATGGGAAGCAAAAGAAAGCTGGAGTAGCAATTCTCATATCAGACAAAATAGACCTTAAAATAAAGAACATTTCAAGAGATAAGGAAGGACACTACATAATGACCAAGGGATCAATACAAGAGGAAGACATAACAATTGTAAATATCTATGCACCCAACATAGGAGCACCTCAATTCATAAGACAAACAGTAATAGACATTAAAGGAGAAATTGACAGTAGCACAATAATAGTAGGAGACTTTAACACCCGACTCATACCTATAGACAGATCATCAAAACAGAAAATTAGTAAGGAAATACATCTTAAATGATACATTAGATGAGATGGATCTCATCGATATCTTCAGGACACTCCATCCAAATGCAGAAGCATACACCTTCTTTTCAAGTGCACATGGATCATTCTCCAGGATAGACCACATCTTGGGTCACAAATCAAACCTGAGTAAATTTAAGAAAATTGAAATCATATCAAGCATCTTCTCCAACCACAATGCTATGAGACTAGATATCAATTACAAGAAAAAAAACTGTAAGATACATAAACACATGGAGATTATACAACACATTCCTAAATAACCAACAGGTTACTGAAGAAATCAAAAAATTTCTAGAAACAAATGACAATGAAAACACGACAACTCAAAACAAATGGGATGCAGCAAAAGCAGTTTTAAGAGGGGAGTTTATAGCAATACAATTCTACCTCAAGAAATAAGAAAAACATTGAATAGACAACCTAACTTTACACCTAAAACAACTGGAAAAAAAGAACAAAAAACCCCAAAAGTAGTAGAAAGAAAGAAATCAAAAAGATCCAAACAGAAAGAAATGAAAGAAACAATAGTAAAAATTAATAAAGCTAAAAGCTGGTTCTTTGATAAGATAAATAAAATCTACAAACCTTTAGCCAGACTCATCAAGAAAAAAAGAGAGAAGAATCAAGTCAACAAAATTAGAAATGAAAAAGGAGAGTTACAGCAGACAATGAAGAAATACAAAGGATTATAAGAGACTGTTATGAACAACTACATGGCAATAAAATGGATAACCTGGAAGAAATGGAAAGATTCTTAGAAAAGTACAATCTTCCAAGACTGAACCAGGAAGAAATAGAAATTATGAGCAATCCAATTACAAGCACTGAAATTGAAGCTGTGATCAAAAATCTCCCCTAAAACAAAAGCCCAGGACCAGATGGCTTCACAGGAGAATTCTATCAAACATTTAGAGAAGAGCTAATGCCTATCCTTCTAAAACTCTTTCAAAATATTGCAGAGGAAGGAACACTTCCAAACTCATTCTATGAGGTCACCAGCACCCTGATACCCAAATCAGACAAAGACAACACAAAAAAAGAAAACTACAGGCCAATATCACTGATGAACATAGATGCAAAAATCCTCAACAAAATTTTAGCAAACAGAATTCAGTAACACATCAAAAAGCTCATACACCATGATCAAGTTGGGTCTATTCCAGGAATGTAAGGATTCTTCAATATATGCATATCAATCAATGTGATACACCATATTAACAAATTGAAAGATAAAAACCATATGATAATCTCAATAGATGCAGAAAAAGCCTTTGACAAAATTCATCTCCCATTTATGGTTAAAACTCTTCAAAAAATGGGCACAGAAGGAACCTACCTCAACATAGTTAAGGCCATATATGATAAGCCCACAGCAAACATTATTCTCAATTGTGAAAAACTGAAAGCATTCCTACTAAGATCAGGAACAAGACAAGGGTGTCCATTTTCACCACTATCACTCAACATATTTCTGGAAGTCCTAGCTACAGAAAACAGAAAAGAAAAAGAAATAAAGGGAATCCAGGGTGGAAAAGATGTAACACTCTCACTTTTTGCAGATGACATGATACTGTACACAGAAAACCCTAAAAATAGTGTAAGAAAATTACCAAAGCTAATCAGTGAATTTATCAAAGTTGCAGGATACAAAATCCATACACAGAAATCACTTGCATTTCTTTATACTAACAATAAAAAACCAGAAAGAGAAATTAAGGAATCAATCCCAGTCACCATCGCAACAAAAAGAATTAAATATCTAGGCATAAACTTAACTAAGGAGACAAAAGAACTGTACACAGAAAATTACAAGACACTAATTCAAGAAATCAAAGATGATCGCCAGCCCAGGATTGATGCTCGGGGCTGGTGCAGCGAGATTTCCCGGGGGGGAGGGAGGAGGGAGGGGGGTTCTGGAGGGGAAGCATATGTAAACCCATGGTGATATCATGACATTGTATGGCAAAAACAATAAAAAAAAAATTAAAAAAATGAAAAGAAAAAAAAAAGAAATCAAAGATGACGTAAACTGATGGAGAGATATTCCATGTTCCTGGGTAGGAAGAATAAATATTGTGAAAATGACTATACTACCAAATGCAATCTACAGATTCCATGTGATCCCTATCAAATCACCAATGGCATTTTTCACAGAATTAGCACAAAAATTTTCACAATTCATATGGAAACACAAATAGCCAAAGCAGTCTTGAGAAAGAAGAATGGAGCTGGAGGAATCAACCTTTATGACTTCAGATTATACTACAAAGCTACAGTCATCAAGACAGTACGGTACTGGCACAAAAACAGAAACAGACCAATGGAACAAGATAGAAAGCCCAGAAATAATCCCATGCACCTATGGGTACCTTATTTTTGACAAAGGAGGCAAGAATATACAATGGGGCAAAGTCAGCTTCTTCAATAAATGGTGCTAGGAAAACTGGACAGCTACATGTAAAAGAATGAAATTAGCACACTTTCTAACACCATACACAAAGATAAACTCAAAATGGATTAAAGACCTAAATGTAAGACTAGAAACTATAAAACTCTTAGAGGAAAAACATAGGCAGAACACTCAATGACATAAAGCAAAACCCACCTCCTGGAGTAATGGAAATAAAAACAAAAGTAAACAAGTGGGACCTGATTAAACTTAAAAGCTTTTTCACAACAAAGGAAACTATAAGCAAGGTGAAAAGACAACCCTCAGAATGGGAGAAAATAATAGCAAATGAAACAACTGATTAATTTCCAAAATATACAAGCAGATCATACAACTCAATGCCAGAAAAACAAACAACCCAATCAAAAAATGGGAAAAAGACCTAAATAGACATTTCTCCAAAGAAGACATACAGATGGCTAGCATACACATGAGAAGATGCTCAACATCACTCATTATCAGAGAAATGCAAATCAAAACCACAATGAGGTATCAACTCACGCTGTCAGAACGGCTGCCATCCAAAAGTCTACAAACAATAAATACTGGAGAGGGTGTGGAGAAAAGGCAACCCTCCTACTCTTTTGGTGGGAATGCAAACTAGTACAGCCACTATGGAAGATGGTATGGAGATTCCTTAAAAAACCAGGAATAAAACCACCATATGACCTAGCAATCCTACTCCTAGGCATGTAACCCTGAGAAAACTAAAACTGAAAAAGACACATGTACCCCAATGTTCATTGAAGCACTATTTACAATAGCTAGAACATGGAAGCAACCTAGATGTCCATCAACAGATGAATGGATAAAGAAGTTTTGATACGTATACACAATGGAATATTACTCAGCCATAAAAAGGAATGCATTTGAGTCAGTTCTGATGAGGTGGATGAACCTAGAACCTATTATACAGAGTGAAGTAACTCAGAAAGAGAAAGACAGATATTGTATTCTAACATATATCTATATACGGAATCTAGAAGAATGGTACCAAAGAACTTATTTACAGGGCAGTAATGGAGAAACAGACATAGAGAATAGACTTATGGACATTGGGAGAGGGGAAGAGAGGGTGAGATGTATGGAAAGAGTAACATAGAAACTTACATTACCATATGTAAAATAGGTAGCTAATGGGAATTTGCTGTATGGCTCAGGAAACTCAAACAGGGGCTCTGTATCAAACTAGAGGGGTGGGATGTGGAGGGAGGTTCAAAAGGGAGGGGATATATGTATACCTATGGCTGATTCATGTTGAGGTTTTACAGAAAATTCTGTAAAGCAACTATCCTTCAATTAAAAAATAAATTTGAAAAAATTAAAAGGAAGGATGGGAGGAAGGGAGGGAGGATGGAAGAAAGGGAGGTAGGAAGGGTGGGAGGAAGGGAGGGAGGGAGGAAGGAAGGAAGGAAGGAAGGAAAGGAGAAGGATGGAATGAAGGAAAGGAAGGAAGGGCTAAAGGGAGGGAGAAAGGAAGGGAGGGAGGAAGGGAGGATGGAAGGAAGGAACAGAGGAAGGAAGGAATGAAGGAAGGGAGGGAGAAAGGAAGGATGGGAAGGAGGAAGGATGGGAGGAAGGAAGGGAGGGAAGATGGATAGAAGGGACGGGAGGAAGAGAGGGAGGGAAGATAGAAGGGAGGAACAGAGGACGGAAGGGAGGATGGAAGGAAGGAAAGGAAGAAGGAAGGGAGGGAAGATGGAAGGAAGGGAGAGAGGATGGAAGGAAGAAAGGGTACCCCCAGCCTGTCCTGGGTGGAAGATGGGAAACCCCAGCCAAGCCCTGGGTAAGGCTCCTGCACTGAATGGAGACCACCCACCCCACAGCAGGTACCACCTGTCTTTCTGGCTGAGAATCCATTTTAATGGTGATATTTTCAAGATATTCCCTTCCCATATTTTCCTCCCTCTGTGAATCATGTGCCCCAGAAACCAGAAATTCCATTTCAAGGTGAGTCTGAGACCACCTTTGAACTCTGAGATGTGGCCTCCAAGGTCACAGCTCTAGAGAATCCAGGAAGACACCAACCATCCACACTAAGCAATGCCCCATCTGCTGGGCAATGCTTCCACCTTGGTTCTGCTGGGGCTTCCCCAGGAAGCGGATTTAACTACAGTCATTCCCAGGGAGGTTATGGGTCTTTTCTAACGAGTCAGCTCTTGGCCACATCAGGTGGCCAAGGTATTGGAGCTTCAGCTTCAGCATCAGTCCTTCCAATGCATATTCAGGGTTGATTTCCTTTAGGATTGACTGGTTTTATCTCCTTGCTGGCCAAGGGACTCTCAGAGTTTCTCCAGCACCACAGTTTGAAAGCATAAATTCTTTGGTACTCACCAGTCCTGCCAAAATCACTTAAAAGATCCCTGCCCCTATTCCCCTCTTTTGGAAGGATAAGCCCTTTTGGAAACAGTGGCCCTCCTAATACTTGCTGGATATCATGGACTCTCCCTCTTCTGCACCGTCCCCCCGCCCCCCCCCCCCCCCCCCCCCCCCCGCACGGGGGCACTCCTGGGGATATGGACTCAGAGGCGATTTTCTGCCCTGCCAGATGGAAACATGCTCTCCCATCCTGCCAGAGAAACAGATCAGCGTGTTGAGTCCACAGAGGGAACCACTGGCTGCCTTGGAAGAACGGCTAATAGATCATGGAATTCCACTGCCAAGCCATCATCTTCAGGCCAACAAGCTTGAATTATGACAGAAGGATTAGGAGCGGGTGGAAACTTGGAGGTCACCCACGAAGATGTTTGAACATTTGTTTTCTATCTGCAGCCTCATTTCCCAGCTGCGTAGGACACTTAATCCAACGTGAAGTCTTGCATATTAAACTTTCTCCCTGATTACAGTCTTTCTCAGTCTTCGATGATCTTTGGCACCCAGTGGGCACTTTGATTTCCCTTGATGTGTGTGGACGTGAGGGGCTGAGGCCAAACCTTTTGTATGTCATCCTGTTTTCTCTCTGGGGTCAGTGCAGCATGCTAACTGGAATGGCAGTGGGGGGACACACAGCACACACGATGCCTGTCAGTGCAGCAGCAGGCAGGCTTGTGGAGATAGGCCCAGGCAATCAGGGATGGCAGGGGTAATTGGAATGGTCAGGGCAAGACAGAGGCTCTTCCGGAGGAGCTGAGATACTGCAGGGTAAAGATTCTGAGCTTCAGATGAAGCCTCCCCAACTTCAAGCTATTAAGTTATTATGGCTGATTACATTCCGAGGGGCCTCGGCTGGCAGGTTCTAATTGGCAGTACTCCTGTGATTTTATGGGAACCAGGCTGGGATGGGGAAGGCTGAGATCAGCCCCGCCCAGCAGAGGCCAGATGAGCCAGGGACTGGAATCTTTATTCCAACATCGTGGCAGCTCATCTGCAGACCTTTACAGCCTTCTGTTCCCAGCAGCCCCTCAGCACAGCTGACCTGGGGTTCTTCGGGAGCTCGCTGCATTCACAGGGCAGGAGGCCAAGGTGAGGGTCAGGGGGTTTCTGAGGACTAGAAGTCTCCATTGGCCTCAGCTGGCCCAGCACCCCCACCCTTTAACCTTCTAAGCTTCTTCCATCCAGAAATGCATGTTGAGACCTGGCTGCGGAAGGGAGCTGGCAGCTGGCTTTTAGTCAGAGGAGGGAGGCTGTCTGGATGCACAGAGGAGACTGCAGAGCAGTAGCAGTGGGACCCCAGAATTTCCAAGGGAAAGACGCTCCAGAGCTTCATTTACATAGCAAACCTATCACGTTTATTTAATTGTATGTTTATTCGGAATGCCTTGGGGGTTTGACTGATATAACGAAGAGACCCAAAATGATAGTGGCTTAAACAACACAGAAATTCATTTTTCTCTTCTGTAAAGGCTTAGAGTCATAGACCTGAGTTGATGGAGCAGCTCCACAGTCATCAGAGACCCAGGTCTCATTCACCTCATTCTCTGTATCTTTCACATGTACTGTCCGTTTCAAGATACAAAATGGCTGCTCCTGTTCCTGTCATTACTTCTGCATTCCAGCAGGTAGGAAGGAATAAAGGGGCAAGGAGTGGGCCCATTCCTTTCCCTTAGAAGCACAATCTGGAAATGGATTATGCCATTTCCACTCAAGGCACAATGACTAAATCTACCACATGGCCATCTAGCTGCAAGAGAGGTTGGGAAGTGAGATCTTTATCTGGGGGTGATCACATGCCTAGTCTATTAACATAGAAGAAGGAAAATCCAAAGGAGGTTCCCCAAAGGAGTGTGATGAAGGTAGTGGTTTTTCAGTCACTAAGTCGTGTATGACTCTTTGTGACCCCGTGAATTGCAGCATGCCAGTCTTCCCTGTCTTTCACCATCTCCTGGAGCTTGCTCAAACTCATGTCCATTGAGTCAGGGTGAGAACCAAAGCCTCCAGCCCCAGCCTCTCTCTAGTATACCCTTGTGCCATATGGATGACTTCCCTCCCTTCTTGCTGCATTCAAAGCAGTATGCAAAATTCACCTCCTCCAGGCAGACTGCCAGGATTAATTACTCCAGCTGAACTGATCATCTTCTTATTTGTCCCACCCTTCCCTCTGCTGGGTGCCCTTGGCTATTCTGGAACCTGGGCATTTCTGTGGCCTCTGTCCCAGGAACCCTAGCAGACCCTTGTTTCCTGACCCAGGGATCCCATTTCTTCTTTGTGTGTGTGTTAGTTGCTCAGTCATGTCTGACTCTTTGTGATTCCATGGACCGTAGCCCATCAGGCTCCTCTGTCTGTAGGATTTTCCATTTCTTCTGTAGTCTGTACCCAATCCACCACCCTCACTCCCAGATCTGTACTTCCAGGAAGTAAACACCCAGGGCTGAGTGCTCTGGTCATTTTTTAGAGGAAAACACACTCTACCATCTCAAGGTAGAAAGCTCTGTGAGGGCAGGGACCTTGCCTTATTCACTGTTTTATCTCCAGGTCTCAGCACATGCCTGAAGGGCAGTAAGTACTTGCTAAATGAACAGAGACCTTCTGGATCATCACCATCATCGTCACACCTGATGTTTACTGAGGACTCCTGTCCGCTAAGCAAGGGCTGCACAACAGTCATCTAAAACAAGAGTTGGCAGACTTGTTCTGCAAAGGTCCAGCTAGTACATACTTTTGGTTTTGCAAGCCACAGTATAACCACTTGACTCTACCAGGGTGTCTAGAAAGCAGCCACAGACAATATGTAAATGAGTGGGTGTGGCCAGATTTGGCCAGTTAGCCATAGTTTGCTAATTCCTTATACAAAACAAAAAAAAAAATGATGTTTTGGGGATGGGAGTGGACATCCACAGGCATCCTGTAGGGCTAATATGGAGGTGTGTGGGAGACAGGGCAGGGGGCAGGTGCTGGAACCTAGTGTCCAGGCCTGAAGGAGACCCATTTTTTGGGTGCTGGCCTTACTCAGTCCTCCGGTCTCTGAGCTGTATGTCATCTCCTACCCATGGGAGAGGGGCCCAGCATAGCCACGAGTATACTATGCATCACCAACCCAACTGTGGCTGATGGGATCGGGGTGGATATCCGCCCTAAGGGGGTGTTTGAAAGTAGGACATAGCCCCTCTGGTCCATCTCACACTGGGGACCCGCAGACTTGGGGATATGGAGAAGCAGACTGGGGCCTGCAGAGAGAACCGAAGAAGCATTTGAGAGACACCCAGACTCACCGAGACCAGCCGGTACTCTCTTTCCGGTGCCCTGACGCCCCCCTACCCTTCACTGAATGGCTCTCCCCCTGCGCTGTGTCCTGCGGGTTTCCATTATCTCCCACCTTGGGGGCTCAGCGAGTCAGCTGCTCTCACCTCCTCTGTAAGCAGTGACACCCCCTGGGTCACTCCTCTCCTTCCCACCACCCTCCTCTCTCCTCTTGGGGCCCCTCTCTTGCCATTCCAGGGCTCATTTTCCTGGAGCAGCTTAGGACATTACCCCGCGAAATGAAGAATGTGGAATACTTGAGATTTCCACTCACACACTCCTGGAAAAAACACATTAACCTTTAAGAAGGGAATAATGGCTTCGTTTTCAAGTGACCTTATGGATTAACCCTCGAAGAGCACTTTCTGAGGGGGAACCATGGCCCATGGCAGGGACCCAGCAGGTGCAAACGATGAAGAAAACAGAAAACCTGGCAGAATCCCTTAGTTAGCCCTGAAGAGAGGCGGATCACTGTCGACTGATGGCAACAATGAGAGCATCCTGGCTACTGTGAGACACCAAGTCTGCTGGACTGGAGGTCGCCAGCTTCAGGACAAGACCAAGGCTGTCTTCCCTGGATCTGCCCTTGACCCGGGGCTGATGGAGCAGATGGAGGTTGGCCAGCACAGCCTGCTTCTCTGTCGGTTGGCTCTCCCTCTGCCAGACTGAAGGGGGTTCCCATCCCCCAGAGAGCTTTTCTGCCAGCCTGTCGCTGCCTCCCACCCCCTGTCCCTGAAACACAGACTTCAGGATCCACGTGTTGGAGGAAACAGCACAGTTTAGACGCCTGGGATATATGCAAGGCATAGTAAAGGCTCTGAGAAGTCCTGCCAGAAAGAAACCTTTTTGACTTTGTCGAACACCAATATTTTCCAAACTATTCTGGCCACAGGAAGCCCTCTCCCCTTTTTGTATTTTTTGGAGAATATCTACAAGGGCTTGGCAGAGTTGCTTACCCGTGGAGCATGCTTTACAAAAGGCAGACCATACACATACCTTCTGCAAGGTCATTTGAGCCACAGGGAAAGAAAAAAACCTCAAAAAAATCAGAGCTCACTGTTCATTCTCCAGTTCATCTGTTCATTTATCACGGAAGCATGCATTCCCCCAACCATCCATCATTCATTCATCAACACAGGTGTCCGTGGCCGGGCGCCTCCAAGGAGCAGAGACAAACCTGAGTGCTACTCTGCTTTTGCCAAGCTGCCCAGATGGCAGGGGAGATAGCAATGCCCGCGGGGTATGAAACAGGACAGGTACCTACATCGTATCCTCGGACCTCAAAGGCCCAACTTCCCAAGATGTTCTCTTGAAAATAAAGGGGCAGAAACAGAGACACAAATGTAGAGAATAAAATTATGCTTACCAAGGAGGAAAGGGGTGGTGGGATGGATTGGGACATTGAGATTCACATATATACACTGTTGCTGCTGCTGCTGCTAAGTCGCTCCAGTCATGTCCGACTCTGTGTGACCCCATAGACGGCAGGCCACCAGGCGCCCCCATCCCTGGGATTCTCCAGGCAAGAACACTGGAGTGGGTTGCCATTTCCTTCTCCAATGCATGAAAATGAAAAGTGAAAGTGAAGTCACTCAGTCGTGTCCAACTCTTGGCGACCCCGTGGACTGCAGCCCACCAGGCTCCTCCGTCCATGGGATTTTCCAGGCAAGAGTACTGGAGTGGGGTGCCATCACCTTCTCTGATATATACACTACTATGTATAAAACAGATAACTAATGAGAACCTACTGTGTAGCACAGGGAACTCTACTCGGGGGAGGAAATCCAAAATAGAGGGGAAATATGGATAGCTGACTCAATAGCTGATCTATAGTTGATTCAACTTGCTATATAGTAGAAACTAACACAGCATTCTAAAGCAACTATACTCCAATGAAAAATTTTACAAAGAAAATAAAGGGGAAGAGGATTTGACCCAGAGGGATGGAATCGGGAGGGAGGTGCGAGGGGGGTTCTAGAAGGGGAACACATGTATACCCATGGCAGATTCATGTCAATGTATGGCAAAACCAACACAATAACGTAAAGAAAATAAAACAACAACAACAACAAAAAAACGTGTCTTCTACCAAAAAATGTCAAAATGTAGGCAGGCAAGAAGCAGCTTGAAGGAGAGGGCTGGAGGGAGGGCGGGAGGAAGACCGAGGCTGGGATCCAAGGTGGGATGGGAGTGTGACGCTGGCCACACTGTCACAGCCAAGCTTTGGCCAAGGACTTGCTCTGAGCCTGGCACTATGCTGAGAGTTGAACAGTGCTTCATTCACTCAACAAGCATCAAGAAGCTGTTTCTCATGAGCCAGGCACTGAGGACACCATGGTGAATATGCCCTAACCAGGGAGACCATCTCCCCAATAACCCACAAGGATGGGGAACAGCCGCCATAGGCAAGTCTCAGAGGCTTTCTCAAAGCCACAGAGCAGAGAGTGTAAGGCAGGACCCTCTGACTCCCATGCCCAGTCTCTGCTGAACTAGTGGGCAAAGGAACAAGTTTAAAGCATGATCAATCCCATTAGGAAATCAGTGACATGCCCGAGAGAAAGCAACGTTGGCAGAGGCCAAGCTGGATGCTCATGATGGATGGAAAGTGGAAAGAGGTACAGCCAAGAAGACAGAGCAGCCAGGGCCATGTAGGTTCTGCCTGTGACGGTGGCCTCTGGCCCCCATCTCTCACCCTGGGGCCAGCTAATCCCATTATGGTCCAGTCCTTCCTGGCAAGCTGACCGCTGATGATCAAGATCTCTCTCTCCAGCCACTCTCCCCCCGCCCCCCAACTCTTGCCTCTTCTCAAAGGACAGATTAGAACAGCTGTGAGCAAGACCTTATCTCCTTTTCAGAAAGCCTTTGAAGAGCACAGGGAGCTGAAAGACCGCTGCGGTTGCCATGATACCAGTGGACAGTATGGCCAAGAACAGTGCAGATGGCCACTCAGATGTGGCCCCAGAGGGTACAGCTCAGCCCCGTTGGCCACCGTCTGTGTCCCCACTCCTCCCTGTTCTTCCAAGCACCCCCGGCTCCCTGCAGTGCTGCAGTTTGGAATCATCTCTCCAGATACAGTCTGTATGAGCTTCCTGCGGCTGCTGTAACACATGGCATGAACTTAGTGACTTCAAGCAACATGAATTCTTTACCATACAGTTCCAGAAGTCAGAAGTCCTAAATTCAAGAGGCTATTTTCCTCATGGAGGCTCTGAAGGAGAATCTCTTTCTTTTCCTTTTTCAGCTATAAAGCCAGCATGTGACCCTTCAATACCCCTCTTACAATATGTGTCACAATATCCCTTGTAACACATTGGGATAATCCAGGAACCTCTTCATTCACCTGGTCCTTAATCACATCTCAGAACCTCTCTGACATGTAAGGCAATATGGTCACAGGCTCTGGGTTTTAGGATGAGCATATCTCTTGGGGGCTGACTTCAGAGTCTCCCCCTCAGGCCTCTAGACTTCACTGGTAGCCTGTCCTACTGCTGATGGCATGAGCTGGAGCCTGGGGTCTGGAGGGTTGCAGGCGACACCTGGAGGAATTTGCTTTTTGTCATTCAGGCTCCCCCAGAATGCCACATGGGCTGAATCTGGCCATCTATTTCTTCTGGACTTGGACCCAGTTTCTCCTCTGTAAATAGGGTTCACATTTATAGAACAGCTCTTGGGAGGATGAAATGGTTCAAGTACCCCTCCTGGAATACTCTAGACACACAATAAACGTTGGTGAGGTGAATGAATTGCTCTGGGTGAAATGACTGCTGGACCCTGGAGCAAAGACCTTCCCCTGTGAAATTGCGATGTTTGCCCCAGCTCCTCCTCCAGAGGCCTGCTGTGCGCCCCCCACCCTACAAAGGCGAAGAAAAGCTCAGAACAGCACCCCAGGGAACAAGAGGCCAAGGCTGGTGGTCACAGCACAGCACAAGAAGCTCAGCCTTTCTTTATGTCAGGGACACTCCCGCTGATCCTGGGGCAAGTAGGGGTCAGACCTGAAGTTTGGAGTGCTGAGTGAGCTGCCCGAAGACCCGAATAAGTGGTGAAGTCAAGACTCCTACTCAGGACACTGGGTTCCTGAAGCTCATGGTCTGAACCTCTAGGATGTACGGCCTCCAAACTCCAGCAGACCCAAGAGGAGAGAAATGGGTGCTGCCCACAGACCAAGGGACAAGCAAGCACAGCAGGACAGAGGGACCATGTGAGAGCAAAGAAGTCCGAAATGTTCAAAGTACACAGTGGTAAATCCCTTTCCTGAGAGCCAGAGGGGAACTCTCAGTGGCAACAGGAGCAGCAGGTGGCAACCACAAGACCCCCACCATGACTGGCGGTGTCTGCGGGGAGGGCGCTCTGGGCTGGGACAACTATGTCGGCTGACTCAACCTTCCCCGCCACCTTCACAGTCACTGTGTTCCCTTACATTTTCTCCAACAAAATTAGAGGTAAAAATAACCTGGGAGAGGGGGCTTTGTATTGCTCAAGGTCTCCATTCATCATTAAGACCCAATCAAAAATGTTTTTTAAGATACTAAAACCAGCTTTTTAAGGTACACTCTTTGAGCCAAGAACTGGTTCTAAAGAAATCACTGTGGATGTTCCCAAAGGCCCATAAACAGGCATATTCATTGCAATATTGTTTACAATCGTGAAAAATGGAAGCAACCTAAATGTCCCGCAGCAAATCGGTTAAACAAATGACAATACATTTACATCAGGCCATAACTGAACAAACAGGAAAAACGGTGGTGTAGGAGATCCATATTTATTGACATGGAACAGCGTTTATAATAAATTGTTAGGAAAGAAGAAAGTCACAAAACAGTATATTTAGAAGGATCTCATTTCCATTTGAAATTTGTGTATAGGTAGATGATAAGCAGATATAATTGACAGAGAGATGATAGACAGATGGATGGATGGATGGACAGTCCTGCAGAAGAGACAGCTATTCGTAGTTTTGCTTAATTCCAATGTATCTGGTCACAAGCCCTCTTTCCTGCTCAGCTTCTCTCAGCAGCTTCTAGAAGGAATATCCTGAGGTACACAGACACGCAGGTTCTGTCGGCAAGTCAAACTTTGCTCTGTCATTTTTAACTTTCTGGTTTATGCCAAGAAAACTGCTCCATTGCCAGATCCTCTAGGGCAGAGATGATGACCTCTTCCTTCTTCTGTGTCCTCCAGGCCTAACATCCCCACGGAGGAGACGCAAAACAAATCTCCCCGAGAAGCGAATGAATCAGTTCACCATTTCTTTAAACTGCAGAGTTCTATAGCTGGCTTGGGGCGGGTGGGAAAAGAACTGTTCTCCCCTTGGAAAATGTGAGGCAAACGATATTTAATAAAGCACAAACTTTTGGTACAGATGGAACACAAACCAGTGACATCAGCAGAGCCACCAGCCTTTTGTTAGAGCTGCACACAGAGCCCAGCGGCCACAACACCGAAAACCTAGAGGCTCTGGGAGGCGCAGGCCCCAGCCTGATGGAAATCAATGACAGGTCACAGAGGTGAGGCCGCCAAGGACCCTTGACGACTGTCATCCCTCCACAGTGTTTATAAGAAAATTGTTAAGGGAAAACAGAAAGTCACAAAACAGTATATTTAAAAGGATCTCATTTCCATTTGAAATTTGTGTTGGATGGATGGATGGAGGGATAGATAGCCCTGCGGAAAAGCCAGGACTGGTCAGCTGGCTTGAGAGCCTTTGTACAGGGGGAGGGGTGTGGCTGGAGAGGAATTCTCTTTGGCTCTAACCACTTAGAATAAAATCCAAACTCCTCCCCAGGGCTCCAGGTTGTACGGGATTTAGCACCTGCCTGCCCCACCCTCCGCCCATCCCGATCAATCCCCTCCAACCTCACCAAGCTTGTTCCTACCTCTGGGTCTTTGTACCTCTGTTCTTGCTATGTAGAAAGCTCTGCCCAGAGCTTCATATGCTGCCCCTTCTCATCACTCAGGGATCAGTTCTAGTGTCCCTTCCTCAGGGGTCCCAACCGGCAACCCCACCTCTCGCAATCTAGCCTCCAAGCTCTTTTATTCTTGTCACAATATTTCCATTTTCTGAACATCTTTGTCTGTTTTCTTAAAAACTGCCTGGAAGGTGGCCTCCACGAGGACAAGGACCGCATCTACCTTTGCTCTTCACTGTGACCCTGACTACCAAGAAAAAAGTAGGTGCTCACCAAACACCTGAAATGATGAAAGAAGTGAGGGAGGGAGGGGTTGAGGGGAGGAAGGAAAGAAGAGCAGATGAATGGATGGCTCTTATGACTTTGTCTCCATTACATGATGTGGGTTCTTGGGTGAGGCCTGTGACAGAAGAGTAAAAATTGTAAAAATGATCCACATTGGTGTGTGTGTGCATGTATGTGTGCATGTGTGTGTATGTGTGTGTTTTCCACCACGGTGAAAGTACAGAATCGTAGCAAAGATCAGGTAAGTTCTTACAAGGTACTTAGGCAACATTCTGAGTACTTTAGATACATTTTCATAATATAAATCATCAACCCAACAACCCTCCGAAACAGTTTCCATTCTTATACTCACTTTACAGAAGAGAAAGCTGAGGCTCAGAGAATTTGGGTATCACACCCAAGGTCACTCAGCCTGGGCACGTTCACCCCTTACCTCTTCCTGATGTGACCCCCCATTTTGTCAGAACAACACCTACATTTACAGCTTAGTGACAGAAGTGAACTATTGTATATGGCCCCAGGGACCCACAAAAGGCAGGGAGCCCTGAGAGTTCAGTTTCTGCCTTCTTTCTCCTGATTGTGGAACCCAGCAAGTGGACTGTGTCCATGCGTCTGTCCAGCCGTCCGGCGTGCTGTGTGGGTGCATGGCCCAAGGGAAGGCAGAAACACAGGAAGGTCAGAGGAGAGTGTGTGTGGAAACACAACTCAGGGGCAAGTGCAGGCAGATGGACCCCAGGCGTAGAGAGGGCTGTCGGATGCACAAATAGTCCCACTTCTGCAGCAGATGGATCCCTCTGAACGGGGATCGCCAGCAGGTGACCCCGAGGCCCAGCGTCCCAAGGGTTAAGCCCCCTGCACTCAACAGTTCTGACCGCCCTCCCTCCATCCCCGAGGGTATTGAGGGAAATGTCAGCAGAAACGATGCCTGGGAGCCCTACAGAGAAACTGCCCTATTGAGTTTTTTAAATTAAATCTATTTATAATTTATACCCTGCCTGCTTCCAAAAAAAGGATTGGAGGCAGTTTACGATAAATGACACATGAAATGGGAAGGCTGTTAACAAGAAAGAGAAAAATCAAGAATACCACCCAGGAGGAGGGTCAGAAAAGCTCCCAGATACTCAAGCTTAGGGAAGTGGCCACACATTTAAATAGCTCAGTTTGCATCCTGGTAGCCGAGAAAGCACAAAGGGAGTCTCTGCTGTGGGCGGTTAACTCTCTCTGTGTGACTTGGGGAAACTCGGGAAACTCGCTGATGCACTCCAGTTCCTGGACTGGCGCTGCGGGAAGCAGAAGGCAGGCTGGCTCTGGAGTCGCTTCTGCCCCTTCTCAAACCTCTCTCCCCTGCTCCTCAGCTGTTTCCAGAAAACTGCTGCCATGTTCCAGAACTCCTGACAACAGCCCCTCCTCCTCCCTGTTGGTTCCACTTATGGGGGCCCCTGGGTCACTCCATGTCAAGGATGCTCGGCCCACCAGTCAGTGGAACACCCTGACTTGACCACCGTTACCTGCTCCTAAGTGCATACAGTTGGAGGTCAGACTCACCTCCTGATCAGACTCCAGGGGTGGGTATGTGACCCGAGATGGTCCAATCAGAGTTAATCCTGGGACTTCCGCAGGAACTCTGAAGATTGCTGAGCTAAGGGAATGTAAGGCAGGAGCTGCTGCTTGGCCACCATTCCAGGACAGTCTGCCCGAGAGTTGGGCCAACATAGAACCTTCAGGTTGATGGTGAAAGGATCCAAGTCCTTATGACATCATTGGAGCACCTGGATCCAGTCATTCCTGAAGCTGATACACTCCTGGCCTTTTCTCGTAAAGGTGCTAATAATATCCCCTTTTCTGGCTTATACCTATTTGAGTTGGATATTCCCTGATATCTCATTTGGTAAAGAATCTGCCTGCAATGCAGGAGACCCCAGTTTGATTCCCGGGTTGGGAAGATCCCCTGGAGAAGGGATAGGCTACCTACTCCAGTATTCTTGGGCTTCCCGTGTGGCTCAGTTGATAAAGAATCCACCTGCAATGAGGGAGACCTGGGTTCGATCCCTGAGTTGGGAAGATCCCCTAGAGAAGGGAAAGGTTACCCACTCCAGCATTCTGGCCTGGACTGTATAGTCAATGGGCTCACAAAGAGTGGGACACGACTGAGCAACTTTCACTTTCGCTGTTTTCTTATAAACAAAGGCCAGCTCACACCTTCCACATCCACAGCTCTGAAGCCTCTCTATCCCAGGTCCTTGGGTTTACATGACTACCAGTAAGAGTTCTCCTTGTCCTCGTCTTACAGGTGAGGAAACTGAAGTGTACAGAGGTTAAAGCAAGCTGCCAAAGGCCCTACAGCCGAGCAAGTTACAGAGCTGGGACGGAAGGCAGGCAGCCTGGTTCTCCAGCTAATCTCACTACCAGGTCCTCCTCCCCATCTCTCCCAAGAGCCTTTCCTTCTTTGACATGGGGTGGCCTGGCCCATCTGGGAGATGAAACGACTGCACAGACTGGTCCTGATTCTAACTTGCAGGTTGATACCTGATTCCCCATTTGCCTGACCTCTTCAGACCCATAACTTGTGGGATGTTGAACACTGTGTTATTCGCTCCCCACCCTTTTATACCTGCAGCTGCACCTTTCTGGAAGGTTCTTTGCTTCCTTCTTACCCCCACTAACTCTTATTCCCATAGATAGAGGGAAATAACAAATTAAAATGACAAGGTGGTATCACTTTGCACCCATGAGATGGGCAGAAGGTATCAATGTTGATAATAGCTGGTGAGGATAGGATGAGGGGAGAAGACAGATGACTGTACATCCCATTAGGGTGGATGGGGACAGGGTGGTGATAACAGTGAAACTGTCAATGTGCAGGTTGGTCAGCCCAACAGATCTGTGTCCACAGACCCAGAGCACATGTGTGGGCACCCAAAGGACACGAAGAAGCTTCTCATGGCAGCAGGACTCAAAATAGTAAAAACAGCAAACAACTACAATTCCATTGACAGGGGAGTCATGAAATAAGCTCCTACAAGCCATAACCTGGAATACTAGGCAGTAGGTAAAAAGAGTGAGGACTCCTCAATAAGTTAAATGTGGAGTTTCCATATGGCCAAGGCTATGCCCTGGTGTACCCCCCAGAGAAAGGAAAAGCAAGGCTCCTATGGAAGCTTTTACAACAGCAGCACTATTCACATAGTCAAAAGCTGGAAATAACCCAAACGTTCATTATCAGAGGAATGGATAAAGAAGATGTGGTCTAGCCATACAATGACATACTCACCATCTGTAAAAAAAAGGATTGAAGAACTGATATATGGATGAATCTTGAAAACTTGATGCTAAGTAAGAGAAGTCAGAGACAAAAGGCCACACCTTGTGTGATTCCATTCATAGGAAATTCCCAGGAAAAGCAAATCCACAGAGATAGGAAGTGGATCTGTGATTGCTAGGGGCTGATGGGGGGGGGGGGGGGGGGGGGGGTGGATTGAGAGCTAATGATGGTGGGGGTTTCCCTTTATGGTGATGATGTGAAGTAGACAGCTATGTGGATTCACTTAATGCCATTGAATTATGTACATTAAATAGAGACAATGGTATAGTTTACATTCTGTGTATTTTATCACAATTTTGAAATGATAAAGAATGGGGCAAAGTAATAATCAGGGTGATTTGTTTTAAAAAGTGGGGGGACTTCTTGGTATGGCTTGGAGGGGCCTCTGAGATATACTAAGTAGAAAAGACAAGCTGCAGGATGAACTTCAAATATGGTCTGTTAATGGAAGAAAATGGTTCACATGTATTTTTATGTGACGTGCTCACACTTGATAATGAGGCTGCCTTTGGGGAAAATGAAGGGCCAGCTCCTCGCTGAAGTGTCTAGGAAAGGATTCACCCTTGCATCCTTGTGTCTGAACTGTTTCTCTCTCTGCCTTTGCATCCTCTCCTCCCCCACCCAGCAAATCCCTCCATTGGACTCACTGGCCTTCCCTGGGATCATTTAGGGTCCTTTCTAGGAACCCCTGTTCACTCTTTCTGTTTTTTCTCCCTTCCTTATCACACTCCACCAACCTTCTCTGCAGCTTGTTCTGGCCCACCCAAGGTAAGATGCTCAGCCCCTCACCCCAAGAACTCCCATCCAGCAAGGGAGCAGTCCCCCTGCAGGCCACTCCACGCAGAGGATGGCAAGCAGCCATGGAAGCATCCTCGTCTGTGCTCAGGGCATCAAATTCAAAGATGCTTTCTGGCTAGAAGATTCTAGAAGAGCCTCCCGAAGACCCACAGCTGGGGACACTCACAGTTACCTGAGAGGCTTGTGAAAGCCCCTGTGCCCCAAGCCGGACCCCAGAGCCACTGAATCAGTATCTGCAGCCCAGGGGTTCCTCCACCCAGGCAAGTTTGAGGACGTTGGCCATTGGCCACTCTAGCCGCTGCCTCCTGTCCTTGGGGTACTTCACCCTTCTCTGCTGCGGACAAGACACTTGGCCTGCTCACCCACAGCTGACCCACCATCCACCAGGGCCCTGGCGTGACGGTAATGCTCACTTCACATCAGCTTGGTTGGCACTGGCCTCTGGTTCCACAGAGGCACCTGAAAATCAAGGATGCCCCAAATCTGGAAATTTTCCAGCTGGACCAGGAGGCCTCTGGGTCAAGGGCAGACTGTCTTCCTCAGTGGGATCAGTAACCGGTAGCTGAAAACCATCTGGGTTCTGAATGAACGTGAGGTTGGATCCAATCTGTCAATTAGCCCTCAGCCCTAGCCCCCACCGGTGGGCCTGTTTGTTCAAGGTGATGGTCTGCTTATGGAGGTTATGAGCTTTTTAAGTGCCAGCCCACACCCTCCCGGCCTCCTGGCAGGGCCATTCGGCTGTCTAAATCAAGACATCTCCGTCCGCAGCGACCGTTAGTATGTTCGTGTGTCGGCCGCCTTGCTCCCCTAGTAATCTAAATCTAATTTATTGGCCCAGGGCTGCAGGGAGCAGTCGGCGCACAAGGCTGGTGTGCACTGAAGAATGTAATATACAGCATTCCCGTGTAATAAGGCTCTTTATAGAAGGCATTAAGGAAGGTCTGGCTCGGAGCGCCAAAGAAATCGTGATTAATTCCTGCCTGGAAAACATCTACGGCACAGACCTCGGGAGGCTCTGTGGGGACAGCACAGGGCCCGGTGCCTCCGAATTCTCACACTGCTTTACCATCTGGGTAGTTTATAAGATTAGATGTGCTTAAGCTCCCTGAGGGCAGGAGCGGTGTTTTATAGCCCCTGCTTCTCCATCTAGCCGTGATGAAAGGTATACAATAAACTCTCACTGAACTCATCAGATGGAATTGAAGTGTAAAGCCGCACTTTGTGTACCTACCATGACTTTGGGGTTGGCTTGCTCGGCTAATGAGGAACTGCACCTCCAGAGGCCCGTTTATCTGGATGGCACTCTAGCCAGGAAGCCTGGCCCCTGCCAGCACCCCTGTGACCAGCTGGCATTAAGAAATCCTGGATTTTCTGGGGCCCTGGTTCCCACTCAGTTGCTGAGGGACAGCGGCGGTCCCCAGGAAGAGCCAAGGCTCCTTGGAGGACGTTCACGAGACATTAATAGAACCCATGGCTGGGCACTCAGCTTCCCTGGCCAACACTTGAGGGTACCTACTCGAGTGTATCATTCACTCACTCATTCATTCACTCAGATCTGAGCAGCAAATATCAGATCTCTTTGATGCTAAGACGTGCAGTTTTCCATATTATAATTTCTCTGAAACCAGGATGGCTTGTAACACTGACATTGAATCAACAACATACATAGGAGTTCGCAGGCTGAGACCCACAGCCCCAATCTGGCCTACCGCTTGTGCTTGTAAATAAAGCTTTTTTGGAACACAACTACACCCACTTGCATGTTGTCAAGGGCTGGTTTTGCACTTAGCCACCGGGTCAGAGACAGTGGTACTGCCTGAAAAGCCAACAGTGTTTGCATCTTGCCTTTTTCAGAACAAGGTTGCTAACTCCTTTTATCTGGCATTTATGAAGTACCCACAGTGGCACCTGTCAGCACAGTGGTTAGAGGCCAGTGTGGTGGCTTCAGGGACAGTCAGCACTGGATTTAAGTCCTACATCCCCCGTCTGGCCAGCTGTGTAGCCTCCAGCAAGCTGCTCTCTGTATCCAAGTTTCCTGATGAAGAGTAAGCAAAAGCTTGGTGCCTGCCACATGATAGTCACTCCTTCATGACAGCCTTCTCCTTTTTTGAGGACATGACTGAAGAGACTTAGCACACGCACATGCAGCATTGCTATTATTGATGCAGGCTAGGCCTGAGCTATAAAGGCTTGGGGATGGAATCTTGAACAAAACAAACTCTTTGCCTTCAAGGTGGACTTTACAACACAGGTGAAAGGAAAGGGGAAAGGAAGGTACATTACAGAGAAATAAATCCTTCATAGAAGACCCCAAGGGGAGCCCAGTGGCAGCTCCTAATCCAGTTGTGGGTAAGTCAGAGAGGGCGTCCTGGAGGCAGTGAAGTCTATGCTCAAATCTAAGGGCTGTCTAGGAATGAGCCATTGTTCATGCTAAGAGCAGGGGTCTTGAGAATTTGTCAGTCCTGAGTTTGAGTCTCCACCTTCATACTTCCTTGTGCAACCTTAATTAAGTCTTTTACTCACTCAGCTTCTGTCTCCTTATTTATAAAATATGGGTGAGGACTGATGATAACAATCGCTACTACCATGGTAAAATAACAACAATTCCATCCCCCAAAGGCTGTAACAATAGTTACCGAAGAAATATCCATCCATCATTTTCTGTTTGCCTAGCTCCAGGAATAAGGTAGAAAATACATGCCAGGTCTCAGGCAGGGAGGGAGACAGCAAATAGACAGGTAAAGCAGAATGCAGTCATAAACTGGAATAAATGCTCTAAAAACTGCAGAGGCAGAGAACAGAGGGTACAAGACGGGGTGGAGTCAGGGACACTAGGCATGGGTGTGAACCCCCAGAATGTGCCAGGTTTGTAGTTCACAGCAATAGGTTCAACTCAGTCCCCAACACCAGTAGTCCCCCCACCTCTGATGCCTGCCTTGGGCCCTTCCTGGCCAGGAGAGTAAGTTTAGCTTGATGCTTCACATGTGTCCATCTCATGGTCCCCACTGCCCAGAAGCCCCCTAACCAGCCACTCAGGATTGACAGCCAGCTCACAGACAACTTATATTTGTCCTGCCCATAAAATGTTTTCTTTTAAAAAACTTGACTATTAAAATTCTAAATCAAGAGAAAGCTCATAATGGGATCTCCCTGGCAGTCCAGTAGTTAAGAATCCACCTTGCAGGGGCTTCCCTGATGGCGCAGTGGTAAACAATCCAGCTACCAATGCAGGGGATACAGGTTCGATCCCTGGTCTGGAAAGATCCTACATGCCTCAGAGCAACTAAGCCCATGTGCCACAACTACTGACCCTGCACTGTAGAGCCCAGGAGCCACAGTTACTGAGCCCAGGTAACTGCAACTACTGAATCCCGAGCACCCTAGAGCCCATGCTCCACAAGAAGAGAAGACACCTCAGTAAGAAGCCTGCACGCTGCAACTAGAGAGGTGGGCCCTGATCCCTGTAATTAGAGATAGTCCATGCAGCTACAAAGACCCAGCACAGCCAAAAACAAACACATAGAATTATATATCTGTCTAGTCAAGGCTATGGTTTTTCCAGTAGTCATGTATGGATGTGAGAATTGGACTATAAAGAAAGCTGAGCACCAAAGAATGGATGCTTTTGAACTGTGGTGTTGGAGAAGACTCTTGAGGGTCCCTTGCACATCAAGGAGATCCAACCTGTCCATCCTAAAGGAGATCAGTGTTGGGTGTTCATTGGAAGGTCTTATGTTGAAGCTGAAACTCCAATACTTTGGCCACATGATGCGAAGAGCTGACTCATTTGAAAAGACCCTGATGCTGGGAAAGATTGAGGGCAGGAGGAGAAAGGGACAACAGAGGATGAGATGGTTGGATGGCATCACCAACTCACTGGACATGAGTTTGGGTAGGCTCCAGAAGTTGGTGTTGGACATGGAGGCCTGGCGTACTGCAGCTCATGGGGTCACAAAGAGTTGGACACAACTGAGCGACTCAACTGAACTGAATATATACATATAAAGAATCCACCTTGCAATGCAGGGGATGAGGGTTCAATCTCTGGTCTGGGAACAGAGATCCCACATGCCATGGAGCAAATAAGACTGGACACTGTCAAATAAATAAAGAGCTCATTAAAAAAAAACCAAAAACCTCAACTTCTAGCTTTTATCAAAACAAAACCTGGAGATACGCCCCTCTCTTTCCCAGGGTAAACACATTCATTTGCTGTACTCTCTACCCCTCCCTTATGTCACTTACCTGCAATTTATAGATTTGTGCTGGCTCAGCTCCGGTGACCTCCTCAGAGCCATGTCTGCACTCTCCTTGTCCCGGCTGCAGGAGGCTGCTCCATATGGACCTGTTGGCAGGCCACAGTCCACCGGCTTCTGGGTTCTTTAGCCAGTGGAGTGACCCACGGGAGACCTGAGGGCATTTACTCTACCGGCTCTTTTCTGGCCAGGTAGCCAGATGTTGGGTCCCCTTTCTAAAGGCCAAGGCTCCGCCAAGCAGCTTCCATAGAGTCACCCTCCCTGGGCTCCGGGCATCGCCCATCCCCTCAACCCCTCCCCCAGGGGTGGGAACATCTTCCCACTGGTGCTGGTCCTTGCTTTTCCTAAACTCTGCCCATGTCACACTCCTTTTAAGAGTCAGTTTATCACTTTGTAAATGACCCCACTCCCAGCTGACACTGAGCCATGGGCTTGGCACATGGTGAAAGCTCGGTATATAGATGTCAAAGAAAAGGATGGAGTTTTGCCCCCATGTTTTCTGGGCTTCTCTTTTGACAAAGGAGCTGGTCACCTGTGGTCCCTATCCCAGCCCCCAGCAGTTACCCCTCTACCTTATCAGCTTCAGGGCTGCACCCCAGAAACAGCTGCAGCCCTGAAACCACCCCACCTCCCTTTCCCTGGATCCGCTGGACTGCTTCACATGCAGGTCTCGTCTGCCCGCAAGAGCATAAACAAAGCGTGTTTTAAATCATTTCGACGTGGGCCGGCGCTCATTCGCAGGTCTCTGGGAGGGAGTCCCAGCTGCCAGCAGGTATTTTAATGTAGCCATGGAAAGCCATGGGCAGGCATGGGCGATGCCTGGCCTTTGTCGGGGTGACAAGCGGAGGCTGTCACAGAGGCTGCGAGGTCCAGCCACCCGACCTGGGTCAGCAGTTTCCTGCATCTCTGAGGACAGAATCAGGGAGTAAAAACACCACTTCCCTGCCCCAACTGT
The DNA here is from genome assembly GCA_007570785.1 of Antilocapra americana. Taxonomy (NCBI): domain Eukaryota; kingdom Metazoa; phylum Chordata; class Mammalia; order Artiodactyla; family Antilocapridae; genus Antilocapra; species Antilocapra americana. The sequence continues at coordinate 4,525,859 of ML660204.1, read as the reverse complement.
GGGCACCCAAAAGGACCTTGCTCTAAAGCACTGCACGTCCTCCCAGGAGCCTGAGCTTTGCCGTCAATCAAGAACAGGGGCCATAAATCTTGCATGGTGCATTGGGTGCCTACTCGGCAGGCCCTGTTTTATCTCCAGCTTACAGAAAATTAACCGAGGCTTGAGGATGACAGGGCTCCCTCCCAGCATCACAGAGCTAACTGGACAAGGGGTGAAGGTTGAGACTCCCCAGCCTGCAATGGAGACCATTGCTTGCCACGATGGCCCTGATATGGAAGGGTGCCTGCCCAGGAATAGCCAGGCAGGCCCTCTGGGAGTTGCAGGGAAGAGGGAATGCTTGGAGACCCTGCCTGGGCTGCGGATGTTGATAGAGGATGCCAGACTGCAAGGCAGTGAGGCGTGAACCTCCTCGGGTCACGCCAGCCGTCTGCAGACATCTGGTTTCATGAGGCTACTTGGACGGCCTTTGAGAATTGATGGAGGCAGCGCTGAGGCCAGCCCGGTGTGGGGGAAGATGGAAGTCCAACATTAAACAACCGGAATGGAGCAGCTGGTCCATTTCTGCAGGCGTGAGACAGGAAATGAAGCATGAGCTCAGAGAATGGTTCCTCCAGGGCATCTCGGGGAGGGTGTTCGCTCTCTTGGGATCCAAGGACTCCTTCCCCACTAAACATTTACTGAGCACATACTAAGTTCCAGCCCCGTGCTTTGCACTGGGGTTAGACATGAGCAGAGTCCCTGCCCGCAAACAGTTCACCATCAAGTGACCCTCAGAGAGATGCATTTCAAACAGTCAAACTTATGAAAGAAATTAAGAATCTCACACTTTAACTTGCATTTTTTCATAGAATAACAATAAAAATGATACTAAAGAAAGAAACACAAAGAACAGAACAGAGAAACTTCTGGTAGAGTGGGGGAGGGGAGCCTAAGATCTGTCTTTAGATGATTTGAACCAAGTTGAAATTCCCCTGTGAAGCAGGATGGATTGGGGTTTGAAATTCCCAAAGAGCCCTAATGTGCCCACAAGAAATTGCAGATGGTACTGCAGATAGGACAGACGCATGTGCATAAAAGGTAAGGACCCGTTTCTTTGCTGAGAGAGGACTCAGATGGTCCTGGTAAACATCTGAGGGTGAAAATGCATTATAGCACCACTGCCAACTTGCACTGAGAAATTCTGTTGGACTTAGATTGAAACGGTCTATGTTTCACCCGAAAACAGAAACAGTGGCACCTGTGAGCTCTTGCTTGCCCTTGAAAGACTGAGAATCACGGCTTAGTTCATGGATTGGAAGAATCAATATAGTGAAAATGAGTATACTACCCAGAGCAATCTATAGATTCAATGCAATTCCTATCAAGCTACCAGAGGTCTTTTTCAGAGAATTAGAACAAATAATTTCACAATTTGTATGGAAATACAAAAAACCTCGTATAGCCAAAGCAATCTTGAGAAAGAAGAATGGAACTGGAGGAATCAACCTACCTGACTTTAGGCTATACCACAAAGCCACAGTCATCAAGACAGTATGGTACTGGCACAAAGACAGAAATATAGATCAATGGAACAAAATAGAAAGCCCAGAGATAAATCCACGCATCTATGGACACCTTATCTTTGACAAAGGAGGCAAGAATATACAATGGAGAAAAGACAATCTCTTTAACAAGTGGTGCTGGGAAAACTGGACAGCCACTTGTAAAAGAATGAAACTAGAACACTTTCTAACACCATACACAAAAATAAACTCAAAATGGATCAAAGATCTAGTCATAAGACCAGAAACTATAAAACTCCTAGAGCATAACATAGGCAAAACGCTCTCCAACATAAACCAAAGCAGGATCCTCTATGACCCACCTCCCAGAATATTGGAAATAAAAGCACAAATAAACAAATGGGACCTAATTAAAATTAAAAGCTTCTGCACAACAAAGGAAACTATAAGCAAGGTGAAAAGGCAGCCTTCAGAATGGGAGAAAATAATAGCCAATGAAGCAACGGACAAACAATTAATCTCAAAAATATACAAGCAACTCCTGCAGCTCCATTCCAGAAAAATAAATGACCCAATCAAAAAGTGGGCCAAAGAACTTAACAGAAATTTCTCCAAAGAAGACATAAAAATGGCTAACAAACACATGAAAAGATGCTCAACATCACTCATTATCAGAGAAATGCAAATCAAAACCACAATGAGGTACCACTTTACATCAGTCAGAATGGCTGCCATCCAAAGGTCTACAAGCAATAAACGCTGGAGAGGATGTAGAGAAAAGGGAACCCTCTTACAATGTTGGTGGGAATGCAAACTAGTACAGCCACTATGGAGAACAGTATGGAGATTCCTTAAAAAACTGAAAATAGAACTGCCATACGACCCAGCAATCCCACTGCTGGGCATACACACTGAGGAAACCAGAATTGAAAGAGACACGTGTACCCCAATGTTCATCGCCACATTGTTTACAATAGCCAGGACATGGAAGCAACCTAGATGCCCAACAACTGATGAATGGATAAGAAAGCTGTGGTACATATACACAATGGAATATTACTCAGCCATTAAAAAAAGTTCATTTGAATCAGTTCTACTCAGGTGGACGGAACTGGAGCCTATTATCCAGAGTGAAGTAAGCCAGAAGGAAAAACAAAAATACCGTATACTAATGCATATATATGGAATTTAGAAAGATGGTAACGTGAACCCTGCATGAGAGACAGCAAAAGAAACACAGATGTATAGAACAGACTCGTGGACTCTGTAGAAGAGGGCAAGGGTGGGATGATATGGGAGAATGGCATTGAAACATGTTAATTATCATATGTGAAATCAATTGCAAGCCCAGGTTTGATGCTCGGGGCTGGTGCACCGAGATGTCCCAGGGGGAGGGAATCGGGAGGGAGGAGGGAGGGGGGTTCTGGAGGGGGAACATATGTATACCCATGGTGGATTCATGTCAATGTATGGCAAAACCTACACAATAAAGTAAAGAAAATTTAAAAAAATAAAATAAAATAAATGTTCTAGTTGAAAAAAAAAAAAAAAAGAATCACGGCTTACATCCTATTTTTTTCTCCCACCGGTTTCCCTCTGAGACTCATTCACTTCACCTCCACTCACTCCTGTCCCAACACCACAAAGTCTTTTCTTTCCCCCTCTTTCCTTTCTCTCCTAGTTCTTTTTTAAATGTAGGTTTGCAGCCTATCTCACCAAAGAAAAGAGATGGTCCTCTTCCCTCCTCCTATCCAAACTTCTTCAGCCCCTTCTCTGGGTTTTGTTCATTTGGTTGACAAGACATAGTCACTGCAAAATGCACAAGTGGTGGTTAGGTAGATAGATGGATGGATGGATGGATAGATGGGCAGATGGATGGATGGATGGATGGATGGACAGATGGATGGTGAGATGGATGGATGGATGGACAGTGAGATGGGTGGATGGATAGATGGATGGATGGATGATGAGACAGTGAAATGGATGGATGATGGGATGGTGGAAGGGATGGTGGAAGGGATAGATGAATGGATGGGCTTTAGGAAAACCAGTTAGGAACCTATTGCTGCTAAGTCGCTTCAGTCGTGTCCGACTCTGTGTGACCCCATAGATGGCAGCCCACCAAGCTCTTCTGTCCCTGGGATTCTCCAGGCAAGAACACTGGAGTGGGTTGCCATTTCCTTCTCCAACACATGAGAATGAAAAGTGAAAGTGAAGTCACTCAGTTGTGTCCAGCTCTTTGCGACCCCATGGACTGCAGCCTACCAGGCTCCTCCATCCATGGGAGTTTCCAGGCAAGAGTACTGGAGTGGGGTGCCATTGCCTTCTCCGAGGAACCTATTGCAATCATCCAAAAGAGAGAGTGGTGACCTGGAAAAAGACGGTGATAGAAAGAAGTGGTTGGTTTGAAGAGTTATCTAGGGCCATTCTCTGTTGACCCCTGTTGTAGGATAGAAAATGGAAATTCTCCATATGGACATTTTACCTCCAACATCTGGTCTCAGATTTGTACCTGTCAGTCAAAAATGGGCATTTACTGCAGTCTGGATGCAGTCTGGTGTTTTCTGTGGAAAGATGTGTAAAGAATTTCACCTTGGTACATCTCCATGGGAGATACTGAGCTGATGGGGTTTTCTGATCGAATGCCAAGCCTCCAGATGGCTGTGTCCATGAAAAGGATTTCTTCTTTCCCTCTTTCAACATCTTTTAGGGAAATAAGCCACTATTTCTATATGAGTGAGATGGAAAGGCAGTGGTGGCCTGAGAAAGACAAGTCATCTCCTCAGCCGCTCAACTGACCGCCATCTTGGAGCTGCATCTCTCCTGGGAGGACACCGCTTATGGAAATAAATGTGATTTTCGGTGGAAAGAAAGTTCAGATGTGTTCCTCAGACGTGTATATTGCTTCTGGACACCAGTACTGAAGCTCTTGGAAATATTTTCCGGAGCGCAGGGCTGGTAGGGTTGAGGCCACTTTCTTACTAAAGCTTAGATCTTCTGCCGTCTTTCCATGGAGCTGGGGGCTTCCAAAGTCATCACTGCGTAGGTAGCAGGAAGGGAAGGGTGGGGGGAGGGGCACAGAACCTGGGCCTTTTGGAACCCTGGGCACATTTCTAACAGAATGGTAACTGTACAATGTTATTGTATCATTTAACTGACATGTCTACTTTGGAATGTTTATAACTACCGTAAATCAGGAGGCCGCAGAGCCAGGGCAGCAGCCACGTGTAGACATTCCAAGGAAAACGTATAAAATAAATAAAACAATCACACAGGATCAACATTCCATTCCCGCCTAGAAAACGGAAAATGTAACGGCTCCGGCGCAAACCAAGTGGCCAAAAGCAAGTTCGCTGGGAGCTGAGGCATCAGGGGCCTCCTTGCTCGCTCTCAACGAAGATGTCAAGGCAGAAAAAAGTCATTAAAGCAGTAAGAACAAAATGCCCGACTCCAGAGAGCAGCCTCACCACCTGGCTTCACGGGCACCCTTGCCCACATTCCCCTCTGGGGCACAGACACATTTCTATACCTGAGGGTCCATAATCTTCTGCGTCCAGGAGGAGGTAGGAATCCGCAACTGTTTTGTTATTCCCTATTTAGGACGTCTGTCCAGTTTACCAAAAGAAAAAATAAAGATCTGCTCTTCCCAGCCATCAAATTTTGTGCATTAACAAACTGCTTGATTTCTGACTTTTGCAGCAGCTGGTATCATACACAGCTAAATGAATTCTGGCTAAATAAACATCTGGTTATTAAAACTATGTGGGCTCTGGGTTTGAAGGGAGGAGCTCTATAATCCTTCTGGGTTCCTCAGCACTTTCAGGACACCTGGAGCCTGGAGCTTTCTTTGACCCTATTAACTGGGACCTGGAAGAACACAGTTAGAGCAATGAATCCCAAAACTATAGGGTTTCTTGGGTTTTTTGTTTGTTTGTAAGTATTTGCCAAATTCTTTTGGGCCATCTTTCCTCTCTTAGGGCCTTTGAGGCAGAATGCATAAGCTTGGGTAATAAAAGCTATCAAAAGTTAAAAATTAATGACCTTTAGGAATTAATCACCTCTTGGAGAACTTTGAAGCCGTTTTTCTTTCTCCCAGGAGAGGGTCTCTGCTTTCTGACTGGAAGAAAATGCCTGAGAACATTTGCCCTGAAAGGTTCAAGAGGACTACTGCAAGGTAATTTTCGACGTTCCATTTTGTCTTTTTGACTTCAGTTCTCCTTTGGTCATCAAATCAGGGAAAAGGACAGATTTGGGGTTTTCCAAAGCTTGAGATCTGAAGGTAGGCATCTGGGGTTGTTTTCCTCAAACTCATCAATGGCTTGGAAACAGTTTAGCAAGTTTAGAATAAAAGAGGCTCCAAGCACACAGAAAAGAGAATTTCCAGAGGGACTCGGCACAAATAACCAAGACCCTGGGCAAACTCCAGCCAATTCAGCCTCCTGGAGGGCAAAGCATATTCTCCTTTCCCTGACCTTAATACTAGAAGGAAAAAAAATCCTCAGATTCCTGGTCTAGAATTTATCATTTTAGTCCAAGACAGAAGTGCATAGGACAAGTGCAAAGATTTGACTAAGCCTGGCTTCTTTCTTGGGTTTCTTCAAACCTCACTGGTTCTGAGGGTATTTTTCCCAGGCCTCTGTTGGTTCAGGTTTCTTTGGACCATCTGTTGCTGAGGGTAGAGACTTGACCGATGATGACCCTGCAGCCTTGGAGCTTCTCAATGACAATCGCCCTAAGAGATCTGCTTTCCCCAAACGCCTTGCTCTCTGCCCGTGAACAGAGAAGATGTTGTGCCTGATTAGCATCCCATTTCTAAACAGATCAGGCAGACAGAGAGACTGCAGAATTCCAGATGTTGATATTTGTATTATTGGATCATAATTACATTTCAAAACAATCACTGCTCCCTGGAAGTTAGAGCTATTGTCCCTTCTTTGTCCTTTGTCAGTCTCCTTGAGCAGCCCTCTGGTGATTTATTATTTCACAGACCCCAGAGGGGACACGCCACTGCCTCTCTGGAAAGGTCACACGCTGAGTGCCGACTTTATCCGGGTCAGAAGTTGCCCTCAGACACCAAGGGGAAACTCTTGGTGAAGTTAATCAACATCCAGTCCAGAGCGGGTCAGCGATCAGGTGCTGGATGTGGGTGGGGAAATCGCCCTCGTGGTGAGCAGGTTTTCTGTATTGCCCGCCTCCCTCTGGATGAAGAAACTGGTATTTCCATAAGATTTACAGTTCTGAAACTACCCTCACTTGCAGATGAAACCATTGGAAATTCATTATCCATGGAATGATGCATAAAAAGATCATTTAGCTTGAAGTTTGTTTTTTTTTTTTTTCCCCCATAGGTGGTTGGGTAGGGGCCGGGGGGAAGACTTCAACTATGTATGGGGCAGGTCAAGCAAGCCAAGGTTCCAAGGCTGCCCAAGGTGAAGTTCAGGGTCTGCTTGGTAGGTCCAGCCAAGCAGATGGAAGAGGTAAAAAGTAAAAGTGAACAGGTAACTCCGAGCTGACCCAGGTAGAGGCAATGTCCTGTCAACCCTGGGGAACCCCCAGGTCCTGCTCCGGGGGTGATGCTTCTAAGCTTTAGCAGGGTTCGAGCCCGCCGCCACCCACACCTATCCAGTCTGAGAGGGTCCTCTGTGGCCTTGGAGGAGAGAGTCCAATCTACCCTGACTCAGGCCGAGACCACAACTTCGACACTTCATTTTAACCAGCACACAGCATGGCAGAGTATCCATGGGAGTACTTTGTGTCTCAGAAGGCCCAGGACCCCCCCTCATGCCCCTAAGTTTCCTTTCTGTGGTTTTCTCTGGTTAAAGAGATGCAAGCAGGGAGGCAGGGAAGCCTGTTGGAGTGATAGCTCTTAAGCAAATGATAGGAGGGAAGCAGCATGAAAGATAGCTGGGTTTAGGGAAATCATCCTTAATTCCATTTAAAAATACCCAGAAACACCTAAAGCAGCACCTGGCCCTTGCTCCCCGTTCCGGAAAGAGATGTAAGAAGGGACAGCAGCTGCTCAGATCCACCTGCCTCCCCAGGGGCTGCGAGGACACCTCGGGACTGGCAGCCTTTCATGGAACTAAGCTGCCCTCACCAGCCCCGGGCACACACCGGATGAAGCTTTCATGCAGCTTCCAGGGCCGAGACAATGCAGGCAGAAAACAAGCCAGGATCAGAGTACAATCACCGTCACTGGCTGTCTCCAGCTCGATATTAATCTTTCAAAAAAGGCTTCACTCTGGAGGCAAGGTATTAGGTGGCTCAGCCAGCTTCTTAAAAAGTTTCTCCTTCTTTACAGAATGTCAAGTGAGATTTCAAGGGGGCATACTTCATAACCGAAAGCATGTTTTCCTTAGGACAAGAAACCACTGCGAAACTTATTCTCCCTCCTGCCTACCCCAACTCTCCCAGATTTCTAGCCAAAAACCCTCCCATGTTTTGCAGAGAAATAACAACAGCAAACAACCTGTAGGTGTTTTTTTATTTTCAAGTGCAGTGAAGGTCCCTGCTGGGTGGTAGAGGAAAGTTAGGCAAACTTTATAAATCTGGAGGGAGAGCTGGTTTAGGCAGTATTAAGGAGCCGAGAGGGGCTTTTCAGCCAGCATTGTTTTAAATGGTACCCAGAGGAGCTCCATCACCTTCGGCACCCCTACCCCTGTGTGCAGAAGGGCGGCCACAGAATAAAACATCAGGTTGCACTGTCACCTGGGTGACCATCATCTTCTCCAGGGCGGCCACCAAGGAGAGCCAAGATCAGGGGCCTGAAGGGATAGGGTGGGGAAATGGGAGCTGAGCGGAAATAAGAGTCAGTCTATGTAACTGTCCTCATCATGAGAGCCAAACAGCACAGGGCATGCTTAGTCGTGCCCGATTCTTTGTGGCCACATGGGCTGTAGCTCCCTGGCTCCTCTGTCTATGGAATTTTCCAGGCAAGAATACTGGAGCAGGTTGCCATGTCCTACTCCAGGGAATCTTTCCAACCCAGGAATCGAACCTGTGTCTCCTGCTTGACAGGCAAATTCTTTACCACTGAGCCACCTGGGAGGCCCCGAAACAGCACAGACCCAGGTATAAGTTGTACCAACTGAGTAACAGCCATCGCCCTGGGGAGCAGCTTTACTGAGATAATGTGTGCACCCCTCCTGGAGGAACCACAAGTGTGATACTCTGAAGACTGCCCCACACTCAGTGGAGATAAGACCCCTTTCTTGCAGCCCTGTGAGGCTGAGGGGACTTTTCAGAGGTACGGGATGGTGGCAGGTAGGGAGAGGGGCAGTAGGATTGGGAGACCACGGCTGCTTGGCTGGGACTCGCCCAAGGTCACAAAGCAAGTTAGGAAGAAACAATCAGTTCAGGCTCAGTCCCTCACAAGCAGAATCCTATAAAAAAGAAGAAAATGACCCTGGAGATTTGAACAAAGGAGCCAGGCTATAAATCCACTCTCCAAGTAACTGCCGGTGATCTTCCTAAAATGCACATCGAGGGCCACCACGCGGCCAGGCAATGCCCTTCAGAGGTGCCGGAGCCCTCGGGAGAGAGGCCTATATCCACAGTCCAGGCTGCAGGGCCAGGTGGTCTGCAGCCCACGGACATCTGGGCCCCACCTCCAGCCCCCTGCCCCTCCCTGCTGTCCCTACCCCAACCACACAGGCCTTCTTGGAGTTCCCTCTGTGTGTGCACGCCTCTCGGTGTCTCTGTGTGTCTTGTCTCTTTCTCTCTGTCTCTCTGATCTAGACACTCTTTTCCTTGTGCAGCCACAGCTTCCCAGGCATTTACAACTGGCCACGTGCTGTGCGGCACCAAGGACACGATGGGGAACAGTGGGTACACCCCTGTCCTCTGGGGCTCCCCCTCTGAGCAGGGGAGGCAGAAGTTAACCAAACACTCACACAAATAATTAAAATGTAAAACTATGTACATATATATCTTGAAATACCAGCCCAGGGGCCAGGAGGGCATTCAAGAGGCCCTGCTGTTAGTAAGGGCTGGGGGACACGTCCCTGAGAAAGGCAGTTTTGGGGACTGAAGCGTGACCAGAGCTGGAAGCCAGGGAGACAGGTGTGTTCCCAGGTGAGCACAGAGCCTGAGGGGGAGGCACCCAGAGCCGAGGGGGCCAAGGGGCCCGGGAGGAGGGAGACTGGATGGAGCCACGGGGCGGGGGGTGGGTGTCGGGGTCTCGGTCTGAAGGCTGAGCACGTGCCTCCCTGGAGCCTCTGGCTCTGACTCTCACGTGTGGGGCGCAGGCTGACTCCTTGACCTTGGCTCACAGTTCCCAAGCCCTGCCCTGCTTCCTCTCACCCACCACAGCCTCATGGGGCAAGTTCTGGAAAAACTGAGGGCAGGGGGAGCTCCATCACCTGCCTAGGCACAAATTCCAGTGGGTAGCAGAGCTGGAGCTAGAACCCGAGACACCGGGGTACAAGCTATTGCTTCCCATTCCTCCTCCAGCTTCCTCCCAGGCTTCGCCTACACCTGGAACATCACAGAGAGGGGGTGACTGAAGAGCAAGCAGCCTCAGCCTGCTGGGGGCTCACGCTTCTCAGGGTGAGGCTAGGCCTTTGTTCGTGGGCTGCAGCGTCCCCAGGCTGAGGGCAGAGACAGGGCTCTGGGGGGGAGGGGAGGGGCGCTGGTTTGTGTCAAAGCCTTGGGAGGCCAGAGGAGAGCCGGCCAGCTCAGCTCATTACCTGCCCTGCTGTGGAGCCCACACTTTGAAGAAGTAGTGTGGACCAGCTTGTGGGGATATGAAAGGATGTACTGAAAGCCATCGACACGGCATGTGGACTCATATCGATCACAAGGAAATCTATTATTTTAGAGGAGGGCTTGGTTGGAGAGAAGACAGTATGTTAAGATTATAAGTTTAGGGGCGGGAGTGGGGCCCAGACAAACAGAAAGAGGAATCAGAGGAAAGTCAAGAACATACATCCTTAGTCCCTCTCCCAAGCGAGGGGAGCTGGAACCCAGATGGGTTTGGCCCAATAAGCAGGGGACAGAGGTGTCATCCCCGGGCTGAGAGATGCCCCCTCTTGTGGGTCCCATCCCACTCACAAGTGGAGGACATGTAACTTAGCTTCTCTCGCAGGAGAGAGCAAGGTAAGGCAGGGGGACAGGGTGCGTGACTCGGGCAGCCCCACGGAGCCCTTGGCTCCGAGCATCCCACACTTGGTTTTAATGCTCTGCTGTCTCCACTTTGGAATTCTGAATGTTTTTTGAATAAGCACCTCACATCTTCATTCTGCACCAGGTCCTGAAACTCCTGCAGCTGCTCGTGCTTGGAAAGGAAGTGGACAAAGAAGGACGCCTTGGGGGTGGAGGCCGACAGCACGTTCAGACACCGGGGCCCCACCATCTGCTTGGAGCCTTCCTGGGACAGCTGCAGGAGATGTGGGCTCGCTTGCCGGATGCAACTTCCCGCTGCCACGGGAACGTGCTCAGGAAGAAGTGGAGCCCATTTACCTGGGACTTCAGTCACTTCTCTGATGTTCACACTCATTGTGGCCACTTGCTCTCACTGGGGAAGGGGACACACCCCTCAGAGGGGAGCAGACAGGGAGGAAAAAAAAAACTATTATCTTCTGAGAAAGGGAGAAGTCCCTGTAAACGGCAATGGGAAAGCTTGAGGGGGGTCTCCCTGTGCAGTGCCTGACCCTCGAGCCCTCTCCTCCCTCTTGCAAGGGGAGGGGACCCAGCCTTTTGGGGAGCCAGCTCTAGACAGCATGCCTTCATCCAGAAGGGCTGTTAGCTAGGCTAGCACTGACCCCACAATGGGGCCCCTGGACCTGATGCCTAGGCCTGGCATCACACCACGGCCTGGCATTAGAGGCTCAGCACATCTGGCAGTGAATGCACTGTACCACCATCCTCCCAAGTGACCACTGGGCTGGTCACCTAGAGAAACTCTAGCTGGGCTTCAGGCTTTTCTCTGCTTCCCAAAGCTTCCAGACTCAAGATCCTATCTAACTCTGGAAAGCCCGCCTGCCCCTGTAGCCCCTCCCTAGCCTCCCCTATCCAGTTCAGTCTCTGCACAGAGCTGACTTCTGAGTTCAAGGTTCACGCTGTTAGCTCAGCACTTGTGAACACACTGGAGTCAGGTCTACCTGGATCTGAATCTCAACCCTGTGCCAGCCCTGGGAACCCAGTGGTAATGACAGAGACAGTTCTTGTCCTGGCAGATGACATGAGATAATGTGTGAATAGGGCATAGAGAACTGAAGCCAAGAAACAATCATAACAATAGCATCCTCGCTCTCATTAAGAACTCAGCAGATTGAAGGCAGAATTAGAGAGAGGCTGCTACAGATAAGAACACTAACAGAAATTTACTCTGACAACCCAACAGCAGAAACCAACTAGAAAAACTATCACAATTACATAAGCACATAAAAAGACATAGCACTCTGAGACCCGGCAGGGCAAACAGAGTGTGGTGAAGCAGACCTACACCATTAATGGAGTTGATGACCAGCAAATCTCTAACGATCACCAACCAGGGAGGGGCACACACACGAAGCAATCGGATTGCTGGGTCAAATGATAAGAACATATTTCACTTCTTAAGGTTCTGCCCAGCTTCTTTTTCAACCAAGCATGTAGGAAAACTTATCCTTTCATATCCTCACCAACACTTGCTGTTATCTGTCTTTTAAATTTTAGCCATCTCATGAGCATAACAGTATCGCACTGTGGTTTTAATTTTCATATCACTGATGACTAATGATGCTGAACATCTCTGCATGTGCTCACTGGCCATTCATATGTCTTCTTTTGTGAAGTGTCTTTTTTCTTCACCTATTTTAAAAATGGTTTATCTTTTCATTATTAAAGCATAAGAGCTGTTTTACTATTGAAGAGTGAGAGGTCTTCCCTGGTGGCTCAGTTGTTAAAGAGTCTGCCTGCAATGTGGGAGACCCGGGTTCAATCCCTGGGTTGGGAAGATCCCCTAGAGAAGGAAATGGCAACCCACTCCACTTCCTGGAGAATCCCATGGACAGAAGAACCTGGTGGATTACAGTCCATGGGGTCACAAAGAGTTGGACATGACTGAGTACCTAACACTTTCACTTTTCAAGAGTTGTTTACATATTGGAGATATAGGTCCATTGTCAGATGTGTGTGCTTCAATATTTTCTCCTAGTCTCCCCTCTCGTCTCTTTATTTTCTTTTTTTAATATTTATTTTATTTATTATTTGTTGCAGGTGGGATCTCCCATCTTCATTGCAGCATGTTAACTCTTACTGGCAGCACATGGGACCTAAAATTCCCTGAGCAGGGACTGAACCCAGGCCCCCTGCACTGGGACCACAGGCCACAAAGAACTCTCTGTCTTTTCATTTTCTTAACTGTGTCAGAAGTTCTTTTTTTTATACTCAAAAAAGTTCCTTCGTGCCCCTTTTTAATCAGTCCCCTCTCTCTGCTCTAAAGATTTGCTTTCTCCAGGTGTGATTGTTCTGTAAATGGAAGCGTATATTACATACTCTCTCAAGCCCAGCTTCACTCAGTCATCATAATACCTTTCATACTCAGCCAGTTGTGGCGTGTTTCAGTATTTTGTTTCTCTCTGTTGCTAAACTGTGCCTCTGTATGAATTTCTTTTGTATGGATGTACCACAGTGTATTTAGTTGACAGACATTTGGGTTGTTTCCAGTTTGGGGCAGTTATGAATCTGTACACTATAAATGTTTATATACACTTCGTATGTGTATATTTTCTTTGGGTGAATACCTATAAGTGTGATTGCTGGGTGTTACAGTACGTGTGTATTTAGCTTTGTAAGAAACTGCCAAACTATTTACCAAAGTGGCTATACTGTTTGACATCCCCATCAGCCAAGGCTGAGAGTCCAGTTATTCTGCCTAGCATTTTCGGTTTTCTTTTTTAAGTTATGATCTATCTTGGTAAATATTCCACGTGGATATAAAAGGTGTTTCCTGCTGTTCGGTGGAGGGTTCTATACATAAAAACATCAACTAGACTAAGTTATTCAGCTCTTCTATATCCTTACCAATTTTCTTTCTACTTCTACGGACTCAAGGGATGTGGAAATTTCCACTCCATATTTGAATTTGTCTATTTCTCCCTGCAGTTCAGCAATTTTGACAAACACCTGTGACTCTGATGGAAAGGATGACCACTCTTTGTGTCATGAACAAGGACTCTGGAGCCAGGCCATTGTCTGGTCCCAGCTCCCTGGTCACACACAGGACCCCTATTTCCCAGAGTCTTCACCTGTACTGCATCTATGAACACCTTCTTGGAAGGTGGTGAGAGTGGACCTCAGACCCAACAGGCTTCTCCTTCACGTCCATCTCTCCATCCTCCCTCTTATTTTAACTCTTCCGGCATCCATCACCATCTCATTCCTTGTCAGGGGTTGGCAGGGGCTGCGTCACTGCACTCACCCAATCTATTCCGTGGGGTGGGTGGAGGTGTCTCGTTTTGCAGTGACAAGCAGCCCAGGCTCTCACAGCGACTTCAGGAAACCAGGTTGACTTAGCCCCACTATGATAATATTGTGGGGGACGGGGCAGTGCTGTTCAAGGGAGAGTTCAATACTCAAGCGGAGAGGAGAGTCATTTAAAACACAGCAGCCATTTAAGACAGGGTTCTCACAGGCCAAACTGGAACCCACTCCCACCCCCCTGCCACTGACCCTGTTCAACTGCTTTGGAAAAACCCATCCAATAAAATCAATATGACCCATGGCGGGAGTTAACCTTCCTGGCCCTGGGGAAGGTTCTGGATGACTGGACAGGTTCCTGACAAATCGGAATTTCTCCTGCACTAGGGGAGGGCAGGTTTGGAGGTGAGAAAGTCATAAACCACTGCGGTACTTTCAAAAAATGAGATGATGCACTCAAGCGGTACTGGCATTAGGCCAACAGGGGAATGGCTGAAATGCTATTTCCTTGGGAGGGACCACGTGCTCTGTGGCCCAGGGGGCCACAAAGAGCAAGGAAGTTATGGAGTGGGGGTGGGGGGGCAGAAATCACAGCCTCCTGGACTCCCAGGACTTTTCCTTGAAGCAAATGATAACTTAATGGGGCGAAAAACTTGGGCTGTTTTGAAATTCAAGCACAACTCCTCCCCCCTGCCTGCCCCCCTTCCCCGACTCAGCCAAGGACACGGTTTCGGCCACTGTTATTGATGCTTTAATGCCGCCCACCGTCCAGATCTGACAGCTGGAATGGGGCAGTCATGGGGACCATGGGGAACAGCGACAGGGGTTGTTTTAATCAGAATGACGGCAGCAACCGGCCACGTGGCTGTGACTCAAGTCCAATTTCTCCCTCTCCACCTCTCGCCTTGGATAAACTCCATGTAGGTGATACCAGAGTGATTGTCTGGCTGCCATTTGAAGGCACCATGACATATAATAAGCCACTCAAACCATAAGTCAATATTTATCTGTAGGGAGCCACATTCTGCATGTCCAGAAAAGGCGAATCTTCCAGATGAGAGGGACCTTGAAGATTCTCTACTTCAGTGGTTTCCATCCTGCCTGCCGCCGAGCATCACTTTGTTCTCCTTCCCACCAGGCCTCATGTTTTCAAAGATTGTGTCGTCTAAACTGCCTTTGTTGAGTAATAATTAATTTGTTTCCCAATTGTTCAATTAATCAAAGACATAAATAACTGCCAACCTGAGCTTTTAATCAGTCCGTGTGTGGTGCGGGGGGGAGAGGGAGCCAAAACGCTGACGCTTACAAAGCACCTGCCGTGCACCCGTCCCTGGCCAGACACCCTCCCTGTTTTCTTTCTTCTCGTCCTTACACAACCCTTCCATGTGAGGATGCAGACACAGAGAGGAAGAGAAGCCAGTCTCCTCATCCAAGGTCACACAGGCAGCCCGAGGCAAAGCCAGGACTGAGTCCTGGGTCTGCCTGATGTCAAAGGGTCCCTTCTTTCTAATCTGTTACTACCTCTCTGCTCACCACCCTGGAGTGATGTAACTCTAGCCCACAGCAGAGGAGAGGCAGTGTAGTCAGCCTGGAACACTGCAATTGCCTCTTTAAGACTCTTTCCAAGGCAAGTGACAGAAGCTGGACTCAAATTGATGCAGGAAACAAAGGAGGGGGTGGGACTCATATGACTAGAGCTAGACAAGGTGGTCAAGTTTCAGGTAAGGCTAGATCCAGGAGATCACACCAGAGTTGTGCACTCTCCCCGCTACCATGCCATCTCCCGACTCCAGTGGGTTCTGTTTCTCCTGGTTCCCAGACTTCCCCATTAAATCCAGACTTAAACATGCAACTTCTTCCTTGGTATCTAAAATGCATCTCTCTCTTGCAGGCGCGGTAGCCAAGTGGTAAGGCGTCGGTCTCGTAAAATGCATCTCTCATGCAACAGGGTCATGTGGAATTCTTTGACTCTCCTGCCCCAGACCTGCTCCTCCCCACCTGCCCACCATTGGTCCCCAGGCTTCCACTGCCATTCCCATCACACCCCTCAACCCCACATATAGAGCAAGGATTCCAAAATGAAACTCTAGACTTCCCTAGTGTTTCAGTGGTTAGGAATCCACCTGCCAGTGCAGAAGACACAGGTTCAATCCCTGGGCCAGGAAGATTCCACATGTTTCTGGGCAACTAAGACCATGTGCCACAACTACTGAGCCTGTGCTTAGAGCCCAAGCTCCATGAGAGGCCACTTCAATGAGAAGCCTGAACACTGCACCTAGGCAGTAGCCCCAGCTAGCCACAACTGGAGAAAGCCTGTGCCCAGCAAAGAAATCTCAGCGTAGGCAAAAATTAATAAATAAGTTTTTACACAAGAGCAATTTAAAAATAAACAAAACAGAGCTACTCACCTAAATTCCCCTGTAGCCTTTTACTATACTTATAATAAAAACTCCTCCCCATGGCCTACAGGTCCTACTCAATTTTGGCTCCTTCCCAGCTTCTCAGGTGGCACTAGTAGTAAAGATCCCACGTGCCAGTTCAGGAGCTGTAAGAGACACAGGTTTGATCCCTGGGTCGGGAAGATCCCCCAGAGGAGGGCATGGCAACCCTACTCCAGTATTCTTGCCTGGAGAATCCCCCGGACAGAGGAGCCTGGCAGGCTACTGTCCATGGGGGTCACAAAGAACTGGACATGACTGAGTGACTTAACACACACACCTCTTACCAGTCACTTTCTATACTATCCCTCACCTTGCTTGAGGGCTTCTTGCTGCACTGAGACTTCTGCTTCTTAAAGTGTCTCAGTTCCCCTCCGTCCCAGGGCTTTGCACTGGCTGTTCCCTCCTCCAGCCCTTCCCTTGTCTGGCTCCTTCTTGGCACCCGTGTCTTGGCTTACACCTGCTTGGAAAGCCCTCCCCAACTACCTCTGAAATCACCCTCTAAAATTGTCCTCCCCTGAACTCACCCTCTCGCACATCATTCGAGAGTTTATGTCAACGTGCAATTATCCCACTGAGTTGTTTGCTCACTAAGCGTGTGTCTCCCCTCATTAGAATGCTACACAGATGGTTCTATTGGGTAAAATTTCTCTGCAGAGGATCAAGGCTCTTCTCTCCTGTGTGTGTATGGGGATCTCACCAACTCTCTGCTGCCTGCCTGGGGGCAGAAAGTTCGGGAAAGTCAGCATCCAAGGGTCCAGGTGCATAATGCTGGGTGCCAGGTGGAGACACAGGCTAATGCACTCCCAGTGTAACCGCAGGTGAGGCTGAGGGCCTTGTCCCTGAGGGTTGTGACAACAAGCACACCTCTGTGTCTGATACTAAATGGAACTACGTGTTCCTGAAGCTAGCACCAAGGAAGGCGCTTGGACTGAAGAATGAGGCTTTGTTAGAGACTGTCTTGTCAGTGATGGGGCCTCTGGGCAGCAGTTTTCATCAATGCTGCAGCCACAACTCAGCCAAGCAGAGACTTGATAAAGAAGTGCAGGCAGGGTGACCCGCCACCAGCCTGCCCTTGCAGCCATGTGGTCCTTTGTTCATACTGGTCTCAACTGCAGGCAGCCGTCGCCCAGCTTCTTTCTGTCCACATCCAAATCTCTCCTCCAACTAAAATGCCACCTCCTCTGCCAAGGATTCACCTGAGGGGAGCTTTTGCCTTCTTTAGCTTCTAGCACTTCATTTCCCCAAGGACAAAAATCACTTCCAACCGACAAATCTGGTTATTTGTACACCAGAAGATCCCCGAAGGCATCTTAGACCTACCAAAGTCCTATTATTGAGCCCAGAGTACAGAAAGACCCATTCAGTAAGCATTTGTCAGCTAGATGCTGCCAGCTGGCTAGCCAAATGATGAGTGGATGGATGGTTTGTTGGATGGATGGATGGATGTTGTATGGATGGATAGGCGGATGGATTCATGCATAGTTGTATGAGTGGGTGGGTGGGTGAGCAGGTAGATGGATATTTGGGTAGATGGGTAGATGGAGAGACAATGACTGATTGGATGAATGGGCAGATGGTTCACTGACTGTTTGACTAGATGAATGAATGGTTGCTTGCTGCCATTATAAAATTTACTCCTGATGACAACAGTAATAAATGGGGCAATAATATCAGATTAAAGCAGCAAATCTCAAGCTGATTTCCAGGAAGTCTCCAGTCCCTAAGATACATATTCTCAAAACAAATATTCATACTTAAATAAGTTTGAGCAACACTGTATACCATAACCTCCTATGTAGTGATTATGGTGCCCATCAGCATGTTAACAGAATTAGTGGTGAGGGAACATGTTTAGCTCAACACCTTTTTTAATGTTGGCTTAAAGCCTTCACTCACAGAGCATCCCTCATCCAAGGTTTTTAAAACTGGTTAGTATTCTAAGCAGGTGGATGAAATGGTGAAGACCCCAGGCTCGAGAACTGGGGCTGGGCACTTGAATGTCTGGTAAATGAAAAATATGTTTGGAGACTGGGAAGACATTTGCTCCCACCAGCCTTTATTCCTCCTGCACCCAGGCTGGAGAGGGGGGTGGTGATGCTGTCTCACTTTTCTGAGCTCTCACAACCCAAAACTGAGTCATCCCACTTTATCTTCCCTTTGTTACACTGGCAAGCATTCAGATGGTTTTAGCTGTAGCTATGATACAATGCCGCAATGATAAAATACTGTCTATTCTCTTTGGAACAAGAGGTTGTGAGGAATCTGATCGTTTTTCCTGAAGAAATCATCTTACATTTCAAATGAAAGACTCTCCAACCTCTTCAGGGGCTCTAGGATACAAAAACTTAAGATGCAAAGGTTTAGAAACTTCAGAAGAAATCTACCTGTCACCCCTTCCTCACATCCCGTAAGGGGAGAGAAGCAGTCTATGCAGACCGCGCCTGCAGAAGTTGGGGGGGGCAGGTCCTATTGGGGCCAGTGGCGAAAAGGTCCAGCTCATCTCATCTCTCCCTTCCCTGCCTCAATGCCTCCAGTCACATGGACCCTCTGATGATTTCTGAAATGCCCCATTGGCCTCTGCATATGCTCCTGTTTTTGTTTGGACCACCCTCTTCTCACTCAGCAGAGGGGCCTTTGAGCATCCTTTGGTCAGCTCAGCTGTCCCCCCCAAAGAATTGTCACTTGGACCACCCCCCTCTACTTCCTCCTTTTTCAGAGTTTGTTCCTATCTGGAGTTATAGCTATTTGTCTACATCTTTGCCCTTGCCGATCTTCCTCTCCTGATGAACAGACTTGTGCTTCCAGTACTTCACCTCACGTATTACCTGCCCCTAACACAGTGTTTGGCACATGTGTGCAAAGTCACTTCAGTCATGTCTGACTCTGAGATCCTATGGAGTGTAACCCGCCAGGCTCCTCTGTCCATGGGATTCTCCAGGCTAGAATACTGGAGTGGGTTGCCATGCCCTCATCCAGGGGATCTTCCCAACCCAGAGACTGAACCTGTGTCTCAAGTCTCCTGCTTTGGCATGTGGGTTTTTTGTTTTTGTTTTAATCACTGAACCACCTGGGAAGCCCTACTTGGCACAAAACAGATGCTTAATAAAGATTTGCCAGATTAGTAACAACCTAAAAGTGGCATATCCACGCAGAATTGGAGGGTGGTGTTTTGAGATGGTGTTACCCATCAACACTCAAAAATCTACCTGCTCACCTGACACGACCTCTGCCTTCAAGGTCACTCATGGGGCTGAAGGAAGCTGTTGGGATGATAACCCATCTTTCCTCTTTCCTTCCTTCTGGCCAAACGTGGAGTGGTGGATCTGAATATTTATTTCAGAAAGAATTTCACTTCCATCCTGAAAAAGGAAATTTCTCCTTGTCGAGAGCCAAGATGAGAAGCTGGAGCAGAGCACCCAGCACCAGGGCTCCCTCTGCCATGCCTCTGCACCATCACACAGATTTTCAGTGCAAATGTCTGGAATCCACTTAATTAACCCCATAAAGAGAAAGTGCATGCAAGTCATGGCCTTTGGGTCTGTGGTTGCTGGTATTTCAGTCCTGGCAGTTTAGATGCTGGTTTAGAAGCCACTCCATGCACACCATCCAACCTGCTGTGCACTGACTAACTGCACCCTTGCAGAATGCTGCTCTGTAATTAAATCCCTCCAGCAGGACCTGGCTGGAGCCATTGCAGAATTCTCTCTTGCTATTTCAAAGCCTTGGGGTTTCCCCCACCCCTTCCTTAATTAGATAATGATAGAGGGAAGCAGGTATGTAATCTCACCAGCAGAATCCTTTTCTACTTGTGGTTTTGCTCTCACTCCTTGGAGAATCCATCTTTAGCTTCCGCAAGGGGTTGTGGGCACTAAACACAGAAATCTTCAAAGCCATTCCAAGCTCCCTGGCCCTAATGAAATCCCACCCACTAGAAAAAAGCTACCTGCATCCACCCCAGCAAGGCAGGGCTGATGAGCAGCTAGGCACCATCATGCTCCTTCCTATTCTCTCTCTTCTGCTTCCACAAGCCCCACATTCTACCCACCAGCTAGTCTGCAAGTTCTATTATTCCCTGGATATGCCATCATCAGTCTCAGCTTTGAACCTTTGCACATACAGCTTCTGTTCTTGAAATAAGCTTCCCCTTTACTAAACTCAAGGACTCCTAGGCACCCATCAAAACCCCAAGCTCAACACCCCCTCTTCCAAAGATCCACTGCTAACCTCCCCAGTAGGTTCTTCCCTGTGCTTCCCCAGCCCAGCAACCATGTCCCAATTATCCTGCATCCCAGCAGTGTGGCAAGATTGTCTTTGTACAATCTAGCACCAGACCACACCCCAGGGTTCCGGGGGGACCAGGAACATGTAGGCAGCACTAGTTGCACTCTGCTCCCTGCTGTGCACTGCACCTGGAGTTTCTAATCCTTGTTTTAAGTCCTGAATTTGGCACTGGTTACCCACGTGACTTCAGGCAAGCTACCTCACTTCTTGCCCCCCAAATTTACTGTCTTGCAGGAGTGTGGTGGGGGTTGGGAGAAGGATGACTGTGGATGTCAGACGAAGACACAGCTTCACCTTTCAGTAACTGAAGGAATAAAGGCACTGTTATGACTCTTTTCTCTGCCTTTTTTCCTTTCTCTCCTCTCCTGTACTCTGGACCTTCCTACTTCCTGCATCACACAAGTAAGGTCTTTGAGAAAACTGTTCCCCAGTCCTTGAAGGAAAACACTAGCTGACACCCCCAAAGCTGCCTGGCTCTGGGGTTGAACTCCTCCTCCTGGTGAAGCTCTGCTGGGTCCAGGCACGGAGACGCTGAGCCATTTCACCACTCTGTTAAGACTCCATCGATCTCTCCAGCAAAACCTCCTGCAACAGCAAAACTGGGGCCAGCAGATTACAGGGGGATTAATCACCCCACCCTGCTGTGCTCAGGACATTCTGTACCACCTCCTCTAACTACAGTTAAGCAAAGGATGGATGGAGGGCCTCCCCGCGCCCACCTCGGGACTTCACTTGGCTCAAGGATACCTCCAGGGGGAACCTTCTCCCAGCCCCTCCCCTTTAAGTATCTGCTCAGAACCTGCAGAGTCTCCCCAGCCACCACCCCTGCCCACAGTGCACTGTCATATCATCTTGCTGGCCTGACCTGTTGATTTCTCTTTTTTCATGGGGTACAGGTGCCTGGGGGAACCGCTGCAGGGCTTGGAGACCAGCCCCCCTGCACCCCCAGGTCCCCTTAGATCTACTCCAAATTTCCTATCCAGGAAAACCCCATTTCTTTAACCCATAAGCATTTATGTAAGAAGTAAGGTTTCTGCGGAAGAGGGCAGATAGCTTCATTTACCCACTCTGAGCTTCGAGCTCCTCATCTGTTAGGGGGTTCAGGGGGTGGTTCATGATTCTTGCCTCTGCGAGTTGACATGAGCTGTTGTAAGTGACACCTGAGTGTGAGGCCTGGCCCTTTGAAAGGCTGAATAAACATAAGCGAATCGTGTTACTCTTATTATAAAGACAAATGCAAATTGATGCATCTCTTGGGGAAAACAGGAGTCACGGGGGAAGAAACGGGATCAGTCTATTGTGACAGATGAACTGTGCTCGGCTTCAGCTCTGATCACGATTTTCAGTGTGTGGGGTGGTGATCAGGATACAGTTGCCCCTTGGGGGAGGTTTCTTCAACTCAACCTCCCAACAACATTTCCCCTCAAATTCCAGCCCAGTGAGGTAATGCGTACTCAGGCACTTCAGTCATGTCCGACTCTGTGTGACCCCATGGACTATAGACCTCCAGGCTCCTCTGTCCATGGGATTCTCCAGGCAAGAATACTGGAGTGGGTTGCCATGTCCTCCTCCAGGGGATCTTCCTGATCCAGGGATTGAATCTGTATCTCCTGTGTCTCCTGGATTGGCAGGCAGGTTCTTTACCACTAGGTCCACCTCAGAATCACCCTACAGGGAGGCAGCATTTGACCCATTTGACTGACGAGGAATCTGAAGACCAGAAATATAGGCCCTGAAAGGCAATGAGATGCTGATACAACTTGAGACATTGAGTGAGAGAAGCCAGAACCTAAAGGACCAAGGTGGGAGGATTCCATTTATAGAAAATGTCCAGAATAAGCAAATCTGTAGAGACAGAAAACAGATTAGAGGTTGCTTAGGGCTGGAGTGGATGGGGTGTGGGGTGGAGGTAGCTAAAAGGTACAGAGTTTCTTCCTGAGATGATGAAAGTGTTCCAAAACAGACTGAGGAGATAGCTGCATACATTGGTGAATATATGAAAATCCATTGAATTCTAATTCTTTAAATGAATGAATCATATGGCATGTGAATTATGTCTCAATAAAGCTGTTTAAATAGAAAGGAAATGCATTAGCTTGAGGCCAGACAGCCAGAAAATTGAGACCTGACTCCACCCAGGTCTACTCCCTGAAAGACCATCATCTTAGGGGTTTCCTGAGAGTTGGACCATAAAGAAGTCTGAGCACAGAAGAACTGATGCTTTCAAACTGTGGTGCTGGAGAAGACTCTTGAAAGTCCCTTGGACTGCAAAGAGATCAAACCAGTCAATCCTAAAGGAAATCAATCCTGAATATTCACTGGAAGAACTCATGCTGAAGCTGAAGCTCCAATATTTTGGCCACCTGATGCAAAGAGCCGACTCATTGGAAAAGACCCTGATGCTGGGAAATAGCGAAGGCAGGAGGAGAAGGGGATAACAGAGAATGAGACAGTTGG
This sequence comes from Antilocapra americana, assembly GCA_007570785.1. Lineage (NCBI taxonomy): Eukaryota > Metazoa > Chordata > Mammalia > Artiodactyla > Antilocapridae > Antilocapra > Antilocapra americana. The sequence goes on along the minus strand of ML660204.1, from coordinate 4,502,776 downwards.
ATGGCATCATGAGTTTCAGAAAGCTCTGGGAAATCTCGCATGCTGCAGTCCATGGGTTGCAAAGAGTTGGACATGACTGAGCAACTGAACAACAACAACTCAGTGGTCCAGTGGTTAAGAATCTGTCTTCCAATGCAGGGGATGCCAGTTCAAGCCCTGGTTGGGGAACTAAGATCCTACATGCCACGGGGAGGGGAAACTAAACCCTCCAGCCAAAACTACTGATCCTGCCCACTCTGGAAACTGTGTGCTGCAATGAAAAGATCCCGTGTTCCACAACTAGGACCCAATGCAGAAAAATGAATTATGTTTAAAAAAAAAAAAAGAAAGAAAATGGATCACCATTTGAGCCCCATGTGCTCTTTTATAGTCCCGCCTTCACAAACAACTCTTGAGTCTCTGCATTTGGAACACATCTGTCCAAGGGCAGAACCCACCCACCCCTGTCTCCCACCCGAGCCTGTTTTTCAAAGCGTGACTGATGATCCAGTTTCTGGTCACATGAACAGACTGAGGATGGTACTTTCAGGAAGCCCCCCACGTCCCTGAGTCCCAGCTTATCTGATCTGGTGCAGACAACTATAAATAAACAGTTACAGACTGCCCTGTCTGGATGAGCCATTTTCTGAGATCATATGAACTTGCTTTTAAGTACCAGCTTTTCACAGATCGGTTGCTATGAGGCACTTTATTAAAAACCACCCATTTGCAGCTAAATTCCAGCTCCGACCAAATCCAATTTTCGTATCTACTGCGTTTTTAGACATAATGATCAGAACATCGTTTCTGTTTCTATGGGGAAGAGTGAATTCAAAGGGCTGTTTTTCTGTGTGTTCTCTTTCTTAACAGGCAGGTGGACTGTGCCTGTTTAAGGCTGCTATTTGCCATGGCCCTGGAGGCCTTCAATAGAGAACAAATATTTATGCTTTGTTAGTGCACACAGACATTCTCGGCAATGTTGATTACTGCTTGGGGCTGGTCCAACCAAGGTCAGGGGCTCGTGGTCCCCCAACCCTTGCCGAAACTGGGCCTGTTAGCTTTTGTTAAAGGTAAGAGTCTGGCTTTAGCCTCCCCCGCTGACAAATATATATTACTGATCATCTTAGAGACTGAGTGGAATACATTGGTGGGTAAAAAATGCTCTGCACCGGGACAAAAACAAAGAACATGTCTGTTTTGTAAGGGTCCTCCACAGAACCTGTGCCTCACACAGCCTTTACAGAAGCCCAGGGACCATAGCTCGTCAGTGAGAGGGGCCTCGTGTCCACTCCCCAAGGACTCACATATTTGCTCAGGGTCTGCTGCTGTGTGATGGTGGTTTAGGCTTTCTGACCATCCACTGTTTGACCTACAGCCAGGGTCAGGACAGGATGTACTTCAGATGATTTTCCGGAGTCAAAACAAGCTACTGCCTGCAAAGCCCTTGGCATGGAGCTCAGCAGAGACCTGTTGCTCAATCCATGGGAGCCATGATGACAATAATGATTAGTACATTCCCAAGGGGGCCAGTGTACACTGAGTGTCTTTTCAATTCTTTTTTTTTTTTAATTTGCAGTGAGGTAGATCAGGACTGATCAGAGCTGAAAGCCATTTCTCAGCCTTCTGTGTATCAAATCCTCCTTCCCTTCTTTCCTTCCTATCAATTGGGTTTGAATATATGTGCATTCATTTAAGATGTATTTGCAGAGAACCATTGGGTGTCAAGGGCTTCCCCAATGACTAAGTGGTAAAGAATCCACCTGCAATGCAGGAGACATGGGTTCGACTCCTGGATCAGGAAGATCCCTTGGAGGAGGGTACGGCCACTCACTCCAGTATCCTCGCCTGGAGAATCCCATGGAGGGAGGAGCCTGGTAGGTTACAGTCCATGGGGTCATGCAGAGGCAGACACGACTGAAGCTACTGAGCACACGAGCACTGGGAGTTAAGCCTTCGCAGGGAAATTCAACAAAGCAGAAGCTGACCATGCCGTGGGTCACATGTGTCTCCTTGATGAACCAGAAACAAATCTGGGGGATGAACATAGTGGTCGGATGGATATCAGGTCCACAGGAAGGCAGGGCTGCCCCTGCACTTGGGGGTGGGACGTGGCCCCTCGATCAAGGTTCTAAAACACAGGGGACAAGGTGGGGCAAGATGCACTTCAGCAGAATTGTCCACAGGACGTCCTGTGTGTGAGTTTGAAGCTCAGAAGACAGATGATCCCTAACGCTGTCCTTCAAGAAGCCTACACCCATAGCGCCCAACCAGCTGCCACACCTGGGCCCACTCACAATGGCTTTCTCCCAAGCTGGGCTTCATTCAGAGGACAGTCTCTGGACCTCAGCGCATTGGTGGGGGTGGAGGGTAGGAATAGCTCTCTCCTCAAAAAAATGAAAACTCACGGTCATCAGGCTGAAATAAAACTCTTGCCTCTGCCAACAACTTCAAAGTGTAGATTAAAGGCTGATCTTGAGACTTAAAGCCACCCGGCTGATGGCTTCAGGTGGGAGCTGGTTTCTGCAGAATTAATAGTAATAGCAATTGTACAAACAGGTTCTAATAACAGCACCCACGAGAGACACACTGTGTCCTGAGGTCTCCAGATGATAAAGCGGATGGAAAGAGCTTATTTCCCTCACCAAATTCACTAACAGAGAGCAGTTAGCCAGGGCAGACCACGGGTAATGATGCTCGGTTACCTGTGAATTAATTTCAGGACAGTACTGCCAGGAGCTAATGCGTTTTCAGGGAAGAAGGGCATCAAGAAATGTTGATGCTCGTATGGACTGGTTCATCGTTATATTGACATTGTCTCAGTGGAGCAAGGGGCCAGCTGGAGTGTCCTCTGGGATTAATGGACATTTTGGAAAATGTGAGAACGCAGGCTTGGCAGGGCAAGATTCATAAGCCATCTCTTCCAACTCCGGGAGCAGAGATGTTCTGCCTGTTGTCAGGACTGCTGAATTGCTGCCCAGTCATCTTGGAATTAAAAACGCATCTACCTTCTGATTAGCAGAGTTCAGCTTCTTTTGTGAAACTTCTCAGATAGTCTTTTTCCTTGGTTCCCTCCATGTTTATTCTCAAATCCGTCCTCCGAGGAGAGGTCAGCGTCAGGTCAGAATTGATTTGGCAGCTTAGTGTTAACCTGATTTATCGATACTGGTGTGCGATGATGTACAAATCTGGCTTATCGTTTTGATGTATTGGCCATACCCGATGATAAGGTATGCATTCCTATAAAAATAAACTCACTGGGGCTCCTGAATGCCTGGGTTGTTTTTCTTTTTTTCTTTTTGGCTACCCAGTGTTCCCGGGAAATGATTAATAAGATGTTTCATTTAAGTACCAAGCCATCTAGAAACTGAACAGGAGCCCAGGCGTCGGGATGCAGGAAAGCCTGAAATTAACAGGCAGCCATAGAAAGTATAAGATTAATTTCATTTTCTTTTCTTATCTTATGCTCTCTTTTATGTCTTTGCCTATGCAAAGGGGAGATTAATTAATCCCGAAACGATCTTTTTGTTGGCAATTTTATATTACGTTTGACTACTTAATAGAAATCTGAACTATAGCGGGTGCGGGGTGGAAAGTGTATCCCGAAGGACGGAGGGCAAAGTCATTTCTGAGAGGAGACAGCAGATTTCAAGGCTACTGTCAAAAGCTAAGAGCTGGGAGGATAAAGCAAACCAGGCATTCATCCCTTCCTGGAGTCATTACTTTGGAGACACCTCCTGACACCTGCAGCAGAACCTCCCCGACTCTGCCCTCTCGAGAAATCCTTGGAGCTGCACCTGACCGAGTTTTAGGGTGATGTGGAGCAGATCTGAAATGCAATTCCATTCAGTAAATATTTATTGAGTGGCAGCCATATGTTTGGCACCATCCTGGCTGCGTGAGGATATCAAAAGGGGTGAGACGTGGTGCCTGTCACCGAGCATCTCGCGTCTAATTGGGGAGATGAGATATACACACACAATACCAGGCAATTATGGTAATAGCATGCACTTAAATACCGCTGTCCTGTTTACCCACATTTTCATATCACTCTCTCAGACATTGTGGGAACCTCTCAACAACTCAGGGAGGGGAGGCAGGGCAGATCCAGTGAGTCTCATTTTGCAAATGAGGCATCAGAGGCTCAGCGGGGTGGGGAAGCTGGCCTCAAATCACCTAGCCATAAATGACAGCGCCGGGCCGCCAGCCAGGGTCCGCCACCATTCTTCGTTGTGTTGCAACTAATCAGCTACACTGATTAAATGCCAGGAAAGGGGGTACAGAAGGTAGGCTGGAGGAGTGCCGGCCCCCTCACTGCCCTGGCCCCAGTGAAGCCTGCCTCTGGGAGGGGATGGGTGACGTTGATCTTGCTCTTGAATCCCACCCCAAGTTTCCAGCAAGCATATTGAAAGACAGCTTCCTTCTCTGCAGTCCCACGCCTGGGTGTCCTGCCCAGCCCAGCAGGAGGGGAACAGTGGGTAAGAAAACATCGGCCTTTGTGAGGGCGGCCCAGGGAACCGATGACTGATCCAAGAGCGCTAAATGTGGAAAAGCGGCGCAAAGTCTTACAGACCCCCTCTTTACATCAGGAGCAAGCATCTGTCAGCCAGGACAGATGATGCCAGGGCTCAGGTGTCTCTGGGATCCAAGCACAGGGCACAGTCTGGGGACTTATAGGCAAGCGTCCGGATGAATGAGTCCAGCCAGCTTGGCTCTCAGATGCCTGGCCGTCTTTGCTCAGCCTCTCCTTCTGTCTCTTGTTCCGAGTCAGAAGGATGGATGAAATCATTCCTACTCAGCCCCATTAACCACACAGATCGATGGCAAAGAATAAAGTTTGGATTTTTCAAAAATCTTTGCAGCAGATGGCCCCAGGAGACCAATTGCTGGCTAAAATATTACAAGATTCCTAATTAAATACAATTAAATAAGCATTAAGAGAGAGACTGACACTCTCTCCCCACACTACACCGCAATGTGCCAAAGAATTCAAAACTGAGAATGTCAGTTTCTGGGAAAAACCACCGTGACTGCATAGCCCAAATGTCTGGTGACCTAGCTGAGAAGACTAAGGACAGAGTTATGGCTGTGACTTCAACCAGGGCCAGTGACAGAAAGCTGATGGAGAAGAGCAGGCTCATGTACCAGTGGAGGTGATACTGCTAACTTCTACAAGATGTTGCCACTAGGATGCTGTGTGGCCTTGGGCAAGTTGCTTAACCTCTCTGTGCCTCTTTTCTTCCTCTAGACCAGCACTGTGCAACAGAAATATAATGCAAGCCACATCTGTGACTTTTTTTCTGTGGCAGCCAAATTTTTATACAGTTAACAACAAAAGTAAAAAGTCTAAAGAAGATAATTTTATCATGTTCTATATAATACAATATGTCCAAAACAGTAGCACTCCAGAACACATAAACAGATCGAAAATAGTTCACATTCCTTCTTTCCCCCTGTAAATCTGAAATTCAGCATTTGTTTTACTCTCAATGTGGACCAGCCAGACTTCAAGTACTTAAGAGCCGCTCTCCATGAGCTGACATGGTACTGGCCAGTGCAGGCCCAGAGGACACGCCCAAGAATCTAGTCTAACTCAGGTTTCAATTTGAAAACAAACAAGACAAGCAAACATTTAACAGCGCCCTGTGTGTCACCAGCACCCAGGAAATGTTAGCTGAGATTATGATCAGGAAACTAATGTCAAACAGTTCATCCGGAAAGAAGTGTGATCCAGGGCTCCTATTTCTGAAATCTTGCCTCTCAAATCCCTTCCACAAAAACAGCCCCAGACAGAGCTTATGGGGGCTATGGAGGGTTGTGGGTGGGGGGACGGTGATTTCTTTAGGCTCTGGGTAAAGCTATTGAAAGCAAATGGCAGCCTCTGGGGCTTGCCCTTAAAGCAATTGGGGGATCCCAAGATTAAAATTCAACTGCGGCCAAATTCTGTTACAAATGGCTTCACTCCACCTGGGGTCTGGAAGCCGGGCAGATGTAATCCCCTCTCCTGGGCATACGCTGATGAGAACCCCGCCTCACTCCATCACCCACAGCTTTAAATCAGCCGTTATTCCCGGGCCTGACACTAGAGTCCCTGAGAGGTTTTACTCCCCTCCGTCAAGCTCTCAGTTATGGGGCTGGAGCCTCCTAAGGCTTCTTCGTAGCCAGCAATCCAAATAAAAATAGCGCTATTGATCACAAACGCATCAATAACGTCAGCCCTACAGCTACTCATGCACATTTTTAATTGTCCTGTCCCTTTTTATATCTGCAAATATTACCATAAGCTTCCAGGAGACACAGCACCCCTGGCTGTGGGAGGAGGGAATCACCCTCCTGGCTCAGACCCACTCATCTCAGCGTGGTAGGGAGGGTGGCTGGCACACTATTAATAATCTTGAGGTCCCTCTTCGTAAAAAAGAAAATAAAACACCGGCTAATCCCATTTGGGGGCTCGGTGTTATAACTCGTCAGGAAATGCTGCCCAATTACACCTAATTTCTCCTTGTTTTTCCGACTGGTCCGCGTCCCGGCAATTATGCTTCATTTGCTGTAACAGAGAAAAGTAAAATACCCAGCTGGTAGGCAATTTCCCCATGATTAAAGCATAGGGCTGATCAGAAAGCTGTTGTCCAATAAATTAATCAAGAAATAAGGAATGAACGCCAGTGTTTGACGTTTGGGGATCACACATGTGGATCTCCAGATGGTTCGACTTAATTTTTACCACCGTGAAAACGAAGGAAGAGAAAACCTGGAGTGACTCTGCCAGGTGAACCCCCCGCCCCCCAAGCACACACCCTCGACCCCAGCACAGTGACTGCTCAGCAGCCTCTGGAATCTTCTCACCTTCTGGCAAGAGCAAGGCTGCTCCTCAGAGCCTGAAGCACGGCCCTTTTTGGGGCCTGTGCAAGCGCATGCCATGTGAAGAAAAATGATTGGCTCTGAAATTCGACACGAAAGCAGCAAAATCAAAATTAATAAGTGCTTCATTAAATGCCTGCCAAAGGCAGCAGTGAGCCCCGCCACCCCACTACCCCCGCCCACTGCTCGTTGGCTGCAGTGTTACGACGTCATCGTCATAAAATCTTCATTACGTTTGCGAAAACAGTTGTGAGAATTCCTCAGGATGCTATTGGTTCTGGGAGGGATCAGGGTAATTGCGACATTGATGAATTACCCGTCAGCCAGATAATTGAAGAAGCAAAATCATTAAACTCCTTTCAAATATTTTTACTGCCAATAAATTACAGTTAAAGTGTGGGTGTGTTTTAATTTGTGGGAGATGATGGGGAGTGAGGCATCCGAAAGAAATTCTTCCCAAGGGCTCCCATACTTCAGATGTTACCCACGCATGGTAGGGGGCCCCTGAGGTGCTCAGAGAGGGCACCACACCTGCGAGGGCCCAGGGGCTGCCTGTCAACAAAGGCCCAGTCCCTGTCATCTTGGACATCCTTGTCACACTTCCAAGACCACTTCTCCCATTCCCCACCTCCTGCAAGGAGCACCCTGTTCCCCTGTGTGCCCATGGCTGAGGGTGCGAGCTGGTAATTACATGCAGCAACACACCCAAACAGCACCAGAACACTGATTAACCACCTGGTTTGCAGACACAGTTCAAAGTGACACCTGGAAGGCAGGCCACCATGATTAGCAGCAAGGTTGCCCCGGCAGAAAGATACTCCCTGAGTCAGAGCATCTCTGCTACCTGCCACCCCACAGCCTCGCTCACCTAACCCAGTTTCTGAGGCTATCAGCCTCCCCAGTGAAAATGAAGGGACAGCAAGGGGCAGCCCTGAAAGGGCTCATGGGACTCCACAGCTCCACGAAGTGCTACCGGGCTGACTTTGCCTTCTGGCGCCATTTGGCAATGATTGGAGGCATTTGGGGTTGTCCCAACTGAGGTGAAGGAGCAGCTAAGATCATCCAGTGGGTTGGGGTTTGGGATGCTGCCAAATACCCTACCATGTACAGGATGACCTCACAACACTGGATGGCCCAGCGACAAGGACCAGTAGCAACGTGGCTGGGAATCCCTGCCCTAGGGAACCAGCCAGACCAAAGTGGCTTGCTTTCTGAAGGGTCTTTATTGTGGACTACTGGACTATTTACAACTCAGAAGGGTAGAAAAACTCAAGTTGAGGGACCTCACATATTCACTTCACACATTACCCCCCAGGTCCCCTGGCTGGAAGAGGCACTGTGTGGGGTCTCACAGAAGGCAGAAACCCACCTTTTTTGGCAGCTCTTGCAACTAGACATAATTTTGATGGAGTCAGACCCCCAAATGAGGTTGTGAATCACCCACTTGCCAGAAGAAAGAGCTGTCCATTTCTAAGCCATAAATTAAGTAACCCAGCCTTCCAGCGTCCTCCGTAGCCTCCAAACTTCCCCCCACCCAAGAGTGTTCATGCCTTTTCTCTCCACAAACATTCTCTTCTTTCACCTAGATTTCCCTTTTCAGGAGAGTTGATTTTGTCTGTGGCTGGTTTTAGATTATTCTTTCAAATAAAATAACATCAGAAGAGATTAATCATAGCCTGCAACAGAAAGGAATGAAGCCACATCCCACTGTGACCTTATAATTTCCACCGCGATTGCCTGCCCAGCCTCAGGAAGAAGACCAGCCCTGGGTGGGTGGAGAGTTGTTCCCAAGCGGCCCTCGGCTCTGAACCCCACTCCTTGCGGTGACTGTGACAGCTTCTTGGATTTATGAATTAAGTGGCGACCTCATAAGTATGAGTTTGGAGCCTCACAATGGAAATAGTGATAATAAATACCACTCATCAGCAACTATGCTATCAGATATAATTTGGGGACTGTTGGTGGGATTGCCTTCCGCCAACAAAGGTATGAGATTAGCCCTCTGAAAAGCAGTGACTAATTCCTGTGCTACTATGAGCAGGGTTGATATTAACTCTATTTTCCAGAAGATGAAACTAACACAGAAAGGTTAGACAAAGCCTGCCCTGCTCCACAGGGAACTGAATCTGGGGTGGAAATTAGAACCCCAATGTTGTGGGCACCAGACAAGAGATAAAACGTTCATCCACATGATAAATTACAGTTTGAGAACTCCGTGTGTCCGTGTTCAGGCTTGAGAGCACAACACAGCCAATGATTCAGATAAAATCAGGATGGAGAAGAGAAAATGGTGGTTAGGGGCGTGGGCTGCTCCAGAGAGAGGGTGGGAGTGGGCAGAGACCTTCCTCCTAGCAGCATGCAGAAACCATCGCACTTTGTAGCAAGAATTTACCCAACCAGCTACATCCCAGCCTTTTCCCTAAATCTAAGCCTCTTCCTTGAAATTGGAGACCCCAAGAAGCATCTTGGAAGCAGAGCCCAGTCTGCTAGTTCCAGGGCTCCCAGCTCAGTGGCAAGACGCATGAAAGACCCAAGACTGATGATTATTAATCGTGAGGAGCAAAGATCTGAAAAATGACCCCTCACTTGCTTTCATAACTTTTCAGGAAATGCAGCACAATTATCTTTTCTCTTCTCTCGCTTAAAAGCCAAAACTGAAATTAATTTTTTTTTAAACAAGCCAGTTATAAAAGAAAACCATAATACCTTGCCACTGGGTAATTCCCCCTTGATTAAAGACAGGAATGTTGATAAAACTGATGGCCACTAAACTCATTAACAGATGAAGACCTCTATCTGATGCTCATTTGTGACTGGATGGGCTTTCCAGGCAGAGAATGGACATTTGGGGGAGTGAGTTTTCTTATAAGAGGGCTTCCCTGGTGGCTCAAACAGTAAAAAATCTGCCTGCAATGCAGGAGACCTGAGTTTGATCCCTGAATTGGGAAGATCCCCTGGAGAAAAGAATGGCTATCCACTCCAGTATTTTTACCTGGAGAATTCCATGGACAGAGGAAGGAATTTGCTGGTGGGCTGTAGTCCAGCAAAGAGTCAGATATGACTGAGAGACTAAGCACTGCCCAGCACAGCATTCTCCCTTCAAACTGGGAGTGAGTGGATTCCATGGTTGAGGGGTAAAGGAAGAGATGGGAAAAATGATAGATTTTTCCTGCTCAGAATTGACTCTTTTTCTAGTAATAACCCTCCATTTTACTTTGAAAGCTCTCATTTCAAGAGGTTCGTTCCAGGTGGCCCTATAGCAGTCTCTCCCACCCTCAGGGGAGAGACTTCAGGGAAGGACACACGTCCTAGTCTGGACGCTGGCTCTCGATTTCCTTCTCCTGTTATTGGGGATGAGGTGCTCTCTCTTGGAGGTGGTTATGAAACTGGCAGAATGTAAGCCTGGTCCTGCTGAAATCACTGGTAACACAAAAATGGATAGCCTCCTAAGAATAGAGCCACTCTGAAGGAACTCAGTACCTGAGAACCAGCTGGGGCCGCCACATACAGCTGGGCAGAGTGTGCACTGCACAAGTCTTCCCACGGAAGGGGCAAGTGGGGCTGAAAACTAGCCCATGCTGTGCATACTCATGTCCTCTTTACCACATGCAAAGCACCCCAACACACAAGTTTCTGCACAACAGGTCTATGAGCTATTATTAATATTACTATCATCACTAGAAACACAAGGAATGAAACACAGGTGGTCTGGTTCCAGAGTCCATGCCTTTAACCTCTAAGTTACTCTGCCTTTTGTCGGATTCCAGGGCAGAAAGAGCAGAATATTCAAGAGACTCCAGCCTGGCTGAAGGCAGGGAGGCAGAGACAATGGCCCATGGGGAGGCTACAGAAGTAATGAGGTCAGAACACGAGGGCCAGAGAAGGAAGAGCCCGGAGGGTGACGTGATCAGACCTCTCTTTGGATTAGATTCACCTTTCCATTGAGTCACATACTAACGGCAAAGGGTCATACCCAGATTATATTAATACCAAGAACTACTACAAGTCAATATGAGTAACCTAATGCAAAGAAATGGGCAAATGACCTAAACAGGCACTTCACAAAAAAGATATGCAAATAACCAATGAGCAAAGGAAAAGAGACTCAACCTGATCAACCATCAGGGAAAGGCAAATTGAAGACACCATGAAGTGGACACAACCTCAGTATCTGTGGACAGGTGAGTGAATAGAGAGGCATGCATCCATACAATGGGATGCTCTTCAGCCTTAGGAAGGAAGGGAATCTGGACACCTGCCACAATGTGGATGAACCTTGAGGACAGGATGTTCAAGGAAATAAGTCAGGTACAAGGACAAATACTACATGGTTGCACTTGCACGAGGTATCTAAAAGAGTCAAACTCATAGAGACAAAGAATAGAATGGGGTCGCCAGGGGCTAGGAGGGTAGGGGGCACAGAAAGATTGCAAGTTGTCATTTGATGGGTAAAGAGATTCAGTTTTGCAAGATATAAAATTTCTCCAGATTTATTGCAGGTTACTTAATGTGTGCGTGCTCAGCTGTGTATGACTCTTTGCAAGTCCATGAACTATAGCTTTCCAGGCTCCTCTGTCCATGGAATTTTCCAGGCAAGAGTACTGGAGTGGGTTGCCATTGCCTTCTCCAACTACCATGTGTGAAATAGATACCCGGTGAGAAGTTGCTTGTAACACAGGATGCCCAGCCTGGTGTTCTGTGATAACCTAGAAGGGTAGGGTGGGGGAGGGGAGGCTAAAGAGGGAGGTGATACATGTATAATTATGGCTGATTTGGATCGTTGTATGGTAGAAACCAACATAACATTGTAAAGAAATTTTCCCCCAATTAAAAATAAATTGAAAAATATACTGATGTTAGAGGGCTCCCCAGCCCCAGGCCGGGAGGCCCAGATTGGGGAACCCTGGGCTGGGGCCCCCCTGGAGGATGGCAGCGGCTGGACAGGAAGTGAGGAGGGCACCAGTGGCAGTGAGGGGTTGTGGGGCGATGGGGGCCCAGACACAGAAGGTGTCTGGGGTCCTGACATCGAGCAGAGCTTCCAGGAGGCCCTGGCCATCTACCCGCCCTGTGACCGGCAGAAAATCATCCTGTCTGACGAAGGCAAGATGTATGGTCGGAATGAACTGATTGCCCCCTACATCAAGCTGAGAACGGGAAAGACCTGAACTCGCAAACAGGTCTCTAGTCACATCCAGGTTTTGGCCGGAAGGAAATCGAGGGAAATCCAGTCCAAGCTCAAGGCTCTGAATGTGGACCAGGTTTCCAAGGACAAGGCTTTCCAGACAATGGCCACCATGTCGTCTGCCCAGCTCATCTCAGCACCTTCCCTGCAGGCCAAACTGGGTCCCACCGGTCCTCAGACCCCAAAGCTTTTCCAGTTTTGATCAGGGAGTTCTGGGCCCCCCTGGAATGTTCCTGATGTGAAGCCATTCTCGCAGACACCATTCTCCTTGTCACTGACTCCTCCATCTACTGACCTCCCAGGGTACAAGCCCCACCAAGCCCTCTCACTTCCTACTTTGCCCCCACCTGCCCCATCACCCCCAGCCTGGCAGGCTTGGGCTCTGGGCACTGCTTGGTTGCAGCTGGTGGAGTTCTCGGCCTTTGTGGAACCACCAGATGCAGCTGACTCTTACCAGAGGCACCTGTTTGTACACATCAGCCAGCCCTGCCCCAGCCCTGGAGCACCCCGCCTTGAGAGTGTGGATGTCTGGCAGATCTACAACAAATTCCCTGAGAAAAAGGGTGGTCTGCGGGAGCTGTATGATCGTGGGCCCCCCCATGCCTTCTTCCTGGTCAAGTTCTGGGCGGACTTGAACTGGGGTCCAAGTGGTGAGGAGGTGGGGGCAGGTGGCAGCAGTGGTGGCTTCTATGGAGTGAGCAGCCAGTATGAGAGCCTGGAACAAATGACCCTCACCTGTTCCTCCAAGGTCTGCTCCTTCGGCAAGCAGGTGGTGGAGAAGGTGGAGACGGAGCGTGCCCAGCTGGAGGACGGAAGGTTTGTGTACCGCCTGCTATGCTCACCCATGTGCGAGTACCTGGTGAATTTTCTGCACAAATTGCGGCAGCTGCCCGAGCGTTATATGATGAACAGCGTCCTGGAGAACTTCACCATCCTCCAGGTGGTGACAGAGACACCCAGGAACTGTTGCTCTGCACCGCCTACGTCTTTGAAGTCTTCACCAGTGAGCGAGGGGCCCAGCACCACATTTATCGCCTGGTCAGGGACTGAAGGGGGACCCCAAAAGTGGCTCACCCCCAGAATACCCTCTCCTCCCAGGCAGGACCTCCAGTTTTCCTCATGCTTCTATGTGGGGAGGGAACTGCTCCCTGCTAGGACTGTAAAAGCTGGGTGGTGAGTGGAAGGGGCTGGGACTGACAGGGGAAGACAGATCCTGATCTTGGAACCTCACAGGGGTGTCTGAAAGGACAGATCACCCCAGAGCGTTAGGCGCTGAGGACAGCACTGGTTTCTGTCTCTGACGGGTGCCCCTCCTTCTCTCTGTTCTGGATGTGTTGGAGGACCCAGTGACACATGGGTTCGCCCCTCTCTGTTTTTCCGCATCTCCCTCTTCTCAGTCTCCCTCTTCTTACCACCTCCATCCTGGGAACCCTGATATCGAATATTGAAGGTTAACCCTTTCTGTGCAGGGGCAGAGTCAGGTGGGCCCTAGAAATATATTATTATTTTTTTTAATATAACGAGATATTTACAAAAAAAAAAGAAAAGAAAAATATATTGATGTTAGAAAGAGAGGGAGCAGGGGAGAGAAAGAAGTGAAGGAAGGACAAACAGGGAACAAAAAGGAAGAAATTCTATCTATTGTTTGATATTTCAAAGGTCTTTTTCAGATCCTAACTAGAAGACTGGAGATCACTTGTTTAGTGCCACTAAGAAACTTAATCTTGTCTAGAAAATGTAGCTCATGGGATTTCTACCTGTACAATCTTAACCTTGCATGGAGGAAGTGGTCAATGTTGGCCCAAGTAAAAGTACAAAGTAGAAGCTGACAAACCTGTAGGCCATACATAGTATCTCTGTTCTATAAATAAAGTTATATTGAAACATATACCAAAAAAATGTTGGGCAAAAGGAACCAGATATAAAAGAACATGATCTCAATTACTCTCTGCTGTGGTGGTTGGGTGGAGAAGCAGTAAGATGTGTTAGAGAGCAATGTTTGGACGACACTGACCTGCAATAGGGATGCCCAATGAGGGGCCAAGCACCATGCCTGGGCCAAACAGTTTCATCCTCCTAATATCCTTTGGAGGAAGGGCCATTTTCTAGATAAAGAAGATGTGATATATACATACAGTAGAATATTACTCAGCCATGAAAAAAGAATGAAATAATGTCATGTGTAGCAACATGGATGGACCTAGAGATTATCAAACCAAGTGAAATAAGACAAAGAAAGACAAATATCATGATATTGCTTATATCTGGAATCTGAAAAATGATACAAATGAAATTATTTACAAAACAGAAATAGACTTGCAGATGCAGAAAGAAAAAAAAAAACTTATGGTTACCAAAGGGGAAAGGTCGGGGAGGGATAAATTAAGACTTTGGGATTAACAGATACACATCACTATATATAAAATAGATCAACAACAAGATCTACTGCATAACATAGGAGACTATACTCAGTATCTTGTAATAATCTATAATGAAAAGAATCTGAAAAATAATGTATATATATATCACTTTCACATACACTTACATATGTATGTATAACTGAGTCACTTTCCTGTACACTTGAAACTAAGACAACATTGTAAATCAATTACCCTTCCAAAAAAAAAGCCCACTTTGTACCTGGGCCACTTGACCTTTAAGAAAAGGTTTGCCAAGTCTTGGTTTAACCAATTACAGAAGAATCATATTTGGTGATTTAAAAATACACTGATAAGGACGTGCCCTCTGGTTGGACAAAAAGAACTGCAAAGAGATCTTAAACTCTTTTTAGGAATAATGACGTTGTCAGTAATAATATTGCCATCATTACTTTGAAATAGCTACACAAAGGGCTTTCCTGGTGGCTCAGCAGTAGAGAATCTGCCTACAATGCAGAAGACCTAGATTCAATCCCTGGGCCGGGAAGATCCCCTGGAGGAGGAGATGGCTACCTACTCTAGTATGCTTGCCTGGAGAATTCCACAGGCAGAGGAGCCTGGTGGGCTACAGTCCAAGGGGTTGCAGGTCAGACTCGACTAAGTGACAGAGCACCCAGCTACACAAAACCGAAAGATAGCTATTTTAATTATTTGCAGCCTAAGAGAGAAAAGACCTATTGATACAAATATGAAATCACAGCACTCAAATACTCCTGGTCAGGACCCATGGATTGGTTGGGATCCAGCCCGTAGCGCCTGGCCCCTGCGTGGGGGCTTGTGTTTGTACCTGTCCTTCTCCCCAAGATATTCTCCCACAGCCCCACCCTTCCACCCCACTGCCCTTGTCCTAGTCACCCCCGCTTGCCCTTCAAACCTCCGCTCCAAATTCACATTCTCAAGGAAGTCTCTGCAAGCCCCCAGACCCTCCAGAGTGTCGTGTCAGCCTCTGGAGTGAGCAACTGTCATCGGCTGTGTGTGTGTGTGTGTGTGTGTGTGTGTGTGTGTGTGTGTGAGAGATGACTTGTGAGCACAGGTCTGAGTCAGTGCACCCATTATCACATTCCCCACCCAGCAATGCCTGGCACATGGGAGAAGCTCCATACAGATCTACTGAGCGAAATTACAAAGACATCATAGCAGC
The DNA here is from genome assembly GCA_007570785.1 of Antilocapra americana. NCBI lineage: Eukaryota > Metazoa > Chordata > Mammalia > Artiodactyla > Antilocapridae > Antilocapra > Antilocapra americana. The sequence goes on along the minus strand of ML660204.1, from coordinate 4,487,178 downwards.
TAGCGTTTATCAAGCATTTAATATATGCTGAGCTATGGTGAGTGTTCTCTCACCTCCTCCCCTCCCCAGTAATAATCTAACATTTATGGAGAGTGTGCTCTTTGCCAGACGCCACCCTAAACATTGTACAGATAACCCCTTATCTTCTTTCCCTCAGTTCTGTGCATCTGGGATGGACAGTGGCACGTGTCCCTCTGGCTGGTCTACTGCACCTTGTTGTCCCACCAAACATGAACCCAGGTACTGTGGTGAAGGTATTTTGTAGATGAGTGAGCATTGACAGGTGACTTTTTAAAAATTTTTTATTGGAGCATCATTGCATAATAATATTGGGGTAGTTTCTGCTGTATGCAAAGGGGAGCAGCCAAATATATACATACATCCCCTCTTTTTGTTATTTCCTTCCCGTTTGGGTCACCACAGGGCATTGAGTAGAGTTCCCTGTGCTATACAGCAGTCTCTCATTAGTTACCAATTTTATTCATAGTAGGTGGCACTAGTGGTAAAGAACCTGCCTGCCAATGCAGGAGACATAAAAGGTGCAGGTATGATCCCTGGGTTGGGAAGATCCCCTAGAGGAGGGCATGGCAACCCAAGATTCTTGGAGAATCCCAGGGACAGAGGCGCCTGGTGGGCTACAGTCCACAGGGTCACAAAGAGTTGGACATGCCTGAAGATGCCCAGTGTATATATGTTTTTCATTATTAATAATGGGCATTTATAAATGCACACAAAGCTTGAAGGGAAGAATTTGGTGTTCTCTTAATTTTCACAACATTCCTGCAGGACATGTACTATTATTGTCCCACATCGTGGTCTTATTAAATGATATAGAGGAAGGTTACACAGTTCCCAATGATCATAAAGTACCAAGAGATAAATGTGACACTGAATCCATCTCTATGTCCCCAGATGCTTGGCTTTCACCACCCCATGACACACATGCAGCTAAGGGACTGGATCAGAGCACAGCAAGGCGACTTTCTGCATACACTTGAACTCCATGTGCCCTTTTCTTTATTTTTTTTTTGAGCTGTAAATTGACTTCATTCAGAAAGCAAAATTTGAGGGGCTTCTTTGCTGGCTCAGTGAGGAGGAGTCCACTTGACAATGCAGGAGACTTGGGTTTGATCCCGGGTCCGGGAAGATCCCACTTGCCAAGGATCAGCTAATCCTATGTGCCACAACTATTGAGCCTGTGCTCTAGAGCCCAGGAGCCACAATTACTGAGCCTGCATGCTGTAACTACTGAAGTCCACATGCCCTGAAGCTCACACTCTGAAACAAGAGAGAAGCCACTCCAATGAGAAGCCCATGTACAACTACGGAGTGCCCCCTTCTAGCCACAACTGGAGAGAAGTCCTTGCAGCAACAAAGACACAGCATGGTCAAAATTAAATAAATAAATAAAACAAAAATTTCTGAAAAGGAAAAGAAAAATTTTAAACTAACATTTGACCTTTACCCCCAATTTTATGGGTTATATGAGTAAAAATTTTTGCTCTGTTTGTTGTTGTTCTGTTGCTAAGTCGTATCCAACTCTTTTGTGACCCCATGGGCTGTAAGTCTCCATCTCCTCTGTCCATGGGGTTTCCTAGGCAAGAATACTGGAGTGGGTTGCCATTTCCTTCTCCAGAGGATCTTTACCACCCAGGAATTGAACACACATCTCCCACATTGCAGGCAGAATCTTTACCACTGTGTCATTGTGGAAACTTTATTTTTTTTTTTTTGCTCTAAATAAAGTAAAAAATTAAATATCTTTTTGAAGAAACAAGATGGTGCCTTTAAATAAAGGAGATGATCCATAATAATGTGAAGGATTCACCCAACTGGTTGAAAGGCAGAACGGAAGTTTCCTTAAGGAAGGTAGTCTGCCTGTGGACAGTGGCCTCAAGCATCAGCCTGCAGATTTCAACTTACCCCCTCTCTATCCTGTAATTCAATTCCTTAAAAAGCATTTCTTGGGGCTTCCCTGGTGGTCCAGTGATTAAGACTCCATGCTTCCAATGAAGGGGATACAAGTTCAATCCCTAGTCAGAGAACTAAGATCCCGCATGGTGCATGGCAAGGCCAAACAATAAAAATAAATAAATAAATGCATCTCCTAACATAAATACCCTACTGGCTCTGTTTCTCTAGTATAACCCTGACTGATACATCATCCATATTTCTAAACAGGGAAACTGAGGCAGGGGAGAGTTTCTACAGCTGATCTGCAGTTAGCATAGTATAGGCTGAAGTACAGGCTCGGGCTGGGTTTCAAACCCAGGCAGTCAGTCTCCAGAGGCACAGTCAGCCTCCAGTGCTCAGTCTCCAACAATGAGACCTTCCTCCTCTAACTAGCCTCCTTGATTAAAGAGAGGGATGGTCGCAGGGGAACGGGAGGGAGGGGTGTGCAGGAAAGAGGGGGTGGCAATGGAGAGAGGAAAGTTCTAGAACAAAAGCTGAGTTAGAAAGTCCTGCCACTATTGGCTGTGGGTTGAGTTGGGTCAAGGGTGGCAATCAATAAGATGAACACAGCATAACTCGAGGTTTCATTCCCTTTGTCGTGATGGATGAGGCCTTTGAAGCAAGTGGCAGAGGCCTCATCCTGAGCGTCTGGGAAAGATTTGTGGACATGTTCATATGAAGGATCTCCCTCCAGCTCCCACGAGTGTTTAAGATGGCTTGCTTCAAACCAAGATCAAAGAACAGGCTGGAGATATTGTTTCACAGATTTGTATAAATCAGCCAGACAAACCGTGGCCTCGACAACTACTGATGCTTCTATGGTTGGAGGTAACTTGTTAAGAAACACGTCAGGCAGCTGCAAAAGTCCCAGTGCCTCCTTGGGAGAGAAGCTTCAAAAAGAATTGATCGTGCACTGACTGGCTTCACCTTAACTATTCCTGAAGCCATAATTGAGAAGGCCCTGAGGTCCACTATCCATGTATCCTTCAACCTTTCAGCATGGATTGGAGTGATCATTTTTAACACTAATGCCTTCTATGTCTGTGGAATCTTCACATGGTCAAAGACACCATCCCGTATAAACCTCATAACAATCACAGGAGCTAAGTGAGGGCAGTAAAGAAGGCTGCCATCTTGCTGGTGGGAAATTGAGGCTCAGAGAAAACAAGGGTCTTGCCCAAGTTCAACCAGACGCATGACTGACAAAAATGAGACCAACCCGGGAGTTTAGCCCCAGCCCTAGCCGACTATTTCCTCTTCTTCTCATCTTGCCAGTGTTAACTGAGTGCTTGCTAGATGCCCCATGCTAGGCTGACTACTCCCACCTTCTCTCACTCCTTAAAACATTTCCTGATCTATCCATTTTCCTAGGATATGATTCCAAGGTGGGGGTCGGGCAGACACTTCCTCACGCTGGTCAGAACTGCCATCACTAAAAAGTCTACAAATGATAAATGCTAGAGAGGATATGAAGAAAAAGGAACACTTCTCCTACACTATTGGTGGGGATGTAAACTGGTGCAGTCACTATGGAAAACAGTGTAGAGGTTGCTTAAAAAACTGAAAATAGAGTTGCCACATGGTCCAGCAATCTCACTCTTGGGCATATATCCAGATGAAACTATAATTCAAAAGAAACACGCACCCCTATGTTCACAGCAGCACTATTCACAATACCCAAGACATGGAAACAACCTAAATATCTACCTACAGATGAATGGATAAAGAGGATGTTGTACATATATACTGTGCAATATCACTCAGCCATAAAAAAGAAGGAAATAATACCATTTGCAGCAACATAGATGGACCTAGAGACCATCATACTAGGTGAAGTAAGTCAGAAAGAGAAAGGCTAGAATCATGATATCACTTATATGCGGAATCTAAAATATGACACAGATGAACATATCTATGAAACAGAATCACAAGCATAGAGACTTGTGGGTATCAAAGGTTAAGGAGGGTAGGGGAGGGATGGAGTGGTAGTTTGGGATTAGCAGATACAAACTATTATATATAGGATGGATAAACAACAAGGTCCTCTAGTACAGCACAGGGAACCTTCATTCAATAAACCTCTGATAAACCATAATAGAAAAGAATATGAAAAAGAATGTATATACTTATATAAGTGAATCACTTTGCCATACTAACAAAGTACACTGTAAATCAACTATATTCAGTAAAATAAACTTTAAAAAAAAAAGGAAAATAACCCAGTCATTTCTCATCTGTCTGCTTCTAGAAGTGCCTCCCACACTGTGAAAACAGTTTTCAGATTTATGAAAACAGATAACCTCCCTTTTCTGAGCACTTTGCATGAGTCATGCCCCATACCAAGCACTTTCTATACATTTCCAGGCTCCTCTGCCCATGGAATTCTCCAGGCAAGAATACTGGAGTGAGTCGCCATTTCCTTCTCCAGGGAATCTTTCTGACCCAAGGATCAAACCCAGGTCTCCTATATTGCAGGCGGATTCTTTACCTCTGAGCCACCAGAAAAGCCAATTAGCTCTTTTAATCCTCTGGAGTGGTCACATTTGATTTCCACTGTACAAAAGAAGAAAAGGAAACAGAGACTCACTGAGGTCAAATCCCTCACCCAAGGTCACACCCAAGGTTACACAGTCATCTTGAGGTGGAACGCTGGTTCCAAAGCTCCTGCCCCTACCCCAAGGTTTTTCTAGATTACAACCGTGCCTATCACTGCCCCCATTTTTTTTTTTTTGCCATTTCCTTGTACCATGCTTGGTTTCACGTTATGAATTTATTATTTAAAGGAAATTATTTTTTATTAAAAAAAAGTTAACTTCAAAAGAAGTCAGACAGCTTCAGATGTAGAAAACTAGAAAGAGTATCACTCCCATCCTTACTAGTACAACAAAAGAAGAAGCCAGACAACTTGAAATTCTGCAACTTTTCTTTAATCCAGCAGAGATCTGAGGTTGCCGGGGAATCAACTCACCTGAAATCTAAGGAAAGATAGATGCCTCCAGGGACAGTCAGAACTGGGGCACTTGCTTACCCAGGGTACATGCCATTGGATAAACAGCTAAAATATTAAACAAATTGCTAAAGATTCATTGTGGGCTAGAGAGACAACATCTGGGAGCCAATGATGTGAGAGAAATTCATTCTACATGTAGGGTTTAAATAAATAAATTATATTTAAAATTTTAAATTATATTTAATTTAAAACATAAATTTCAATAAATAAATAATTCATTTTAGTAATTAATTAATTTAATAATTAATAATTTTCTCTTGTGGGGAGCAGGGCCTATTCTCTAGCTGCAGTCCACAGGCTTCTCACTGCAGTAGCTTCTCTTTTTGTGGAGCATGGGCTCTAGAGCACAGGCTCAGTAGTTATGGCACATGGGCTTAGTTGCTCTGCAGCATGTGGGATCTTCTCAGATCAGGGACTGAACCCATGTCATCCACATTGGCAGGCAGATTCCTTACCACTGAGCCACCAGGGAGGCCCTCTACATGCAGGTTTGTTTCTATCACTGAAGTGGTATTCAGATAAAGACAAGACATGGCAGGCTGAGGATTCTGAGAAAGCTCCCTCATAGGGCAAGACTGAAGGATGGGAATGGTGGCCACCGCAGGAAAAGTACAAAGCCTCACCTAGGTCTTTCTCCCCATCTTCTAAAAGTTCTAGGGGCAGGACAATAAAACCTGGTACCCTTAGGACACTGGTGAAGACCAATGAAGCTGACTGAAGGAAACAACAATAAACCCCCTCTATTCCTGGGGTCAGGAAATGCAGAGGAAGACATCCTGAGCCCAGATCTCCAGCTGGGGCTGGACAGGATCACACAGGGCCTGGCTGTGATCAAGGCATATTCAGAACAAAGGATACTTCCACCACCAGGCACATCAGTGCAGAGTCACTGGCATTTTAACAGCATCTGCTGCCAGGAGAGGGGCAACAAGGAGCAGAGGGATTCTCTCCCTGGCGTAGTGCAAATGAAGACTTAAGCTGAGGGTGCAGCAGACATTAAGGAAAATGCTCTCACGAAGCAATCTCCAAAGTAAACACAAGCTAACAAAAGAGGACTTGGAAGCTAGTGGTGCATTGAGGGTAACCATAGCAACAACAAAACCTTAAGATCAGCTGAACTCTTAAGTGATTGACTCATCTCCCCATTCTAAAGGCCTGGCAGAAATAAAGGCACGTTCCGATTCCAGACTTTAGAAACTATTTATCTCAGTCCCTATTGTCCAACACTAGATGTCTGGCTTTCAATACAAAAATTTTTGAGGGTACTCAGAAAAAAAAGAAAGCAACAAACTGTCAAGAGACAAAAGAATCAACAGAATCAGACTCAGATATGGTACCTTGTGTGTGTGTGTGCTCAGTCGTGTCTGACTCCTTGCGTCCTCATGGACTTTACAGGCTCCTCTGTCCATGGGATTCTCCAGGCAAGAATACAAGGGAGTGGGTTCCCATTCTCTTCTCCAGGGGATCTTCCCGACCCAGGGATCAAACCTGCATCTCTTGAGTCTCCTGCATTGGCAGGCAGGTTCTTTATCAGCTGAGCCACTGGGGAAGCCCAGATATAGTACAGATGTTGGAATTATCAGACAGGAACTTAAAATAACTGATTAGTATGTTAATGGCTCAAGTGGAAATGAATCACAGGGGTGATTTCAAAAGAAAAGTAGAAACCATAAGAAAGAATCAAATGGCAACAATGAAAATAAAAACCATAGTAACAGTGATTTTGACAGACTCATTAAAAAATATAATGCAGGTAACAACAAACTTGAAGACAGACCAATAGAAATTATTCACATTGAAACTCAAATAGGAAAAGAGTTTTTTAAAAAATCAGAGCATCCAATGGTTACGGGACAATAACAAATGGTCCAACAGAAGTGTATTTGGAATCCAAGAAAGAGAGGAGAGAATGAGGCACAAAAACTGTTTGAAGAAATAATTATCTCATTGACATTTTTAGAAAATTCCATCCAAGTACACAAGGAATATTCAGCAAAACAAACCATATACTGAGCCAGGAAACCAACACTAACACTTCAAAATTAATCATTGAAATCAAACAAAAAGTATTTTTCAAAGCTAATGACTGACATCAAATCAAAGATCCAAGGAGCTCAGAGAAAACCAACCAGGATGAAATAAATACAAATGAACACCAAGATAGGCATATTCAAACCACTGAAAACTAAGGACAAGGAGAAAACCAAAGGCAAACAGAAGAAAACGAAGCACCTTTTGTATAGAGGAACAAAGATAATTATTACATCAGACATCTCATCAGAAACTAGGCAAGATAAAAAGCAATGGAAATGACATCTTTGGAGTGCTAAAAGGAAAAAAAAAAACCCATCAATCCCAAATTTATTCCCCAGTTTGTGGGCCATATTCCACCTGCTGTCTATTTCTGTAAATAAAGAAGTAGTGAATTTATACAATTCAATCATGTATTGTCTGTGGCTGCTTTCACATTACAATAGAAGAGTCAAAACACTGACAAAAACCATATGGCTTAAAATCCTAAAATATTTACTGACTCTAAAGAAAAAAATTTGCCAACTCTCACTCCAAAAGATAACTGATTTCAGGAGGGGAACTAAGATGGCGGAGGAATAGGACGGGGAAACCACTCTCTCCCCAACAAAAGATAACTGATTTCAAAACAGGAGTAGCAAAAGCAAAAGTATTGGTAAGCTTCTGTGTGCTCATATCACATATAAAAGTGAAACACTTGACCACCAATGACACAAAGCATTTGAATGAAGAATTATTAGTATATTGTTCTAAGTTTCCTAGACTAGACATAAAGTGGTATCATTTTAACTGAAGTCAAAAATTTTAATTAAAGATTTACACTGTAAAACCTAGGGCAACCACTAAAAAAAATTAAGATACAAATACTAAGCCACGAAGGAAGATAAAGTAGAATCATAAATAGAAGAATGGAAATAACAAAGATAAGAACAGAAACTACTGAAATTGAGAACAGACAAATAATAGAAAAAAATGGATAAAACCCAAAGCTGCTTCCTTGAAAAAATAAAGCAGATAAACCTCTAACTAGATTAACCACTAGGAAAAGAGAATAACACAAAATATCAATATCAGGAATGAAAGATTGGACCTCACACTGCAAAGATTAAAAGATAATAAGGGAATATTACAAGCAACTCTATGCCTACAAACAGTAATCCCTGAAAGGCACTAACTGCCAAAGCTCATTCAGGAAAAAACAAATAACCTGAATAAACCTTAACCTATTAAATAAATTAAATGTAGATGGTGTGATCACTCACCTAGAGCCAGACATACTGGAATGTGAAGTCAAGTGGACCTTAGGAAGTATCACTACTAACAAAGCTAGTGGAGGTAATGGAAATCGAGTTGAGCTATTTCAAATCCTAAAAGATGATGATATGAAAGTGCTGCACTCAATATATCAGCAAATTTGGAAAACTCAGCAGTGGCCACAGGACTGGAAAAGGTCAGTTTTCATTCCAGTCCCAAAGAAAGGCAATGCCAAAGAATGCTCAAACTACCGCACAATTGCACTCATCTTACATGCTAGTAAAGTAATGCTCAAAATTCTCCAAGCCAGGCTTCAGTAATACATGAACCGGGAACTTGCAGATGTTCAAGCTGGTTTTAGAAAAGGCAGAGGAACCAGAGATCAAATTGCCAACATCCTCTGGATCATCAAAAAAGCTAGAGAGTTCCAGAAAAACATCTATTTCTGCTTTATTGACTATGCCAAAGCCTTTGACTGTGTGGATCACAATAAACTTTGGAAAATTCTTAAAGAGATGGGAATACCAGACTACCTGACCCGCCTCTTGAGAAACCTGTATGCAAGTCAGGAAGCAACAGTTAGAACTGGACATGGAACAACAGACTCATTCCAAATAGGAAAAGGAGTACGTCAAGGCTGTATATTGTCACCCTGCTTATTTAAATTATATGCAGAGTACATCATGAGAAACACTGGGCTGGAGGAAGCACAAACTGGAATCAAGATTGCTGGGAGAAATATCAATAACTTCATATATCCAGATGACACCACCCTTATGGCAGAAAGTAAAGAAGAACTAAAAAGCCTCTTGATGCAAGTGAAAGAGGAGAGTTAAAAAGTTGGCTTAAAGCTCAACATTAAGAAAACTGAGATCGTGGCATCCGGTCCCATCACTTCATGGCAAATAGATGGGGAAACAGTGGAAACGGCTGACTTTATTTTGGGGGGTTCCAAAATCACTGCAGATGGAGACTGCAGCCATGAAATTAAAAGATGCTTACTTCTTGTAAGGAAAGTTATGACCAACCTAGATAGCATATTAAAAAGCATAGACATTACTTTGTCAGCAAAGGTCCGTCTAGTCAAGGCTATGGTTTTTCCAGTGGTCATGTATGTATGTGAGAGTTGGACTATAAAGAAAGCTGAATGCCAAAGAATTGATACTTCTGAACTGTGGTGTTGGAGAAGACTCTTGAAAGTCCCTAGGATGTCAAGGAGATCCAACTGGTCCATCCTAAAGAAGATCAGTCCTGGGTGTTCATTGGTAGGACTGATGTTGAAGCTGAAACTCCAATACTTTGGCCACCTCATGCGAAGAGCTGACTCATTTGAAAAGACCCTGATGCTGGGAAAGATTGAGGGCAGGAGAAGAAGGGAACAACAGAGGATGAGATGGTTGGATGGCATCATCAACTCAATGGACATGGGTTTGGGTGGACTCCGGGAGTTGGTGATGGACAGGTGCTGTGGTTTATGGCATCGCAAAGACTGAGTCAGACTCAACTGAGCGACTGAACTGAACTGAACAGTTAAGACCTTTTTAAAAAAGAAAACCCCAGACCTGGATGGCTTCAATGGTGAATTCTACTAAATATTTAAGGAGGAGATAATACTAATTTTACATATATTCTCCTGGAACACGAAAGAGGAATGGACACTTCCCAACTCATTTTATAAGACCAGCATTACCCTGATGCCAAACACAAAGACATCACAGTAAAAGAAAATTACAGATTAGTAACCTTTGTGAATATAGATAAAAATCTTAACAAAACATAAGTACATCAAATCCAACAATGTGTATAAAAGATCACAATCAGGTGGGCTTTATCCCAGGAAGGTATGGCTGGCTCGACATTCAATAAGCAGTCAGTGAAACTCACTGTATCCGCAAGTTAAAGAAGGAAAATCAAATGATCATGATAAAAGATGCAGAGAAAGTATTTTATAAAGACACATCCATAATTTAAGAAAAAAATAATCTCTCAGAAAACAAGGACTAGAAGAGCATGTAAACTGATAAAGGTCATCTACAGCTAACATCACACATATAAAGAACAAACGCCTTCCGTTTGAGATCCAGAACAAGCAAGGATATTGGCTCTCATCATTTCTACTCAGTATGATGCTGCTGCAAATAGTCCAGAGGAAAAAGAGCATATTAATTGGAAAGAAAGAAATGAAACTGTCTGTGTTCATAGATTACATAATTATCTACACACAAAAAAAAATCCAAAAATCTATGAAAAAGTTACTAGAACTAAACTGTTGTGAAAGATTGAGGGCAGGAGGAGAAGGGAACAACAGAGGATGAGATGGTTGGATGGCATCATCGACTCAATGGACATGAGTTTGGGCAAACTTTGGGAAACAGTGAAGGACAGGGAAGGCTGGCATGCTGCAGTTCATGGGGTTGTGAAGCGTCAGACACAACTTAGGGACTGAACAGCAACAACTGGAACTAAAACGCGTATTTAGTGAGGTCCTAGGATGCAAGGTCTATATACAAAACTTAATTGTATTTCCAGACACTTCCAATTGAAAATGAAAATATTTGAAGGTACCATTTAAATACAATCATACCAAAACCATGAGTAATTAAGTATGAATCTTACAGAATACATGCAAAACCTATATTGTTTTGAAAACAAAACAATAGTGACGAAGGAAACCAATGACCTCAATAGATGCAGAAAGACGCCATGTCAATGGATTGGGAGACCATGTTAAGGTGTCAAATCTTCTAAAACCAATGTACAGAGTCAGCACAATTCCAATCAAATAGTCCTATGTATTCTAGAGTGGAGGTGTGGATTTCTATGTGAAAGCCCAAGTCTTGGCTCCCCTCCCACTCCATCTCCAAAAAGGGTCTGCTGAATGAATGATTGAAGGATGAGTAGACTCTGGTCTTCCTGGGGGGTGTTTCTGCTTATTACAATTTTCTGTAATAGAAAAGTATTTTATGTTGGAATTAGAAAAATTTTAAAAAGAGAGGGAGAGGAAAAAAAAACCTGCACCACTGGAGACCAGAAGTTTCAGGGAGTCAGCTTCTCAGGATCACTTCTTAACCTCCCTCCAACGCACTTTGGATGTTTTATGGACAAATAGGTAAAGTCCAAAAGGAGACAGGGACTTGCTGATGTCACCGTTATGGCTTGACCGGGCTGGAGCCAGAACTTCTAACACCCTGCCTCTTTCTGTTCATCATTATTGTCATTGTAAGTCACACCATTCAACACTCACTTTAGGCCAAGCACCAGGACTGCAGTTTTACATGCGTCTTTCCTTTACTCAGAACAGCCATTGGAGACCCATCAATGCGGTCCAACAAAACACGCAACTTAAACATCAGGATCACCCTCTTGACAAGCCAGCCTGGGGCACCTGTGTCCCACCATGTCCACCCTGGGGCAGAGCTCAGCCCGTTGACATTTCTGCTAGAGCAGAGATGGCAGAAACCCACCACACACTCTGCATGCATGCTAAGTTGCTTCAGTTGTGTCTGACTTTTTGGGACCCTATGGGCCATAGTCTATCAGGCTCCTCTGTCCAAGGGGTTCTCCAAGCAGGAATACTGGAGCAGGTTGCCATGCCCTCCTCCAGGGAATCTTCCTGATCCAGGGATTGAACTCCCATCTCTTAGGTCTCCTGCCTTGGCAGACGGGTTCTTTACTACTAGCGCCGCCTGGGAAGCCCCCACACAGTTTACGTTCAAACGAACCACACAGCCCAGCCTGGAGACACTTCCAGAACCTATGAATTTAAGTGGGACAGGAGCGGGCCACCCAGTGTGGTGTCAGGGACCAGCTTCCAATGAAAGGCCCACTGGCTCTAGGAGTCTGAGGGGAGGCGGGGGGTGGGGTCGTGTGTCAGTTGCAGACCGCATATGCCTCCCACCCCCTACCCTGTGCTCCCTCCTTTCCATTCCCTGGCTCCTCCTCCACTTTTGGCAGCCTCCATCAGAAAGGACAGGACCACTGACGGTGTCTCTTCAAGGTCCCAGGCTTTTGGTGGAATCTTTGGTTTGACTTTGCTTAAATTGTTCCCTAAAACTAATGGGATGCTTCTTAATTTCTTGGAGGTTTGGGGTAATGGGCTGGGGGGAGGGGGGAAAAGGTCTCTGATTCATTTTCTCTCCACTTTCCACAAATGAAAGAGAAACCGGAATGAATGGTGTGGTTGATAAATGAGAGCAGCTTAAATCAAAGACCTGCTTCCCCCCAGCAAGATAGCACTGCACGGTTCCCAAGGGACCTGGAAGCCGCTCCTCTCAACAGGTTTCAATCTGAGACCCCACCAGCCTCGAGGCACAGCAATATCAGCCAGCATCAAACCCACCTTGAGATGCTTGGAGAGGGGGAGGGGCAGGCGAGGCAGGACCAGTATCTTGTTAATCCTTTTCCTTAGGGGCATTTTGCACCATCACCCCAGGTTCCATTTACCTTGGCGTCACAGAACTGGGACATTCTGCAGTGCACTCTATAAATTCTTTTTTAAGCCAGCTTGAGCCAAATATAACAGGTAAGCTGTCCAGACCTGTTTAAAAAGGATAAACCCCAGCTAAGAGCATAAATTACACCCCACTGCTTTTATCGTATAAACACGGCCAGAGAGCCAAGTGCATTAAAGAGGCGAGACACAGGCCCTGGTTGCTATCTCATTAAGCCCATTAAATATTAGGAAAGAAAATACCTTCACATCTTGGGTCTGGTTTAAACTATCAGGGAACAGATTAGAGTTAATTAATGCCGTGAACTCTGAAGCCGCCAGCCAGGAGGCTCCCAGCGGAATCCACACCTGTCACACACTCGATTTCAGAAAGTCTAAGTGGACACCCAGGAGCCCTCCCCTCCTCCCCACCTCCCCTGGATGTGGGAGCCCTAGGTACCTAATCTGCAACTCCCGAATCTGGATCAAGAGATAAACCCCACCTCTGAGACAGAAAGTCGGTGCATTCCAAGCAGAAACCGTGCAAAGGTCTCTCGCTGGGCACTCCGGAAATTGCCAGGGGTTCCAGGCCGCAAGGCGAGACCGCTAAGTTGCTTCTGGCAAGTTGGAAAGAGCTTATCAATTATTCATGCAACTGGATAAACAGGGATTTTATCTTGTAGCATGAATCAAGAGATAAAAATTCCATTTCAAGAGGGAGGGTGGAGACTGAATTCTGAATGTTAATTGTAAAACGGAAAAAAAAAGAAAAAGAAGAAGGAAAGGAAAAAATGTAAGGTCTTCTGCTTGGGCTATGCCTTGAGCACTTGTAAACTTCCCCCCCACCCCGACCCCCAAAATTCTGTCTGTTCACTGACTGTAGCTCACCTGCTCCCCAGACAATGCACCACCTCTTCTATTGATGTACCAAAGCAGCTGCAAAACCCCCACTTGGGAGGGGCCCTCCAGATGGATTTTTCAACCCCCAAACACTACCACCTTCAAGGTATTCTTATTTAAAATCAATTTGCTGCTTCCAGACAGAAATTGGAAGCACAGGAAAGTTTACAAACAGATGCCTGTCAAAAGGCTCAAACAAAATAAGAGCTAGTCCCACTCTTGTGACACGTGGGCCAAGAAACAATATGACTTCCATTGCTGGCCTCTTGCCCTCTCTCCCCGTGTGGCTCTGCTCCTGACAGTTCCTTAAAGGCTGGAAAATTAAGCCAAAAGATGAAATTGGGGATTACTGGTTTATTTAGACATTCACATTAAATTTGACCACAGGTTGGAAAATGCACACACAAATAGAGAAGAAAGTGGTAATGTCCCAGTGGAAGCTGGACTTGTCCTCCTATGGTCAGACACCGAGTGACTTTCATTTCTATCCTGTCTTCTCTGTATTTTCCAAAAAAATTTATTAGGAACACGTTATAATGGGAGAGAAATAATCAACTTTGCGCTCTTTAAATGCTACATTAGGAGTGTGTATAGATGTTTCTAACTGGGGCAATGTGGGAGACCTGGGTTCAATTTCTGAGTCAGGAAGATCCCCTAGGGAAGGGAATGGCAACTCACTCCCTTGTATTTCTTGCCTGGAGATTCCCATGGACAGAGGAGCCTGGCAGGCTACAGCCCACAGTGTCGCAAAGAGTTGGACATGACTGAACACTACCACCACCACAAACTTTATTGTTAAAAAAAAAAAGAATCAACCGTCCGCAGTCATGCATGCCCTCTAACTTTTTTTTTTTGGTAATTTTCCTCCTCTGACAAAAGCCCCTCAAAACAGGAATCATCACAGTAGGTTTGCCTTCTAGCCACTCAGCTGGTGGGTGGGCAGGGGGCTGATGGCTGGGGAAAGGTGAGACTTTGCTCTGGGCAGCCCTCTTGCAAACACTGCAGACAGGAGAAATTGGCACCCACACAGTGCCCCAGGGTCTAGGCGGAGAGATGAAGAGCAAAGAACCACCTGGGCCGTGCATCCTGCCCTTGCTACGGCTCGGTTGCCCCTGTTCAGGAAGGGGAGTCCACCTTCTCCTCTCTCTTTTGTTCATCTTACTTTTCAGACTCTGAGCAGAAAGCTGCAATCACGTAACTGAGTTCATGGTGAGCTAATAACTCAGCTCTGTGTGAGGCCTCTCATTTGTTGTATTTTATCATTTTTCCCTTCTCCCACCCCATGCCCACTTCCCTCCTCTCCTGCCTGAAGGCAGCCTCTCAAATCTGTCGGACGTGTTGCCTTAGATACACTCACATGAAAACCTGTGGATGCAGCTTTATGCTTGGAGCTTCCGTGAAGAAGCCCTTCTGCTTCCCACCTCTTTCTCAAGACACTATGTTTTCTAGATCTCTCTGTTCGGTTGTGTATATCTCATTGGTTTCTCTGACAGCATCAGGAGCCCCAGCTCAGTTTAGCTATACAGACCTCTGAACAGTAGGATGAAGCTATTCATATGGGAGCACATGGCCCCACCTCTGTGAGTGAGGACACCTTGTGAATGAGGGACTGGGATGTATCTCCACAGTGTGGGGACTGGCAGTCCAAGGGTGAGTTGATTCATTAGTGAATTACCACTAATCAATTAATAAATAAGAGGATAAAATCAACAAACCAGCTTGGGGACCACCCAGAACAACGATCATGACAACTGTAATGCTATTCATTCTATCCATCCATCCATTCAACTACCCACAAAAACATGTCTCTATCCATCCATCCACCCACTCATTTATCTACGCATCCATCCATCCATCCATCCATCCAAAATGTGTTCACTCAACACCTCTGTGTCAGCGTGCCGAGTTGATCCCTCCAATGTCCCCTACCCTTACTACAGTCTGATGGGGCAAGAAGACTGAGGTGTGAGGGCTGGTGGGGAGGTTTCTGGGCATCCCAGGACATTCTCACCATCTGCCTCCCCGGGAGCTGGTGAACCGGAAGCCATTCAGGACTCAGGCAGTTTAGGGTCAGGTTGAGGAGCAGGACTCTCAAGCCCCAGAGCAGGTTTTCATTCAGGCTCCATTTCACACCAGCTGTGTGACCTTTGACTTCTCTCCAGTGAGTCTCAAGGCCTGAGAAGACTGGATCCCATACCCAATGTCTATTTCTGTAGACACTGTCATATTAATCCTTCAGGGTCACATGGGCATTATCCTCATTTTACAGAGGAGGAAACTGAGGTGGGGAGTTGCAGGCTAGGACCAGATGAGGCCAGGGAGGCACCCAGGGCTCAAAATGTAGGTGGTGCTTAGCTTCAGGCACCCATCCTGTATCTCCATAGCCTGAGAGTGAGCAGCCCTTCAGCATTCGAGCCCCAGTCCCTCACCCTGGCCATGGCCCTGGTGAGCTGCTAAGTGGTAGCATTAAGACTTGCAATTGAGGGACTTCCCTTGTGGTCCAGTGGGTAAGACTCTATGCTCCCACTGCAGGGTGCCTGGGTTCGATCCCTGGTCAGGGAACTAGATCCTGCATGCCACAACTAAGACTCAGAGCAGCCAAATAAATAAATAAAAGTCTTTTTTGAAAAAGATTTGCAACAGAGTCTTTTGACAGGGCCCAGTGTTCATCCCATGATAGTGTGTTTGATCGTTCACTCATTCATTCAACAAAACGTAGTTTTGTACATCTACACAAGGTGAGATGTACCAATGCCATAGGGGACTAGATGGACAACTGTTGGGGGACCAAGAGCTCTGTTGGGGGACAAGAACACAGGCTCCCTGCCTCACTTTCTCCATCTGAAACAGAGGGCTGGTCATGAGGGTCTGAGAGGCTCCAGGGCAGGAAGTGTGATGCTCTGCAGGCAGAGATGGTCACCAAGTCGGGGGAAGGGTGTCCAACCTGCCCCTCACTTCATCCAGAGCAGCCCCTGCCTGCCTTTCCCACCAGGGAAGCTGGCCTGGATATTTACTGGGTTATTAGATAACCAGGCCCGGGCACCATTTCTTTGATCAGACACCCTTGATAACGAGCAGGAGAAACAGACCATTTTACAGCAAGATTTCGTGGGGTGATCTTATCTTCCCGTGGTGCTGTTAATATGCAGGAGGATGAAGAGGTAGGTGTTTGGTGGGGAGGGAAGAAAGAGGCCCATTCTGCAAAGCTCTCCTATCAAGCCAGCCTCAGGCTTTGATTTGGGGGGAGGGTGGGGTGGATATCTGGCTCAGGGTCCCTCCCTCACATCAGCTGTGCATGGCTCCAGAAAGCCTGCCTTGTGTCCCCCTACTCTTCCCACAGCTCTGACCACTTGGGAAGACCCCTGCAGTGATCAACCCAGAGAAATCAGCTATGGAGGCCGACGGTAAAGCCCATGGACATGATTCATGAGCAGAGTCGGGGCTCAAGGAAGAACCTGCTTCTCCCACAGACAACCTTATAATCACTAACCATTTCAAATGTTCTCGGGTGATGGGTCTGTAGGTATAAAAGGGGTCAGAAATCAAGCAGTTAACACCCTTCCTGCAGCAAAATGCAAGGTCTGGACAATACAACTTTGGGGGGTTGAAAATAAATATCTACGTTTGAAGTCAAGTAAGTTTAGCTTCGGATCCTTCTCTCTCTTTTGTTTGATCTTAGGACCCAAGGGTTGTTCAAACACTAATTGTTCATTTTCTTTCTTTTTGGAGTAAAATCTGCACTGAACACGGAACTTATCTGACCCCGTGCTTCTGTTTTCTCACCTGTAAAGCCAGGAGAGCAGCACCAGTGGGTCTTGAAGGCCCTTCCTAGCTTCTCCCATCCTTCCAAGCATCACCCACTGTTCATGTTGGGCTGGGCGAGTATGATACCAACTATAATTCTCACTCTCAACAGAGGAGTTTGGCTAAGACCTAGGCAGCACTTTGCAATGAGGCTTCCCTGCCATTCCTAAGCCTCTTCAAAGAAAGGGTGTTATCATATTAATAGAATGGGCTTTCTCAGTTAGGAACTTGAGATTGGAATTTCATATTAATTTGAATTGGAGAGTGAAGAAGTCTTTTAAAGGACTCACAGGTACAATGAAGTTGAAATAGATTTAAAAAAAAAGAATGGAGCCAAGAGCCTGGTCAGTCAGGGAATCTCATGGAGACACAGAGCATCCCAGACATAAGCAGAGACTCAGGAGTTCTTTCACTTTCCAGCTGATATGGCCTTGAGACAGTGGCTCAACCTCTCTGAACTCAGTTTCCCTGCTCTGAAAAATGGGGCCAACAATATTTACTTCTCATCAGGCTGTCCAGATACAAAGTCTATGCATCTAAAGCACCTGGCCCACAGCAAGGTCGCAATGTGGGTGTTAGTCGCTCAGTTGTGTCCAACTCTTTGCAACCCCATGGACTACAGCCCTCTAGCCTCCTCTGTCCATGGGATTTCCCAGGCAAGAATACTGGAGTGGGTTGCCATTTTCTTTCTCCAGGTCACAATAATTATCAGCAATTCCTCTTATAAATAAACCAATATAAATAAATAAGCCAATATAACAATTAACACATGAGCACCAGGCTTTGCAGGGAAGTTCTGTTTTCTAATAGCAGTACAGTAGGTTCTGAAAGTACCGAATCATAACCCCATGTTGCATCAGTGTAACACCCACCTCCCAAACCAAAGCATTCATCCTCAAAGCCCCATCAGTGATCTGGGACTGCAAAATGCCCACAAGCAGGAAGCCCAGAAAAGTACAGCCTCAAACAGCCATGGCCAAAAGAGCATGCAGTTTTTAAAACTATCCATAATTGTAAATTTTTTAAATTTAAAGGCACATAATTGCCACAAACAATCACCATTATGCAATTATAAATAATCCCACCCCACTCCCCACCCACGTTACCCCCTTCACCGAAACTTAATATGTGGCGTGCGGCCACTGTCTGCCGGGGAGCTGATGGCATCTTGGCTTCAGCAAGGCCACCTCAAGCCTCATGCTGTTCTCAGCAATCCATAGAGACCAGAAAAAAAATGTCATTTTCAGGAAGGGAATTGATCGTTTCTCTCACATTTCCATTTGTGTAAGATCACGCTGTGGCCTCCTTCTGCACTTGTCGAGTCTGTTCCTCCAGAGAAGAGAGAAGCTAAGGACGTCCCAGGGAGGGGGGGGGTCCCTGGCTGGGGGTTCCCTGGTGAAAGTCGAAGGGCTCCGGAGGCCCCAGGTGAAAACTCAAAAGATAGGGTGCTGTCTACTGACCCCCAGGGCCAAGCAACCCACAAGGGGGTCTATAAGCCCTTCAGAGGGCAAGGGGGCCGCCTGGACACGCATCCTGGGCACACAGACATGTCCCCATGTGCCCAAGTCCTCCCCAAGGGACATCCTGCATCTCTCTCTTCCTCCCTCTTCCTCATTTTCCTCTTCTTCCTCCCTTTCCCATCTGCCTTTCTGTCTGCCTCTCTTCTCTGCCTCATTTCTTTGTCCCTGCCTTTCTCTCTCCCTCTCTCTGCCCTTTTCTCTTTCCTTATCTCTCTTCCCCCTCTCTCCTTCCAGGCTCTCTCTTGGGGTCTATCTACTCTCTCTTCCTCTTTCACTGTTAAGGACAACACAATGAAAATGGACAGCTTGATCTATACATCTCAGCCCCCCACCAACCCACCCCCACGACTTTACTTCCATTTTCCTGGTGATCCCTGCAGGTGGAAACAATCCAGTTACACTTCTCCAATCCAAGTGATTCTGTCGCTTCTTCATTCATAAATCCAATAACTTGGGAGGTTCCTTCCCCAGATGCTACCCCTGTTCTTCAAGGCTTCCCTACCACTGGGGAGCTGCCTGGGGGAGCCCAGGCCCTGAGGTCAGGCCCTGAGGTGGCCTGACCCGTCCATCTCCCTCCTCCTTCTCCCAGCTGCCTTGCCTCTGAGCAGCCACCCTCAGCTGACTCACTCAGATGGGGATTAGGGGTGGGGGCAGGAGGAGGAGTTGGGGATGGGGGGAAACGCCCTGGTAGGCTCCACACTGTTTGCCCAGATGCTCTTTGGAGCAGAGAAGAGCTAATTACAGGGAGCGGCTGTGGGCTGCTGGGTGCCCCAGGTTGGCCACATTCACTGCGCTCCTGCACTCCAAGTTGACGCGACTTTTCCAAAAGTGTCTGGAAGGCCTGAAGAGAAGCCTTGGGGGTCTGAGGACCCAGCGGGCACAGATGAGTTGCCCCCGACCCCCTTGCCTTTGGAGGAGACAACCTCCATAGGGGTGCGCTTTGGCGGAGGAGCGCACCGCACCGTCTGGCTTGGCCAGGACAAGAGTTTGCGGGAGGCCTCCTGGCTCACTGCAGAGACTTGGTGGGGAGAGGAAAGAACCAGGGCACGGAGGGGGGTCAACTGGGTTCTGAATGGCAGGAGGAGCTGCGCCAGAGGGCTGGGCGCGCTGCGAGGCTGTGCGCACAAGGCCAGGAGCTGTCTCCACCTCTTCTGGAAAGTTGGACCTATGAGTGCGCTGCTCTCTTTACAACTATCAACAGCCCGGCAAGGCGAGCGCGTGCGAGCGCGGAGCCGGGCGCAGGACCCTCGCGACTTCTTCGCAGGACCCTAGCCGGGCCGCCGCTGTCGGAAGCCTCCTGAGAGCCCTGCGCCGGCGCCTCCTCTCCACGCAGTGTGGAGGTGCCCCACGGGCCGTCCTGCCACCCACGAAGGGATGCTGACTGCCATACTCCCCTACGCTTGCGTCCTGGTGCTGTTGGGAGGTAGGTACCACCCTCCCCCCGCACTGGCTCGCCGCCTGAGGTCAGAAGGGAGGGAGCTGCTGTCTTACATGCCTTGGGCTTCTTGGGGACTGCTGTGTGGGCTCTCGAGCCAGGCCGGCGGTTTCGCGCCTTGCGCGCTCTTCTCCAGCCTCACCTGGCCGGGCACCTGCCGCACCGCCAGCCTCCTCCTGGACCCTGTGCTGGGTAGCCGGGCGCAGAACCACGTGCGCGCCCCTCAGTGCCCGCTGCAGCCTGACCTCCAGGCACTAGAGTGGTTCCTGGTGCCAGGCCGCGGAGTGGCTGGGACCTCCAAAAACTTTCAGGATCCCGAGCCCACTGGGACCCCCTCGGCAAGGTACAAGCTCCATGTCACTCAGATCCCGGCTGCAGAATCTGGTCTTGCCTACTGAATCCTAGATGGGCTGGGACTCAGAGCTGGTGTCCTACAGCAGAGCTACAGAAGAAGTGAGGGGAGGGCACAGTGACCCTCACCCCACCCCTCAAATTCTGGTGCCCAGCAGGCTTGGGGTAGGTGTGCAGGGGACCGGACCCCCATAGAGGGGACACCATCATCTCCAGAACTCACTGCTCTGCCTCTTCTTAGCGGGTAGGAAGATCAAAATTCTGTAATGCCTGCTGACCATGGTGTACCACCATTGGCAAAAATGACAATAATAACCACAGTGTGCCGGGCTCACCCCCAAGCACCCTCATCTTGTGAAGGATTAAGAATTCTGTCCCTGAGCCAGATCACCTAACTCAGAAGTCCAGAACAGCTTCATATCAACCTGTGTGAACTTGGACAGACATATCCTTCAGCTCTCTTAGCCTCAACTTTCTCATCTGTCAAATGGGTTCACCAGACCTTCACCTCTGTCTGGGGTTATTGTGAGGGTTACAAGAAGGAGAGCAGGAGAAGTGACTAGCACACTGCCCAGCCCGGAGGCATCCGTCCTGCAGAAAGACACACTGCCCAGTTATCGCTGAGCACGCTTTTCTCCACTTACAGGCAAGGAGCAAAGTCAGGTCTGTCTGCAGCTCTTCAATCAGCCCTAAATTTCTCAGCTAGATATCTGAAGAAGAGATGAGCCAGGTCTGAAGGAAGGTCAAGGGAGGATGTGTAGGCAGTTTGAAGAGCTGCAGATGTATCCTCCAAAAGGGGAGGTTTACCTCAGGACTGGGGTGAGAGGTCGCACGGCTCCATGGCCAAGGAGTTCTCACTGGGCACAAAAATAGGCCAGGAAAGTAAGAGTGGAAAGAAGGGGGCGCAGAGGAGATGGCTGCGCAAAGAGTCTGTGTGCTTGCCCTGTGGGCATGGAGCTGGGATGGGGAGAAGGAGGAAGCAGTGTCTTCAGCTCTCCTCCACCTCCTCCCGGGTGGTTCCATCCTGTGCAATGGGACAGGCCAGCGCAGTAGGACACATTTCCCCAGAAACCTGCAGCCTTGGTCACAGCACAGGGCCGTTGTCCTTGGCAGGCCGCGTGCTTCTGTCACGCCAGTAAAATCACCGCCAGTGTAGCCTCGCTCCTGGCTCTCTGGAGTCCTGCTGCTTCGCTTCTTGGTGACCTCCTGCCACCCCAAGTCAGACAGATTCCACAGGAGAGAAGCCGCAGGCTTGGGTGTACAGAAAAGGTGGCTGCGAAGCTTGCGGTTGAGACCCAGGGGCTGGGAGGGGTGACAGACCCGAGTGGGCTGCCTTCACAGCTCCTCACTCCAAGCCAGGCCCCATTTTCCACTGAACCCTTTTCGCAAAGTCCTTCTCACCACTGGCTGCATCACCAGGCAACAAGTTCCTCGTGCTTTAGTGAAAAGAAACAGAACCCTTTTAATCCTTCAGATACTTAGATAATTGAGGCACCTGAGCTGAGACAACCCTGGACTTCATGTCTCCAGGTTCAAGAAACTTTACTGTAGGCACACCAATAGCGCTACCACGGGAATGCACCTTCTCTCTCTCTCTCTCACACACACACACACATCCCACCAGGGCTTCTCAGCCTCAGCACTGTTGACCCTTTTCTCCTGGGGGCCATCCCATGCCCTGGAGGACATGGAACAGCATCTTTGGCCTCCACCCACCACACGCCAGTAGCAACACCTCCCAGCTATGACAACCACAGATGTCCCCAGAAGCTGCTGGATGTCCCCCCGGGGGCCACCATTGTCCCCGGCTGAGACCCACTGGTGTGGGCAAATCAAATTCAACTTTCAGATGAATCTGTCAAAAATCACCAGGTTAGATGGATTTTGTTATTCTTGCTCTGAGCAATCAGGAAATCAAAGGCACAGTGGGACCTCAAGAAAAACAACACAGTCGAAGTAGTTTCTAATCTAGACGTTGATTTTTCCCACTTGTCCTCTCTCCCCTGGTCTCTGAAAATGTCCTCCTTGGGGATGACAGGAGCTGGCTGTGGGTGAGGGTGGCTAGTTAGCGGCTGCAGCAGACCCTCGTCAAAACCCTGCATCGCCAGATGTGTCTTGTGCCAGGGCAGTGGCTTCCAGCTTTGGTTCACTCCTCAGCAATTTCTGGCTCTTAAAAATCTCCTTACTCAACAGTTTATGCTTGAAGGGGAAAATGAAAAACCACAGCTTCTTTTTTTTCCCCCTCTCATTTGTATTTCTTTTTTCTAATTTCAGCCCTGCTTTTATCTCTAGCCATATACTTTGCAATGGCAAATTATCATTTAGAGACAGATTAACTAGGACAAAATCACAGGCTATTCCATAATAAATTACTTGTGGATATGGGGCTCTGTTTCACAACTGAGAGTGAAAGCTGGGGAGAAAATTAACTTAGTAGATGGGTCCAAAAAATCAAAGGTGAAAGGAGATCGGTAATTGTATTCATTACTTAAAACAACAAAAAAATTTTTGAATGAAAACTTTCTCTCACCACTTGTATCACTGTGGCCATCTGTTTCACTTGTATTCTGACCGATGCTGGAATCTCCAAAGTCTAAATAACCAGCTCAAGACAAACAGCTTTGTTGGTCTCCAAACCATCTGGATGGCAAACTATTAAGAAGCTACATGTGAAGAACTATTTGGGAAATGTATTGGACGCTCACCATGTTCACAGAAGCTGAAAGCCGAAATGAGCCCCTGTTAAGACTTCTAAGATACAGTATAGCTGAGTCCCTTCACTGTTCACCTGAAACTATCACAACATTGTTAATAGGCTCTACCTCAATGCAAAGTAAAAATTTAAAAGGCAAAAAATAAAAGACCTGGTGCAGCCAAGTAAATTAAAAGATCAATTAACTAAAAAGAGCCCAATGCAAAAAGAGGCCACTGAGTACAGTTTGAACTTGAGAGCAGTTCAGGCTGAGCTGGGGGTAATCTGGGGAAGGAAGTGAATTCTGAAGCTGGTGCCAGAGGTGGCCATGAGTTGTAGCTGGATGGTGGGCAGTGTGACTGATCCTCAAACCAGAATGGCTCTCAGAAGTTTATTGTACAAAGCCAGCCCCTGACCCAGAATAGGGAGTGCAAGGGTCATGGTGAACAGATGTCCCAGAGAATGTCAGACCTCCCTTTACGAAGGGCCACCAGGGGTTCAAGTGGGCTTTGGTTCACCAGGAGGCAGGACTAGTCCCCAGGACCTCTACCTGTGCACCAGGAGGTTGGTCGGCGTTGGCTGAATTTAACACATCTTGTGTGCTATGGAGAGCCTGAGAGCAGCATCTTAGGAATTGAACAGACCTGGGTCCCATTCTGGCTGTCACCTTCCGGCCTTGTCACCTATGTCCCCATTAGTGAGTTGGGAATGATGACAGCCCCGCCCTCCGGGGACACTCAGTCCCAGCCAGAGCCTCTGTCTAGCTCAGCTACATGTGAAGAACTATTTGGGAAACATATTGGATGCTCACCATGTTCATGGAAGCTGAAAGCTGAAATGAGCCCCTGTTAAGATTTCCAAGATACAGTATAGCTGAGTCCCTTCACTGTTCACCTGAAACTATCACAACATTGTTAATAGGCTCTACCCCAATGCAAAGTAAAAATTGCATTGATTGCAATTTTTGAAGGCCGTGTTCATACCCGTGCCTTCTCCTTCGAGCCCCTGTCAGTGCTCCCGGTCCCTGTGTGACCCTCCTCCCCACACACTTCACAGACAGGCTTTCTTCCTCCTCAGAGAAGGTAACACCAGCTACCACCAGGATACAGAAACACTGTCAGCCTGTCCTTCAGGCCATGCCCCTTTCCACCACAGCCTACACACACCCACACATGCTGTTCCTCTGCTTAGACACTGTTCGCTGCCCCCAGCCTACCCTTCCTCTGCAGATTTGGGTGTAAATCCCTAGTCATGAAATTGCTGCAGCAAAATATGTGTGTAAATTCTCCCCAGAGCCTTCCTTTCTAATGGCTTGCACAGTCAACAACCTCCATGGATGGGCTGTGAGACTCTGTTCCCCACATCCTTGCCAAACTTCATTGTTACTGTTCTTTAAATCTCTTGCCAGTGGCAATGCCTGGTTATTTATACTTGCATTTTGTCAGTTATGAGTAAAGAAGAATGTGTGTTTATATTACCCCTTTCACTGACTTTCCTATGACATGTCCAGTCATCTCCTTTGCCCATTTTTATATCAAACTTTTAAAAAAATATTTTCTTCTTATTGATTTCTTAGTGCTTTTTATATAGAGAGAAGTAGCTGTCTCCCATATACATTGCCATTTTCCCTAGCTTTCTGTTTGTCCACTCAAGCTTCCTAAAAGAGAATTTACTCTTTGTTCCTAGTCTCTTTCACATTTATTCCACTGAACCATGCAAAGGCATGTGGTTTCTAAGCAAAATGTGCATTTTTTCACCCAAGAGGAGAATAGATGGCCAGATAGTCTTGCTATGAATGACCACATATGGTGTCTGTGTGTGAAGGAGAAACTGACTTTCCTTGGAGGGAGAGATACAGCCCAAGCACTATACTAACAAGCACGTCATAAGTGACACCCTATGATTCTTGCAACCTCCTGTGCCATGGGCACCATTCTACAGACGATAGAAGCAAGGCCACACACCCGAGGTCATCCAGCCGGCAAGCCCAGGGGCTGAGATTTGTGGACCACTGAGCTTCCTGCTTCAGCTGCCCCCTCCTGGGGCAGTTTAGCTCAAAGCCCAGGCAAGAGGCTCCCTGCCCTGCTGCTTCTCGAAAGAACTGGGCTTTTGGGCCAAGTCTGGGCGCCAGGAGATCCACAGGCTCTGTGGCATCTGGGCTGATGGTTTACATAACACGACTTAATGGGGAAGATCGCAGCGCAGAGACCACAGGCATGCTAACAAGAACAGCGTTTTAAATCCCCAATTAAATGTTAATCTGAGAGTTGTTGAAGAGGGAAGGATCCTAATTGTCCATCTGCAAAGGCTGCAGAGCTGCTGGGCTCTGGAATTCGGCTTCCCACATTCAAATTCCAGCTGCTCCATTTGCTGCAGATTACCTCATCCTTCCATGCCTCAGTTTCCTCCTTCATGAAGCTGACCCCAAGGGACTATTGTGAGGGACTCCTATCCATGTGGAGCATTTAATACAGAGCCAGGCAAACAGCAGAGGCTTGGTGAGGTCACTCACATCATTGTTAAGGTGACAGGACGCTGCCCTGCAAGGTCCAATCTGGGGACTATGCTATCCTTCTCCTTGCAGGATTGTGGGGGGGAACTGCAAGGCAGTCTGGGATGTTAGGAGTGTGGCTGGGGAGGAGGGGTCAGAGAGGGTGGTGGACACAGTTAGAGGAGGATGGGGATGAAAAGTACAAAAAGGGAGTCAAAAGCCCAAGTTCCTGCTTTCAAAGGTATGTGGGGGCTTGGGTTGCCTTTGCCTGGTAATGGACCCGAAGAGCCCATCCAGTGGGTGGGACGGTGCCATGCATTTCAGGAAAGAGGGATTTGGGGGGTGGGTCTTTGTGAGGAAAGCTATGACAAACCTAGATAGCGTATTAAAAAGCAAAGACATCACTTTGCCAACAAAGGTCCCAACAGTCAAAGCTATGGTTTTTCCAGTAGTCATGTATGGATGTGAGAGTTGGACTGTAAAGAAGCCTGTGAAGAATTGATGCTTTTGAATTGTGGTGCTGGAGAAGACTCTTGAGAGTCCCTTGGACTGCAAGGAGATCAAACTAGTCAATCATAAAGGAAATCAACCCTGAATATTCATTGGAAGGAGTGATGGTGAAGCTGAAGCTCCAAAGCGTTGGCCACCTGAGCCGACTCATTGGAAAAGACCCTGATGCTGAGAAAGATTGAAGGCAGGAGGAGAAGGGGACAACAGAGGATGAGCCCTGGGTTGCTAAGATCCTCTGGAAAAGGGAATGGCTACCCACTCCAGTATTCTTGCCAGGAGAACTACATGGACAGAGGACCCTGGCAGGCTATATAGTCCATGGGGTCACAAAAAGTTGGACAAGACTGAGCAACTAACACACACACATAGAAAATGGACTTGTGGACACAGTGGGGGAAGGAAAGAGTGGGACGAACAGAGAAAGTAGCATCGACATAAATACACTACTGTGTGTAAAATGGATAGCTGGTGAGAAGCTGAACCTAGGGCTCTGCAATGAGCCAGAGGGGTGGGATGGGGGAAAGGGAGGAAGGCTCAGGAGGGAGGTAGTATAATTATGGCTGATTTGCATTGTTGTATGGCAGAAACCAACACAACATTGTAAAGCAATTTTCCCCCCATTAAAAAGTAAATTAAAAAAAAAGTAAAAAAGTCAACATCCACTGGGTACCTGCTTTTGTTAAGCATTGTAGAAGCATTATATTACTTCTTTAAGATTGCCTTATTGTTTGGACACCGCAGTCATTGCCATTTCACACCTGAAGAAATGGAGGCCACCTGGCTGGGGTTCCTAAAAAGTTTGCAGACCGATGAGCTCTTGGTTGCTCAGCAACCATCCACAGCATACGAGATATCAACCCAGTAAGTCCACACAACTCACTGCTCCCTGGTGACCCTAAGGTACAAATAGTCTGTCTACACGGTTAGCTCAGGGACCAGGAGACCCATTCCCCATCACAGAGAGGAACCAGGGAAGGTGGGATCCTTCACGAATGCCAGGGAGATCCATGGTGCTACCTGTTGGTCTCATCAGCAGTGGAGGGCATGCCCTGAGGAATCTTCTCCCACCACTCCCTTCTCAAGTCTTCTTCTGTTTGAAGCCAAATTGCAGTGGACAAGTGCTGGGTCTGCCTGCCTAGGTTCCTTGCTCCCTTTTTCTGCTAACAGCAAAGTCTTCCTTATTGACTCTAGTCCTGGAGGACTTGTGAGCCAAGGTGCCTCCCCTCCTACCTGGGACATGAATCTCAGACCTGTGCCCATAGCTATCCCAAGAGCTCAAAACGCATTACAAAATCTGAGCTGCCCTCTCCAAACCTCAGTATTAAATTATACAAAAAAGGAGAAGCAAAGCAGTCGCTCACACCCAACCCTTCTCTTGCCCCAAAATACGGGTAAAAACAGAGCTCAACACAGAGATGTATTTAGCTTGGAATTACCAGTGACCACAGCAAAATGAAATTACTTGTCCTCTGAAATATACAATTAAGAGTTGTTTTAACATGTGTTTTTGGTGGTTGGGTGTGGTCTCTAGATAGTTTGAAACTGAAGTCTACTGTTTGGTCCATTGGCTCTAACCGGGTTCGGATGGGCTCCACTTTCCTTAGCAGCAAGTTAACTGAAATGAAGACCAACTTGCCAGGGGTGAGAGTACCTGGGCTTTTCCGTGGATGTCTGCCCTTATTTTTTTTTCCTATGATAGTTTTACATTTCATCTCCCTTTTACAGGGAGTTCAACTTAAAGTTACCAATGAAACCTCAGAAAACTATTAACCTGGTGATGGAGTGACTAGCTGCATTTTGCTAGTAAACTCTACTCCAAGCCTTCAGGGACTATAGATGCCTGTTTGGGGCCAATTCAGAGATGTATTCTTCTCTGCCACTGATGATGTTTAGAGGTGAATCCCTGAAAACTTCCTGATGCTGACTTCCTGAAAACTTGGTGTTCCAGGTACCAGATAAAGAGCTTAAGCCCAGTCCCATTATATCAGGCTATCCATTATTACTGCTGGCAGGGGCCTTGGGGAATAGAGGCTAGGATACTGAGCTTTCAGAATTCTGTAAGGGCTTCAACAAAACATGGAATCACTTGGAATTTGCATATTCATCACCATGGAGCTTCTCAGAGTGTTTGAGGCCAGAGCTGCTGGAGTTCATTATTAAGAGGGTAAAACATATTCTCCTGTTTACACAGATAATTTGCTCAGAAAGTTCTTTTTTTAAATTCCACTTAAGTACAAACTTCTTTCTCCCTCTCCTCCAAATTCTAATTTAGAAGAACTAAATGAATGAGTATGCATTTACTATGTTTTTGGATGACTTCGTATAATTTCAACTCAATGATGGAAACATTTCTTCATTCAAGTATTCTTCAAGGGGTGTTCAGTGGATGCTGACAGTGTGCCAGGCACCGTTCCACATCCTGGGGACACAGGCATGAACAAAATGGGCCTGGTATGGCCCTCATAGGGCTTGCCTTCCAATTGAGTGGTGGGTTGGGGTGGGGGAGCGCAGACAATAAATAAGAAATGAGAGAAAAACTGATGGTGGTGGCACTGTGGAATGAAGAAACGGTGGCGACTGAGGAGGTGTGGCTGCCAAAGGAGGTGAATTAAGCCGCTTAGTGATATGAGGAAGCAGGGTGTGAGAGAGACCTGAGAAGACTTGACTAGGTCTGAGGCCCGAGAAAGGAGGTTGAAGATCCCAGAGGAGTGAGGAGCTACAGAGAGGGGCGTCCGGGCCAAGGGACACTGTGCTCCCAGGTCACATGCTCTGAGAATGTGGGGGCCTGCTGTCTTGGTGGTGGGGTGGGATGTGGAGCAGAGCCTCATGAGACCACGCCAGTGAAGGTCACAGCCAGGGACAGGGCAGAGCGGAAGGCTGGGGTCTGGAGAACTCTGCTGGACACAGCAGACACACCAGCCCCAACCACAGACGACCTTGGTGACTGCTGCTGAGGGTCTTGACCACAGCACCCAAAAGTGGTCCTGATGCAGGTGAAAGGAGTGAGCAGTCAAAGGGGTCTGAAGCCAGGAGGAGGACACGGGATGGAGATGAGACTCCACAGAGGGCATGGAGGTGTGAGAGTGGGGCCCAGGGCCTTGGTGAGGGAAGGACAGCAGCTGGAGGTGACGTCCACCGGAGGTGAAGAGGGTCAGGGCAGCCTCCGAGGACGAGGGGCTTTGGTCCGAGGGAGGAGGACCTGTGATTTTGAAGTAGCACTGGCTTAGGACCTGCCATCAGGGAGGCTGGCATTCAAGTGGAAACCAAGGTTCTCAGGGATGGGAGGTGTGGGTTTGGCTGGTCTCCAGGTCCAAACCGGACTCCACGTTCAAACAGGCAGCCAGTTCAGGCAGACACCTTTGAATTTCCTCCTCCATCCCTCCCAGCCCCTTCAACCCTTTTCCTGGCCAGGTGTGTCCCATCAGCTCCCACTGGACAAATGGCCTTTCTTTGTGCACAAGGGCCAGTTCAGGATAATCAAGGGTGTGAACAGAGTCCTTCTTCCCTTCAAGAAATTATATCCTTGTTAATCAGGAATGCAGTATCTGAAGCCGCACTTAAGGATCATCTAATAGGTCCATAATTACTGAAGGGCTGTGTTTCTGGGGCTGATATTTCAGCCATACCACCACCAGTCTCTGAATATCTTGCTGCTCCCCTCCCCCCACCGAAAACATTTCTTTATTGAGCAACACACTTTCGAAGCTAGTTTACATTGTCTTTGCTTGGCTGACCTTATACACTATTGAGTTGGAAAATGTGGTTTGTATTGTAAGGCCTCTTAATAATTTTTTTTTGAAATGAGAGACTTTTCCATTGTAAATGAGACAATACCATATTTAGCACAAAGAACGCCTCTGTCTGTTTTGAAGCATAATTTTCATTAGCTAGGTTTTTCACCTTAAAGGGAATTTAAATTTTGTTTTAAAAACAGTCTGCCCCCACCCACCCACCTGCAACACATATTTCTGTGTATCCCTCCATAACAAAGGTCTAGAAAGACAGGCAGATTGATAATAATGGTCTGCTGGGAAAGGGGAAGGAGGTTGAAGGCTGATTAAAGGGAATTCTACTGCCCTGCCTTATCTCTTAGTAGTGCCAATATACTCAGAGGGGCTGGATAGAGTCCTGCCTCCATCAGCTCTGCAGGCAGGAGCCGGTGTTTTGGGTTGAATTATACCCCTCCACCCTACCCCTAAAATTTGTATGATGAAGTCCTGACCCCCAGAATTCTGTAATGTGCCCTTCTTTTCAGAAAGGGTCTTTACAGAGTGATGGCATTAAAGTGAGGTCCGATGTCCTCATAAGGAGGGGAACCAATGTGAGGACAAGGGGAGGGAGCCGTTCTGCAGGCCAGAAGAGAAGCCTCAGAGGGAACCCACCCTGCCACACCTTCACCTGGGACATCTGTTCTCCAGGGTGAGGGAAAATCCATTTCTGTTGTTTAAGCCCCCAGTGTTGGGGGCTGGGTGACGCGCCCCCCGGGACCTAATGGAGTGAGGCATGGTGGGGCCGGGGTGGCGGGGGTGGGGGCGGAGGTCCAGTGTCCTCCTCCATGAAGTGGGGCATCAAGATTGCCCCGAGTTGGACAACAGGCTCAGCCCCCACCCAAGCAGCTCTCATGCCTGCACCCCCTCCCCAGTCCCTGTCTGCAGCTTGCCCAGGAAGCCAGACAATTTTGGAGGGATTAGGACCATCGCTTCTCACCCACCTGGCCCTGCACAGTAACTCCGTTCCCCTATTCTGTCCTCAAAAGGCCCACTGAGACCTTACCACTGCAGTCCAGGCATCCCACATCCCCACCAAGATCCTATAATTGGGCCCCTCCTCTTCTCCGGGGCATCCAGGCCTCTGAGGGGCTTCTTGTAGGCGTGCCCTGCCCCAGGCCCTGCCCCACCCCCACCCCCCACCCCCACCCACACCCCCCCACCCCCACCCCCGCTTCCTGGCCCCCTGCCGGCCTACCAGCCTCCTCTTTGATCCATTCACAGGCTTCTATCCCTCAAACCAGCTCCAGCCAACGGAAATTAGATGCTCGCCACATATGTAATTTTTGGCTACCGCCTATTGCACGTGAGTCCCAACTCCTTGACCAGGGATGGAACCCACGTCCCCTGCAGTGGAAGTGGAGTCTTAACCACTGGACCACCAGGGAAGTCCCCATATGTATAATTCTAAATTTTCTGGTAGCCAGACTTTTAAAAGGAAAAAAGAATAAAATAAAATTGTTTAATTATATAGTTTGATTCAGTGACTCGATGGACATGAGTATGAGCAAGCTCCAGGAGTTGGTTATAGACAGAGAAGCCTGGCATGCTGCAGTCCATGGGGTCACAAAGGATTAGACACAACTGCACAACTGAACTGAACTCATAGTTTGATTCATATTTAAAGATATACTTATTTAACCTAAGATATTGAAAATATTATCATTGCCACACACAACCAATATTTTAAAATTATTGAGAGAGTTGGCATTATTTTTGAAATAATGTGCGATAATATTCAAAATTTGGGGGGCAAAATTTCCATCACATATCATTATATATTTAGGCTTTATAAAATTTACTGTTGAAAAGGAGAGACATGCGCTTACCCAAGCTTAAAAGTGTTCTAATAACTGAACTGAATTTTAGTTTTTAAATGTAAGCTAAAATCATGTTTCTCATGTTTCTCAGAAGGGGCATTAGATAAAAATGGAGAAAATCTGAATAAAGTATGTATGGACTTTAGTTAATAATGATGTGCCAAGATTGATTGCGTAATTGTAGTAAGTGTGGGCTTCCTAGGTGGCTCAATGGTAAAGAATCCACCTGCCAATGCAGGAGATGCAGGTTCGATCACCGAGTGGGGAAGATCCCCTGGAGCAGAAAATGGCAACCCGCTCCAGTGTTCTTGCCTAGGAAATCCCATGGACAGAGGAGCCTGGCGGGCTACTGTCCATGGGGTCACAAAGGGTCAGACATGACTTAGTGACTGAAAGCATGTACTGCACTCGCATAAAATGCTAATAAAAGGGGAATTGGGGCTAGTGTAGATGAGGACTTTCTGTACTTTCTTCCCAGCTTTTCTGCAATCTGAAACTGTCCTATACTCTCTCCTGCAGCCTTGATCCCCAGAGGGGTCCCTGTGAGCAGGTCTGAGTTCAGACCTAGCAATGAAAGTGAAAGTCGCTCAGTCGTGTCCAACTCTTTGCGACCCCACGGGCTATATAGTCCATGGAATTCTCTAGGCCAGAATACTGGAGTGGGTATAGCCTTTCCCTTCACCAGGAGATCTTCCCAACCTAGGGATTGAACCCAGGTCTCGTGCATTTAGGTGGATTTACCAGCTGAGCCACAAGGGAAGACCTTAGACACTTGCAAATTCACACAGTAACTTTTGTTTTTCATATAGTTTGGCTTTTTTGGTTTCAAAGTAGATCGGAATCTTATTAACACCTCCTCAGTGCTGCTCATAAGAAGCCCTTTCCCCTTCCCCTAGCCTCTGACCCCAGGCATAGCCTCACCCATCCTTGCCTGGCACCAGGAGGACCCCCAAGGGTCTCCTGCTGCCCCACCCTTCTCTCCCCTGCAGGCCCATACTCCCTCAGTTGCTTCTGCTTGAAGCACCTCCAGATACAGCCCCACCTGCCCAAACCGGCCTGCCCCTCCCTGGCAGTCTCTGTGCCCCGTGGGCTCCACTCTCCCTGCAGGCAGAGCTGCAGCTGCAGCAGCTTTCAGTCCTCCCCTTGCCTGTTTCCAGCTCAGCCCATCCTCGGGGCCTTTGCACGTGCTGTTCCCTTAGTGTGAACGTACTCCCCACATGTCATTTCCCCAGACTCCCCTGGACCCCCAGCCAGGGAGCCCTCCCAGCTAATTTTCCCCTTCACCCCCTCAAACCCAGCATCAGCATTTGTTGTGATATTTCATCCCTGAGATTATGTGAACACTATCTGTCCCCACTCACCCAGCACAGCACCCACCATCCCACCCCCGCTCCACTCTGGGGACCCACCTCCCTCCCGCACCGCACACAGTAGATTTATCTGGGGTCTGGCTCCCAGGCAGGGCTGTGAACCCCTCCAGAGCACAATAGGTTTTATTCTTCTTTGAGTCTCTCCCACACCTGACCCAGGATTTGGCGTAGATTATTGCTAAATAAAAGCAGTAATTGCATACACTAAAATTTCTTTTCAGGATTCAGAAAATCAACCTGAACTCATTAACCTCAGGGGTAGCAAGACTGAATAGAAATGCCCCCTTGCCCTCCTCTGCTCATAAAAATATTCATAAAGCCTGAGCATGGCCACCGCCCGCCTCGTGGCAGGCCCTGTGCTCAGTTCTCCGCCGCCCCAGCTCTGTGCTCTGTCGCTGAGCTGGAAGTGAGTGATGGGGCTGCATGATCACAGTCAGTGACCCCACGGCTGGGGGTCCTGACTCCTGCTGAGGCTGGAGGAGAACAAGGAGACAGCACTTATCGTGTGGATGGTCGGGTCAGTGCCAAGGAGACAGGGGACCCTTAGTAAATGCAGTTCATCACAGCCCAGCGTTTGACGTTCTGAGTTACAACAGTAATCATACATATGACTGAACGTGGAATACTTCACCTGTTACCTCTTTCCGCACAGCAAGCTTCTGAACCCATTGTACAGATGGGGAAACTGAGCTTCTCCCTCAAAGCCACTAACCTGGACTTCAGCCTGGATCTGCTGGGTCCAGCCTGGGCTCTAGCCACCATGGTCCCTGCCTTCAAGGGGCCTCAGCATGGGGGTGAAGCACAGGTGTGTACTGGGGGCTAGGGAAGCACAGAGGCCCCCTCCTGCTCCCCGGGCAGAGGCATGCCTTCAGTAGGGACGTGATGCACAGCCTGGTTAGATGACACAACGTGACCCCTAGGCCTGCCATGCCTTCTTAAGGCCACACCCCTTTCATGCACTGATCTGCGAGAGGGCAGCTGTAGACAGTCACACACGGGGCCCATGTGGGTGTCATGCCCTGCTCACAGTCTTGAAATTCTTAATGCTTTCTGAACAAGGGCCCTGCTTTTTCAGCGTGCACTGACCCCAGTTTATGGAGCAGGTCCCAGTGGCCGATGTTCTTGCATGCGTCTGGCAGGAGTGGCACGACCCTAGGCAGAAGGGTCCCAGCCATCCCCAAGCTCAGTCAGCGGAAGATGCCCATGATCTCCAAGTGCTCCATGAACAGCAGTCATCACTGGGAAGGTGGTGACCAGAAACCCCCTTGTTCCCTCTGGAGACAGTGAAGGGGGCCACAGGCCGAAGGGGGAACTGGAGGGCAGGCTTAAGACAGGATCATGGGGAGGTTGTCACTAAAGAGATGACACCTGAGCTGAAGGATGATAAGGAGCTGAAAGGTCCAAAAGAGCATTCCTGGGCCAAGGAGCTGCCAGTGCAAAAGCCCTGGGGTTAGTACAAGCTGGGCGTCTTAGTCGTTTCCGGCGGCTGTTACCACACGGCTGTTACCATGGACTGGGCAGCTTCAACCACAGACGTGTTTCTCCCAGTTCTAGAGCCTGGGAAGCCCAAGATCAAGGTGCCAGCAAATCCCATGTCTACAAAAGGCCCACTGCCCCGTCTGCCTTCTTGCTGTGTCCTCAGGGGTCTCAGGACTTTTTCTTCTTATAAGGGGGCTAATCCCATCCTAGGGGCCCCACCCTCATGACATCATCTAAAATGAATATCTCCAAAGGTCCCCACCTCCAAATGCCCTTGCTCTGGGCGGGGCAGGGCTTCAGCTTATGTATTTGAGGCAGGCACAAATATTCAGTCATAGTACTGGGTGTGATTTAAAAACAACTGACAGTAAATCAATGTGTTATGATGTGCCAGGTGCTGGGAGAAACTAAGAGAAAGGAATTGGAGGCAAAGACTGGACTTTGAAGGACTCGGGAAGGATTTTAAACAGTAGAGTGACTCGCTCACCACTATGTTTTTATGACATAATGTTTGATAGCTATTAATATGAAAAAAATAAAAATAGAGCTTCCCTGGTGGCTCAGATGGTACAGAATCTGCCTGCATACAAGACATCCAGGTGTGGTTCCTGGCTTGGGAAGATCTGCTGGAGAAGGGAATGGCAAGCCACTCCAGTATTCTTGCCTGGAGAATTCCATGGACAGAGGAGCTTTGTGGGCCACAGTCCAGGGGTCACAAATAGACATCTGTGAACCCATCTCTTATACCAAAACCCAGAACTTTGCTAGTATCTTTATCCTTCTACATTTCTTCCCTTCCTGAATTTTGTGGGTTTTGTTCCTTGCTTTTTTCAGGGTGTGCATACCCTGAATGTAAGTGTTGGTGCTTAATCTTGAGCTGTATACGTTATTATGTGTTGTGTATGTCCTTCTGCACTTCGGTTGCTCCATATTAGGTCTCTAAGTCCTGTGTGCATGTTGTTCTGTGTGGCTGCCTGTCATGGGTTTTCACCGCTGTGTTATATTCTGATACGTAAAACAGTCTAGATTATCTTTCTGTTCTTCAGTCTGTTACATTTCTTCTCAGTTTTAGGCTATTACAAGCAAGGCTGTTACAGACATTCTTGTACTTGTCACCAGGTACACATGTGCAAGAGTTATGAAATCAGAGTCATGATCTATTAATGCATCAGGAAATCACACTAAAGGACCCTAATCTGCATGTTTTCTTAACTGTTTTGTTTTCTCACTGCTGTTTTTAGAGAAATACTGATTTTAATTTAACATAATAAAGCAAACTCTAGGCATCTATCCATCATTTTTCAAGCTAAAAATTGGCTAAACTGTTGAAACAAGGGAAAATTTCCCCCATACTTGATACATGGCTTAAGTTACCAAAAGAAAAATGATGAAAATGCTAAAACATGAAAAGAGAAGCCTAAGATTTTTTAAGTATGTGAAAAAAACTCCCACAAAACCTGTCAACATTGTTCTACAAAATAGTACCAGTAAGAAAGGCATGGCTGTCTCATGATAAGAACCAGTATTGTTTCCTAAATCCTCCGATTCTATAATTTGCATGTGTGAATGCTGCTTGTTGATGTAAAATGGATTTCTGACTGTGAGTACCAGCAAATATTTGCAAAGCCCACTGGTCTCACATTGCAAACTTTAATGATGTTCATGAATGGGAGTGGTTTTATAAAACAGCAGGGCTCCCATTAATCTTTACCTACTAATCTTTGCTATTTGGGGACTTCCTGATGTTTGCTCATCTCGTGAGTGTAAAATGTTACCTCATTGGGCTTTAATTTCCATGGCCCTGACAATTAATGGTCTGGAATGTCTCTACCGAGCTTTCTTTAACATTCTGTTTTCTCTTCTGTAAGATCCTGGCTTGGGTCTTGCACCTATTTTTCTACTGTGTAGTCTTTTCCTTAAGACCTGTGGGACTTCGTGGTCTGTACATCAATCCTTTGCTGCTTCTCTGTGTGGCAGGTGTCTCCTTCTAGCTGGTGATCTTCCTTTTCACTCCCCCTTATTTGAGTAACAGGAGTTCCTAACTTTAATATATTTATTCGTTTGTCTTTCAGTGTAACACTTTTTGCCTCTTGTTTGAGAAATCCTTCCCTACCCTGAAATCATAAAGATATTCTTTCATATTTTCTTCTAAGAGTTTTAGCACTTTGCAGTTTACATTTGGCCTTCCCTGGAGGCTCAATGGTAAAGAATCCACCTGCAATAGAGGAGACATGGGTTCAATCTCTGGGTTGGGAAGATACCCTGGAGATGGAAATGGCAACCCACTCCAGTATTCCTGCCTGGAGAATCCCATGGGCAGAGGAGCCTGGTGGGCTACAGTCTACAGGGTGGCAAAAGAGTCAGACATGACTTAGCGACTATACAATAATATCAATCTACATTTAAGTTTCTTATCCATTGGAAATTGATTTGGGGGCTTGGTGTGAGGAAAGGAAAGAATTTCTTTTTATTTTCTGTGTGGATAACCAAAGGCTATGTGTTAAGTAGCCTTCATCCTCACTGATCAGCAGTTCTGTCCCTTATCAATCTTCTAAATTTCATGAGTCAGTATCTGAGGGATCTATTCTTTTCTTCTGGTCAATTTGGTTTATCTCTTCACAGAATGTACAGTGCTACAATTACTCTAGTTTTCCATAAATCTTGGTCTCTAATACAACACACCCCCATTTCTCATTTTTCTTCAATTTCTGACACCTTTGCTCTTTCATATAAATTTTATAACCGTTTTGTCAAGATCCTAAAATAATAAAATAAAATAGAATGAACTATTGGGATTCTGATCTGAATCCACTGTATCTATGGATCAGTTTTTGGAAAATTGACATCTCAATATTTCCTACCCATGAATATATAATTTCTATCTTCTTTAATATCTTTCAATGTGTTTTTATAATTTTCTCCAAATATGTCTTGCATACTTTTACAAGACATAGTCCTAGGTACCTTACACTTTTTACTACTATTATAAATGGTATCTGCCCCCTCCATTTCTTTGTTGCTGTTATAGAATCTAATCAGTTCTTTTACATTGATTTATTTTATCCAGCCATCTTGCTAAACACTCTTGCTGTTTCCCATCATTTTTCTGCAGATTTGACTTCTATTCTAAGATAATCATATCATCCACAAATAGTGACCATGTTATTTCTTATTTAATCCTTAAATCTTTTATTTATTTTTTTATGCTACTGCTGGGACCTTCAGTAAATGTTGAGAGTAATTGGCATCCACTATGATGTCATCTCATTTCTGATCCCAGCTGGCCAGTATTTTACTATTCAGTTCAGTTCAGTTCAGTCGCTCAGTCGTGTCCAACTCTTTGCAACTCCATGGATTGCAGAACACCAGGCTTTCCTGTCCATCACCAACTCCCAGAGCTTGCTTACTATTAAGAGATATTATTTAATATAGGGATAAGGGTAATGCCCTTAATCAGCATAAGGATATCTTATGATAAGGATTTTTTTTTTTAATTGTGAAGACATGTGGAATTTTATCAAAAGTTTTCCTGCATCTATAAAGAAACCTGAGTGCCAAAGAGCTGATGCTTTTGAACTGTGGTTTTGGAGAAGATGCTTGAGAGTCCCTTGGACAGCAAGGAGATCCAACCAGTCCATCCTAAAGGAGATCAGTCCTGGGTGTTCATTGGAAGGACTGATGTTGAGGCTGAAACTCCAATACTTTGGCCACCTAATACAATGAACTGACTCACTTGAAAAGACCCCCGATGCTGGGAAAGATTGAAGGCAGAAGGAGAAGGGGACGACAGAGGATGAGATGGTTGGATGGCATCACTGATTTCATGGACATGAGTTTGAGTAAGCTCCAGGAGTTGGTGATGGACAGGGAGGCCTGGCGTATTGCAGTCCATGGGGTCTCAAAGAGTTGGACATGACTGAGTGACTGAACTGAACTGACTTTCCTGCATCTATGAGTCATATCACATGGTGTTTCTGGTCATATGGGAACGTGGTGAATGACATTTATAGATTTTTCCAACATTAAACACACTGCGATAGATCCCAACGTGGACATAATGCATGATCTTCTTATATACTATGTATTTCATTTGCTAATTTTTAAAAAATACTTATTTGTCTATTTTTCCACCTCAGGTCTTAGTTGCATGGGATTTTTTCTGGTGGCATGTGGGCTTGGTTGCCTCTGCAGCCTGTGGAGTCTTAGTTCCCTGATTAGGGATCGAACCCACATCACCTGCATTGTAAGACAGATTCTTAAGCACTGGACCACCAGGGAAGTCCCTTGCTAAGAGTTAAATAAGGACTTTTGCAACCAGGTCCGTCAGTGAGGTTGTCCTGTAACTTTCCTTTTTCACATCATTCTTAATTTCCCCTCCTCACACTGTCCTCAAAAGGCTTCAAGATCTCTCTCTCCTGAGTGTCCTTTCCAAAACTGGGAGGAGAGGCAGGACCCTAGGAAGGTCTTCATGTGGACATCAGTTTTTGCAAACACTGAAACTATAAGCTATGTGAACGTGAGTCACTCAGGAGACAGTCTCTCCCTTTTCTTTCCCTGGTCGGTCCTTCTACCCCCAACTACCTTCCATCCCTGCCTCTTGCTGTAAAGTGTTGCAGTGACCATGGGCACTCAGGCATCAGCTTAAGGAGGAGTTGAGCTGGAGATTCTTTTACTTAGCGAGATGTGTCCGTGTGTCTCAAAGTCACTCCCCTGTGTAGTTATAGCTGGCTGAGCATGTTGGGGGGCTGGCTTCCAAGAAGACATGCCTCTCACTGGACTCCCTTCCCACTGTGAGGACATGAAGGCATGTGTGAATTTGTCCTCTGGCATCACAAGTTCAAGGGTGGAGGAGAGAAAAGGCGTGAGCCGCCTAGAGCTGGGGCTAGTCTAGGAAATGTTGCTTCACATCTCCTAGCCTGTAGGTGAAAGCAGCTTAACAGAGGTTAGGGTTTTCCAAAGTTTGATGACAACCTGGAAATTGTTTGCTATTATAAGGAGCTGTGAAGCTAAAAAGAAACATTTCTAAACTACCAATAGCCAAAAATACATTCAACCAACAAAGGCAAAAGAAAGACTGAATGGCCTTTCCACTCTTCCCATAAAGAATGAAAATACAAAGTCTATGTCATATAAAGAGGGAAGCGAAGCCTGTACAACCCAGAAGATGCAGGGAGAAACTGCTGTAGAAGATTAAGTCGTTGATTAATAAAAATAGTATGTTCTGGGTTTTGTAACACGTGTAACATATGTCAACAGTATAAAATTTGTAATCTCATATGATTTTTTTCCTCACTTTTAATCAATATGTACTTTTATGCCAATTTTGAATTTTTGTATAAATTTGCACCCCTTTTCTTCAGAGGGTCTTGCAAATTGAATAATCTTCAGGCTCCACAAAACCTAGATCTGCCCTGTGTGGACAAAATACCACAGAGGAGTTTGGGGCTGCCCTCTCCTCCTGCTCTTTGCAGGAGATTATGTAACATCAGAATGATCTGCTTCTTTAGACTTTAGTAGAACTCTTTTGTACAAACACCCTGACCTGGGTCTTTTGTTTGTTTTTTGTTTATTTGGGGGATGGTGGTAAATTACTGTTCAATTTCTCAGTTATAGAACTATCCATGTATATATACAATGGCATCACTGACTCGATGGACATGGGTTTGGGTAGACTCTAGGAGTTGGTGATGGGCAGGGAGGCCTGGCACGCTGCGATTCATGAGGTCACAAAGAGTCAGACATGACTGAGCGGCTGAACTGAACAGAACTGATAAATACTAGATCACGGACTTTTTTTTTAATAAAGTATAGATGATTTATATTGTTGTCAGATCAGAAGCTTCTTTTCAACATTGCATCAGGATCTGTAGTTATGTCCCCTTTCTGCTCCCAGTATTATTAATTTCCCTCTCATCTCTCCCCATCCAGCCACTATGCTGCTCTGTTCCTTTCTTTCTTTTTCTGATCAATCTTACCAGAGGTGAATCCCATTTATTAAGGATTTTAGAGAATGAACTTGAGCCTTGTTGATTGTCTCTCAAAGCTTTGTTTTCTACTTTATCAATGTCTGCTTTATTATTATTATTATTATTATCTCCTTCCTTTATCTTTCTTTGGACTTACCCTACTTTTCATGTTCTACCTTTTTCAGTTGGATTAAGTATCTTTAACTTGCAGACTTTCTTAAGTATAAGCCTATAAACTTACTTTGAAAACTTGCTTTCTCCACTATGAAATGTGTTTTTATAGGGACTATTTTCTCTTTTTGCTTTAGTTCTATGCTCTATTTCTATATTTTATTTATATTTCTTAATTGATGTCTGAGTGTCTCAGAAGTATTTTAAATTTCCAAACACAGATTTTTTTAAATTGTTTTTATTTCTGATTCTTATTTTATTTTGGTTATAGAAGTGTCACCTGTATGATACCAGTTCTTTGAATTTGTTGAGACATTCTGTGGCCTCATATGGGTCAGCTTCTGTTAAATGTTGCATGTGAGCTCAAAAAAAAAAAAAGTGCATTCTCTAATTGTTTGGCACAGTAATAATTGTGTATATACATTTAAATAATACATACAAATGTGCAAGGCACATGTATATGTGTACTGTATACACATCTGTATAAAATGAATGTTTGTTGTGTCTTTTAAGTCTTATGTATCATTACAGTACTACTCTTGTCTGATAGACCTATACATAATTGAAAGAGTTGTGCTAAAATCTTTCATTAAGATGATGGATTTTTCACTATCTTCCTATATCTGTAGCAATTTTTGCTTTGTGTATCTTGATGCTGTTTTATAGTCATATCTTCCTGGCAGATAGGATCTTTTATGGAGTGATCACTATCCTTAATAATGCTTTTTCTAGTAATCCTATTTTATCTGATGCCAGTTTCCTTTTATTTCGTATTTGGTAAGGACGTTAAATCCTTTTACTTTCAACCTTTCTGTGTCTTTACACATCAAGTATATAAATAACATAAAGCAGGAGTTTTAAACATCCAATTTAATAGTGTCTGTTAACAGGTTAGTAAATGTGATTTGTTTTATTATATTTAGTTTTCAAAATATTGTGCTTTTTATGTTTTTTTCCCCTATTTTCTTAAACAAGGGTTTTAGTTTGTTTTTTTCTAATAAGGTTGGGTTCTGTTTATACCATTTTTTGCTTTCTTTTAATTTAGAAGTTATATAATCCTATTTATTATTTTAGTGGCTACTTCTGAAATTATAGCATCTTAATATCTTAATCTTTTTCCTGGTAGTACAAGGAATTTAGAACATTAACCTGATCATTTCTCTTCCAAATTACATGCTACTGTTTTCCAGTAATTTTGTTGATGTCCTTTCTTTTAACTCCACAAAATCACAGATCATCACTTTATTAAGTTTTTTTTTAAGATTTACAACATTTTCAAGTTCTTTGTTCATTATATCTTCTTAAAAATCAGACCTTCCTTCATCATAAATTCCCTTGCATAGAAGATCATTTCATACAATCATAAACATTCTTAGTATTGTTTATCTGAAGATGTCTTTGTTTCATCTTTAATCTTGAAAGGTTGTTGAGCAGGGTCCAAAAAAAAAAAAATCTAGTTTGATGGCTCTTTTCTTCTTCTATTCAGTGTTCTTCAGATTCAAGTGTTGATTTGTTTTTATTAATCCTGCTTGGTATTCACTGTCCTTCCAGGTACCAATGGTTTGGTTTCTTTTATCATTTTCAGAAAATATTGAGACATTTTTTCCTTCACCTATTGCTTATCCTATAACTTTCTTTTCTCTCCTTCCAGGAAATATGTTGGCTTTCTCATTATACCTGCTATGTCTCTTAAAGCCTTTTTAAGTTTTCAGCCCCTTCTCTTTCTTTCCTGAATTTTGGGTAATTTCTTTACATCTATTTTCCAGTCCACTAATTCCTTTTCCAACAGTATCTAATCTACCCCGTGATCTAAGAACTAAGTTTTTATACCAACAAGTATACTATTTTATTTCTTATAGTTCCATTTGATTCTTTTTTTAAT
Source organism: Antilocapra americana (assembly GCA_007570785.1). NCBI lineage: Eukaryota > Metazoa > Chordata > Mammalia > Artiodactyla > Antilocapridae > Antilocapra > Antilocapra americana. The sequence goes on along the minus strand of ML660204.1, from coordinate 4,444,343 downwards.
CTGTTTGGTAGTTTCTATAGGATCATGTCTGTTGTTCATTTTTTAAATTCATATTTTACTTCATGAAATATTTCATACATACTTCTCTTTATTATGTGATAGTAACTGCAATATCTGAGTCTCTTGGTATGTTAGCCTTTTCTTTCTGTTAACTCTTACTCCACAGTGGGTTGTTTACTATGTATTTGGTGATCTTTAATTGGGACATCATGGAAAATTTTGGAATCTAAAATGATATGCTTTCCTCAGGAGAATATTCATATTACTTCTCCTAAGTGTCAAGGGGAACCAGCAATCCTGTAAATCCTGGTTCCCTGCCCCTCAATGCTGATGTTGGATTCTGCTCTCAGTAGAGTCTCCACAAGTCCCACTTCAGCTCATTCAGGGGGCCAGAGAACTCAGAGGCTTCCCTACAATGCAGGTGAGAAATGATGGCTTTAACCAGAGTGGTTGCAATAAAAATAAGCATAAGGGTATGAATCCAAGTTAGCGAAGTAACTGCTTATTAACCTGTGCCCCTTTATTTAGCTGTATTTTATAATCACACATAGAAATGTGGGTTTAGCCACAAACTTTCATTAGCTTCTAATTTCTCTTCCATTGTTCATATGTTAGATTTGTAAAAAGTGAAAAGTCTGATAATATCCAGCATGGTCAAATGTGTAAGGACATAGATACTTTCATATACCATTGATGGAAGGTAAATTGAAATGGCATTTTTAAAGGGCAATTTGGTCAAATCCCATCAACATGTTAAATGCACACTACAAGTTTCTTTGTTAGGAATTTCTCTAAAAGACACTCATAAAATTTACACCAAGATATAGTAAAAGGATGTCCAACATGTTGTTGTATATTAAAAAAAATGACCACAATCTAAATAACTATCTGCAGAGGATTGGTTAACTAAATCAAGATCTATCTGTATAATGGAATACTGTTTTGTCTTTTCCACAGAGAGAAGGCCAAGATGGAAAGATAGCCCCAATAACTTAAGAGTAGAAAGCAAAATGCAGAACGATGTGTATAGGAAGATTGCATTCATAAAAAAAATTTAACAGCCAAATAAAAAAAACATTTACATTTATATGCAGAGGTTGGCATGAATGCATTTTCTGGGAGGATGCACAAGAAGCTGTTAAAATAATTCACTTTGGAGGGAGCAACAAGGGCTTCAGGGTAGAAAGCAGCTTTCACTTTTCATTTCACATCTTTTTTATACATTTTGAAAATTCCGCTGCAAGCCACATATTGCTTTGTTTGAAGAGTTTAGCCTGTTTTTATTGGACTCTTCTTGATTAGGGCACCACTTTCCCTGGTTATTATCTCTTCTGTTTGTGCCATTTCATTTCCTCAGATTCTTCCTTCAAAGACCATAAATACACCTTAATCCCTCCAGTCCTAAAAGGCCAGCCTTCCTCAAAGATTTCCAAAATCCACTATTAATTTAAAAACATAGATTTCATATAATATACATAGTACAGTCCTATTTTGTTTTCAGTTCATTTCAGTCTCTCAGTCGTGTCTGACTCTTGGCGACCCAATAAATTGCAGCACGCCAGGCCTCCCTGTCCATCACCAACTCCCGGAGTTTACCCAAACTCATGTCCATCGAATCGGTGACGCCATCCAGCCATCTCATCCTCTGTTGTCCCCCTCTTCTCCTGCCCCCAATCCTTCCCAGCATCAGGGTCTTTTCCAGTGAGTCAACTCTTAGCATTACGTGGCCAAAGTATTGGAGTTTCAGCTTCAACATCAGTCCTTCCAATGAACACCCAGGACTGATCTTCTTTAGGATGGACTGGTTGGATCTCCTTGCAGCCCAAGGGACTCTCAAGAGTCTTCTCCAACACCATAGTTCAGAAGTGTCAATTCTTTGGCACTCAGCTTTCTTCACAGTCCAACTCTCACATACATACATGACCACTGGAAAAACCATAGCCTAGACTAGACGGACCTTTGTTGACAAAGTAATGTCTCTGCTTTTTAATATACTATCTAGGTTGGTCATAACTTTCCTTCCAAGGAGTAAGCATCTTTTAATTTCATGGCTGCAGTCTCCATCTGCAGTGATTTTGGAGCCCTCAAAAATAAAGTCTGACACTGTTTCCCCATCTATTTCCCATGAAGTGATGGGACCGGATGCCATATCTTAGTTTTCTTAATGTTGATCTTTAAGCCAACTTTTTCACTCTCCTCTTTCACTAAAAAAGCATCAAGAGGCTTTTTAGTTCATCTTTACTTTCTGCCATAAGTGTGGTGTTATCTGGATATATGAGGTTATTGATATTTCTCCTGGCAATCTTGATTCCAGTTTGTGCTTCCTCCAGCCCAGTGTTTCTCATGATGTACTCTGCATATAAGTTAAATAAGCAATACACAGCGTTGACAATATACAGCCTTGATGTACTCCTTTTCCTATTTGGAATGAGTCTGTTGTTCCATGTCCAGTTCTAACTGTTGCTTCCTGACCTGCATATAGATTTCTCAAGAGGCAGGTCAGGTGATCTGGTATTCCCATCTCTTTCAGAATTTTCCAGTTTATTGTGATCCACACAATCAAAGGCTTTGGCATAGTCAATAAAGCAGGAATAGATGTTTTTCTGGAACTCTCTTGCTTTTTTGATGATCCAGCGGATGTTGGCAACTTGATCTCTGGTTCCTCTGCCTATTCTAAAACCAGCTTGAACATCTGGAAGTTCACGGTTCATGTATTGCTGAAGCCTGGCTTGGAAAATTTTGAGCATTACTTTACTAGCATGTAAGATGAGTGCAATTGTGCAGTAGTTTCAGCATTCTTTGGCATTGCCTTTCTTTGGGATTGAAATGAAAACTGTATTGGAATGAAAATACGTATTTTCATTCCTGATAGCTCAGTTGGTAAAGAATCCACCTGCAATGCAGGAGACCCTGGTTCAATTCCTGAGTCAGGACCATCCACTGGAGAAGGGGTAGGCTACCTATTCCAGTATTCTTGGGCTTCCCTTGTGGTTCAGCTGGTAAAGAATCTGCCTGCAATGCTGGAGCCCTGAGTTGGGAAAATTCCCTGGAGAAGGGAAAGGTTACCCACTCCAGTATTCTGGCCTGGAGAATTCCATGGACTGTGTAGTCCATGGGTTCGCAAATAGTTGGACACAACTGAGTGACTTTCATTTTCACATCACTGTCATATATATATTGAATATACATACATGTGTGTGAAAAGAGAAAAAGTCTAGAAAGATTTATTTATTCATTCAAGAAAAATGTATTGTGCGGCAGCCATGGGCTAGATATTGTGGTAGAGGATCAAAGGGGACCAGGGTCCCTGTGCTCAGCTCTCTTGACAACCCAGACTCCAGAATTCAGGGAGTCACCTGTGTACCAGCAGGTTAATGGCAGTGTGCTCTGTGTGGAGTGATGTGAGTGGGCTTTTACATTACCTTAATGCTTTTCCATATCTTCCAATTTATTTATTTATTTATTTTTGTCCTGTGTATGGCATAGAAGAACTTATATAAAAATAATAATTAAGCCATAAAATGCAATCTGTCTATCCCTTTGGTCTTGTCTCTCTTCTCCAAACCCCTACACTCATCACTCCAATCACTGAGACACTGATGCTAAAGCTTTTTTTGTATCTGGATATCAAATGTAAGTGAGTGTCTTGTGTAGTGTCTGCCACCCTACTTATACACAACCTGCTCCCAGCACTTTTGTGAGACTCTGGCAGGGATGGGGTGGGGCTGGGGGCTCCTTGGCCCCTGCCTGGCCCTTCCTGCTGGGCAGCTTGCCCTGGGACTCTGCCTCTGGCTAAACTGACCTCTGTCCTCGTCCCAAGTATGTGCTGTAGACAGGTGTGTGGACGAGCCAGCTCCTCATAACTGGCTTGGATGCCCTGTCGGCTCCTCAAATGACATAGACCCAAAATGGGACCCTTCCCAGGCTCCCTTCTCAGTAACAGACCTCCCAGACCCCAGTTTCCTGTCTGAGAACCCACACAGCCACACCTCCTCCTCCCTGTCTTCACCCCACATCTCAGCTGCCCTGGCACCTCCTGAGAAGCCCTCTTACCCAGCCTCACCTTTGTGCTGGGATTTGAGGTGGTCTCTCATGGGTCACTGTGAGCAGCCCCACCACCACCGCATACACTGGACCATCCTGACCACAAGCCAGCAGAGCCTTAGCGCCTCGGTCCCTGGCCGCCTGTCATTGTGAGCCACCAACAGCAGTTGGCCACATCTGATTCTCCTGTCCTATAATAGGGTCAACTTTTCTCTCCAAATCAACTAACTCATTTTCACTTATTTTTAAAATTAATCTACCCTTGTATGCTTTAGCATCATGCTAACAAAATTCCAGTGTCATTTATCTAGCTGAATCGAAATAAGACAGGTAAACTTCAAAGGTAAACCGTCCATCACCTACCCCTGTGCCTACCCAGTACCCTTGGGAAAGCACCGCCTTTCAAAATGCCCACCAGCTCTCCTCCCACCCCCATGGGCCTTCCTCACTCCCCCAAGGTGAGAGCGGGCAAGGCTCCGTGCAGCTCCTGCTGCTCCCTGCCTCTCCAACTCCTGCCCGCCCACCCTGTGTGTTCTCTGCTTGGAGACTAATGACTTCCTGCTCAGCCAGCTTGCTTTTCACACCTCCTCACCACCTCCAGCCTCTGCCCAGGGTCCATTACAGCCCTCTCCACCCATCAAGCCGCTGCTGCTCCAAGACTCTTAAGGAGCACGGAGGCAGTGAGGCTCCTCTTGGCAGACCAGACCAGAACACTCACTTCTGTTGCCCTGGTGCAGAACATCAGGCCACGTGCCCCCTTGTTGAAGCACCTTTGCCATCCCATGGCCGGGCACGTGGTAGGTACAGTGTGGTGCAGAGACCTGGGCCTGTGTGTGAACTTGGAAGGACCGTGGAGTTTGCAGGGAACACAGCTGGTTTGGACTTGGGGCCTTTCCACCCACTAATTCGTGTGACAGAAGTTAGACACTCTCAGACACTCCTTTTTGGAACCTCTGTTTCCTCGTGTGTGAAATGTGGGCAACCCCAAGACCTACCCCAAAGGCTCGGTATGAAGACTCCACAGATAAGTAAGCAGGGGTTCTGCAGACTCTAGAGCTTCAGGAAACCTGTGTCTTGCTGTCAGGATGGTAACTAGATGCCCAAAATTTAATTTGCTGTGGTCACCCAGTTAGCCCTGCTGAGTCCCCTGAGTGAGCTGCGAGCTCCCTCCCTGGGATGCGAACCCTTGATCCAGGGTGGCAAGGGAAGATGAGAATTACAGGCCTGTTTACTTAACATTTAGGAAGCTGGCGCATTTCCTGTGCCTTGCCTGCAACACTTAAGCCAATATTTGCGTCTTTGGGATTCTATTTGTATGGTAATTTAAAAATAGGGTTCTAGGGTTCGGACTTAGAGCTCACCTTTCTCCTGAAACTCCGAAAGCACATTAATTTTCTAGACAGTAAAATAATGCAGCAATTAAATATTACCATTTCTTTAAAACAAATAAAATCTGGTAACACCTAACAAAATGGGTTTTTCAAAACATGATGTAGGTTTTCCCACAAAACTACACTCCCGGGAAATTTCTGATTTTGAATGTATGGAAGAGACCATGAACTCCATCTCAACACAATGTAAGAAAAATTGACTTGTTAAATTGCAATAATTTTCTTGCATTTAAAATCTCCATGATTCCCAGCGTGGCTGACCCAAAAGCCCTCCCATGTGCGTCTTTGGGGAAAGGCCGAAAGGAGCTGGGATGGTTTGTTTCATTGTTTATGAAGCTTCCCGGACCCCTTTCTCACGGTTCCGAATTGCAGCGTTTGTTCTGCCTTGCAAACTTCTTCCAAAGGAGGCCAAGCTTGGTGACCCTCGCCCTTGGGTCTCCAAATGCGTTCTTGGTACTGAGTGGAACCCAAGATTCCACCACGTGAAAGAAGGCATGGGCCCCCGGAGCCGGCCTTCCAAGGGCTCCTTATCCACCAGCGCCAAGGTGGGCGGAGAGAGCCCCTGGCGCTCGGCTGAACGCCTAGGCTGGAGGAGACGGTGCTGGGTTTCAACCGAGGCCGCCCAACCGCCCCAACCAAAGCTCAAGAGGGCCCCCTCGTGGACACTTCCAAGAACAGCCCCGTACGGTGTACTTCCCCCAACGCCGGGGCTGCGACCCGGGACCCCCCCAAACACAGCTCTGGACAGCTCTCAGACCCAAAGGCATTCAAGAGGCGACCAACAGTCTCCATTCCTCTCTCCTCGAAAGCTAAATATTTCCGTGAGACAAGAGGACTCTTGGCCCCTCCAGGGAAGACCTGGTGGAGAACCAAGCTTCCCAAGGTGCCTCCCCAAGGTCCCTTCTCCTGAGCCTCTTTGCGGGAGTCTTCACCGGGAGGATGCGTCTTCTTCCTTACTGAACGTGTGAAAGTCTTGTGATTGCCTTGCCAAATTCCTGTCCTATAGAACAATGGAAGCTTTAGTCTTCTGCCAGGAGAGCGAACAAGGATTCATGCAACAGGAGACTTCTAGACACACGTTCTGTTCCGCAAACACTGATTTGTAACTACAGCCCTCAGGGCAGCACTAGAATGCTCGGTGAGACCCAGGCAGGTTCAGAAATGCGGGGAGATCTCAACTCCAGCACCCCACCCCCCCCCCCACCCGCCTCAAAGCACAGGGCTGAACGTTGGTATCCGTGGAGAGCATCGACCAAATTTGGTATTTGCTGCATGCATGCCCAGTCATGTCTGGCTCTTCGTGATCCCCATGGACTGTAGCCTGCCAGGCTCCTCTGTCCCTGGGATTCTCCATGCAAGATCACTGAATTGCCATTTCCTCCTCCAGAGGATCTTCCCAACCCAGGATGGGACTCACATCTCTTATGTCTCCTGCATTGGCAGGTGGGTTCTTTGCCACTGTTGGTACCTGGGAAGATCCTTCGCTTCCCACTGCAGTCACCCAGTGGTGGCTGGGACAGCTCTACCCCAGAGGCTCCAGGCCACATGTCAGGCATTCTCCTCCTGGGGTCGTCAGCCACTCTTCCCTGAGAGAAGGCGGGTGCTGGTGAGGCTGAAGCAGGAAATTTGATATAAATTATGACTATCTACGGGGCCAACCTGCAGATCTGGGAACACAGGCACTCAAGTCAAGCTTAGGAGAACATGTGTCCAAGACACCAGAACATCTGGGTGAAAAGGGAAAAGCTCCCATGAATCACCCGGACGCCTTGGCTGTTTGGAAACAGCTGGACCTTGGCTGGGATTTCCCAGTTTTCATCCGGGTGGAAGACCCAGCCAGAGAAAGGAGTGATTAGCACTATCATGGGGCTCAGGGAGTTTTGATGGGAACAGTTTTCGGTTTTCGTACTGGAACATTCCTAAGCAAACAAACAAATTAAAAAAAAAAAAAAAAAACCTGGCTGATGAGCCAGGCCTGGTGGGCCAGACTCTGTCTCCCAAATCCCCCCTTCCCTTTCCATCCATGAGCCCTGCATTCTCTCTCCCCTTAGCAGGAAATGCTCAACAGAGGCCTTGGGGAGAGATCTACGTGGTCAGCCAGTCCCCTCAACATGTTTTTAATTTTGGAAACAATAAAACAGTCGCCTTCTCCAAGCAGCACCTATAACCTCTACCTTTTCCACCGACCCCTTGGTCCAACCCAAGCTGGAACTTTTCATGGAAAACAGGGGAGACAGTGACAAACGAAGCTATGTTCCTTCCACAGCCTTTCAATACACTGACATCTGAGTCTGAAGCCCTCCTGCATCTCAGAAGCTCAGAATCTCTTTTCCTAGGCTCGCGGTCCCTCCAGAATTTCTGCTCCCTCAGGACGTGGACCCTCCTGAGGGAGCAGCTCCCTCAGGGCAACTTAAAACTCTCCAAACTCACCATGCAAAGGCAGGCATATTTCTCAGTCCCAGGAAGCTGCAGGGCTAGGGAGCAGAGTGTCCTTTTTCTAGAGCATGCCATTTTTGAGTTTTCCAAGAATACAAAGTCTATCCTGTCTACCCCCCCCCCCCCCCCCCGCCCCGGCCTTGAAGGCAAAGACCCTCAGATCAGAAGGATAATGAGATTCAATTATGGCCAAATGAGGGCCATATGAGGGGTGTGCAGGCCGGCCATCCACACCAGAGGGGGAAGTTTAGGCTCCTTAGAATTCAAAGTTTATCTTCATATTTCTGTGACTTGCTGATACTGTCACCGCATGCTAATCTGTGACCTTCTCAGGGGAGTTTAAACGGAAACCTTGCATGGCTTTTGTGCTGTGGCTGCCTTGGAAAGCACGTCTTTTGCTGTAGCAACTCGGTGATGGCTGCCATCTCGACAGGCGGATTCTGAAGCTTGTTGGCCAAACATCCTCTGGGCGCCGTCGCATGCCAGCACTTCTCAGTGTGTAAAGGGCGGCTGCCTCTAATCAAGAGAGGTTATTTTGGGGTGGGGATTTTTATTGAAATCGTGCATAAGCTTCCAAGTACAGACATTCTAGGTGAATTACCTCAAGCTCAGGATTTTGAAATAAACCAGAGGGTTTCAGATTCTTTTTTTTTTTTAAGCAAGAGAACACTTTTTTTCAAGGCAGATCTTAATTAGCCTCCCAGGACAGAAACCAGAGCAAAGGGTAGGGGGCTGCATGGGCTGAAACAGAAGGTGAGAGGCCAGGGTCCTACTTACTGGGTCTCCCCTTCTCTCCTGAACAAAACATCTCTGGTTTTTGGAAACCAGCTTGAAAACCTCTGATACAGTGAAAGTTGAATGCAGACATCCCTATACTATCCAGTACAGCAACCACCGGCCACATATTGCCCCTGAGCACCTGAAATGTGACCCATCCGAACTGAGTTGTGCTGGAGTATAAATATACACCCAACTTCGAAGACTTATATTTGAAAGAGCGTATACAATATCTCACTACTACTTTTCATATTTATACATGTTGAATTTATTACAGACACTTTTGGGGCTGGATAAAATATTGTTAAAATTAATTGCACCTGCTACTGTTTGGCTTTTTATAACGTGTGACTCACAGTCTGTGTCTATTGCGCAGTGCTGTGGAGCCAGGTGGAGCCTGCCCTGCGATGAAGAACCATATCAGGGTCCTGGCTTTGCCGGGCAGGCCCCAAGGGTCAAACAGGCTTTAAAGCCAAGGGGTTAGCATCGGGTACTTATGTCAGATCTGACCCATCCTCAAAACTCTCTGCAGGACTTGAGGCTCAGACTTAAATCTCCCTTTGACTACTTCTCTTTCCTTTCTGCCTGCTTGGATAAACCAGGGTCCCCTTCCTGCTGGGAACTCCCTTACTTACTATCCTTCAACTCTTAGCAAGATTCTTCGTGACCCCAACAGCTGCAAGCCTTCTCTTTTTTCACTTCCATTTCAAGCTTGACCCTATTAGCCACACACGACGGAAATCATCAGCCAGTTTTTAGGAGGGGAAGCCTCAAGGGATGGGAGAAGTGTCAACAAGGAATTTATGTGCATTGTTCTCATGAAGCACAAGTCATTCATTCATCCATTCAACTAAAAGCAGCAATCATAACTAGCATTTATTGAGTGCTTACTATGTGAAGGCATTGTCCTAAGTGCTGTCCAAGTCTTAACACAACAAATCTTTAGCATCCATTGGGCACCGTCCTAAGGGGCTGGGGAATAGGCAGGGAGCAAGAGAGATAAGGGCCTGTCCTCATGGAAAGGAGGGAGAAAGAAAAGAGGAAATAAAGGAAGAAAAGAAGGAAAGAGGAGAGGGAGGGAGGGAGGGAAGGATGAGAAAGAAAGAAAAGAGGGAGGGAGGGAGGGAAGGAAGGAAAAAGAGAAGAGAGACATGGAGTGCCTAGAGCGACACCTCAGTAGCAGTGAGCACCCAGCACCCAGATCTTGGTTTCTAAATACCATTCTCCAATAAAAGGAACCAGGACACCTCGGGAAAATGGCTGACTACAGGGCTGGGGCAGGAAATGAGCCTAGAAGATCTAGTGCCAGAAAGTAAGGACATGCTAAAAAATAAATAAATAAATAAAAAGTGCATGTAGAAAGGACCCAGGAAGTAAGTTGATGATGCTCCCGATGGCCACAGGGATAATTTGAGCCACAGACTAAATAATGATAGCAAGGGATTGTAACCTGTAAAACAAATATCGCTGAGTTCTCACTAATACAAATAATAGTTGAATAAAGAGATAAGCAGGGAGAAGGGAGCATGCTTCTTTATAGCACAATTCCAATCAATAAATCCAGAAAGAAGGGGGGAACTAGCAAATGACCATTTGGAAAACACCACAGTTATAACTTGTAAGTAAGAATCATCAATGGTCATCAATAGATGCTAAAATTAGTAGGGGGAGTATAATGACAAACAAGATATTTGCATGATCTCCGAGTATATCCCCATAAAATAATAATTAATTACAAAGAGGAAAATAGTTGTTGAGCAGATACCTCCTTAAGTGAGTGGTCAAAGTTAATATCACCAGTGCTTCCTAAACAAATGCACTGAGAAGGGCACAAAACCACTTCTTTGGGGTTTGGGTCAAAACCTTGTAAACTGAATGTAAGTAATCATGAAGAAACATCCAAAATTCCTAAATTGAAGAACACACTTCAAAATAACTGGTCAGTGCTCTTCAAAAATGTCAAGTCTAGGAAAAACAAAGACCCAAGAAGTATTTCTGATTGAAGAACTAAAGAGACATCACTGTGGACAATGACTGCAGCCATGAAATTAAAAGATGCTTGCTCCTTAGAAAAAAAGCTATGACAAACCTAGAGAGCATATTAAAAAGCAGAGACTTCACTTTGCCAACAAAGGTCCGTGTAGTCAAAGCTATGGTTTTTCCCTGAGTCATGTACAGAAGTGAGAGTTGAACCATAAAGAAAGTTGAGGGCTAAAGAATTGATGCTTTCAAACTGTGGTGCTGGAGAAGATTCTTGAGAGTCCCTTGGACAGCAAGGAGATCAAACCAGTCAATCTTACAGGAAATCAACCCTGTATATTCATTGGAGGGACTGATGCCAAAGCCGAAGCTCCAATACTTTGGTCACCTGATAACTCATTAGAAAAGACCCTTATCCTGGGCAAGATTGAAGGCAAAAGGAGAAGGGGACGACAGAGGATCAGATGGTTAGATAGCGTCACTGACTCAATGGACATGAATCTGAGCAAATTCCAGGTGGCAGTGAAGGACAGGGAAGCCTGGTGTGCTGTAGATCCATGGGGTTTCAAAGAGTTGGACATGACTTAGTGACTAAACAACAACAAAAAGATATGACAACTAAATGTGATGTGTGATCCTAGATTGGATTCTGGACCAGAAAGGAAACATTACTGGGACAACTGGTAATATCTGCATAGGATTTGTAGGCTAGGTCATAACATGGGATCAGTGTTAATTTCTTGGTTTTGACCACTGTACTAAGTCTATGCAATTTGGTAACCTTTGCAGAAATCAGGGATAGTAGAACTCTTTCTACTGCTTCAGCAACATTTTTGTAAGGTATGAAATGATCTCAACTTGAAAAGTCAAAAAATAAAAGTAACAACAGCAAGCAGGTAAGGAATTGAGAGAGGTGATGAGTGCTGTACAGGTGAGAAGAGAGGTAGAAAAGAGCAAAAGGGAAGGTTTGATATCAGCCTGCCAGGAATCCCAATTATGCTGAGACTACAGCATGCAGAGAGCACCCAGCTCAAAACAGAGGGAGGGTGGTCTGGCCAAGAAATAGCTCTGCAATGGCCCTGAGGCAGGAGAGTCTTTGCTGCTTATCCCCAGGAACACTCAGTGGAGACGTATGGTGGCAGCTTATGGATGGCCTTGGAAGACGGCCAATTTTGAAGGGCCCTGGAGAGCCTAAGGAAAAGCGTGGAATGCTACTCCAAGTGTATTAGGAAGTTTTTGGCCATTGTGTAAATTTCCTTTGAGACACTTATGATTCTGTGAAATTACAACCCATAGTGGGTCTCCTTGATTAATGCCAGCCTCCCCGAGAGAACAGGAACTATAGCCATCATGTACTCCCTTATAAAGAATGTAGCAACCATGCAAGGTTCATGGTAGGGGAGGGGAGGGAGAAGTGAATGGACAAAGGTTATGGTGCGGGGAGGCCTGGGTGGCTTGGTATGGGCTGTGAATTGAATTGTGTCTCTAAAAAGATAGTACCAGTAAATGTGACGTTATTTGGAAACAAGGTCTCTGCTGATGTAGATGCAGTCATACTGGATTAAGGTGAATCCAAACCCAGTGACTGATGTCTTTATGAGAAAGGAAAGGGAGGTTTGGCTAGAAAGACATAGACACACAGAGAGAAAAGACAGTCATGTGAAGACAGAGGGAAAGAGTAAAACGATACATCTACAAGTCAAGAATGCCTGGGGCCCCCAGAAGCTGGAAGAGGCAGGAAGGACCTTCCCTGAGAGCCTCCAGAGAGAGGTGGCTCTGCCCACACCTTGTCTCCAGACTGTGAAAGAATAAAGTCCTACCATTTTCAGTCCCCTAGCTTGCTGTCCTTGGTCATGAAGGCTCCAGAATGCACAGCCATGGGGGGAAGAGAGGTGATAACCTTGGCCTCTGCCATTCTGTGTACCCCTTCGGACTGCTAACCACATCTACATATTAAATAGTTGCTTATTAAATGTCATTTACTTAAAGTGTTACTTAATTTTTAAAAATCTAATGCAGACAAAACCCCTTTTAAAACCCAGTCTTGTCTTCGGCAGTGTGGGCCGTGAAAGCCTGATTTTGCTACAGTGACAGCCCCTGCTTTTTAACACCCTCTAAAATCGATGCATAACCACTGGAATAAGAAATGCTCACCACTGCACCTAAAATCACCTGGCACACCTCCCAGAACCTCGGAACAAGCCCATTAGGATAGAAAAAAGAATCGAATGTTTTTCTTTTGCTTTTCGCCCCCAACAGAAAGATATCTGAAGACCTGATATTTCTCCATCTGCTCTGGCTACGAACCCCACGCCTTCTTTCCCCCACCCCTTCCCCTATTGATCCAGACTCACGCTTTTCATGATCTTTGAAGAAAACAGGACGGTGCACCTGGGTGTAAACTGGCTCTCAAGACTCCATTTTTCATCTGGAAAATGAAGATAATCACGTCCACCTAATAGAAGTGTTGTGAACAGCAGATAAGAAAAGGGCACATATTTTTTATTTTACAAAATATCCCGAATAGGCCAGGCCACTGAGACAGAAAGAAGATTAGTGGCTGCAAGGGTTTGAGAGGAGAGAGGAGTGGAGAGTGACTGCTAATGTGTGCAGGGCTTCCTTTTGGGGTGATGAAAAGATTCTGGAACTCGACAGAGCTGATGTTTGCATGACCTGGCGAACATCTTAAATGCCACTGAATTTTAATTGTATGCTTTAAAGTGGTTAAAATGGTGATTTTTATGTTAGGTGTATTTTACCGTATTTTATTTGTTAATTGAATATGAAGCCCCTGCCTGGGGTAGAATGGCCAACTCTCCACCCTCTGAACCTCGGTTTCCTTGTCTGCCAAATAGGGGCACAGACGGAACCTGGGCCCTGGGTGGTCTTGCAGATGGTCCATAGGAACAGACTGCGGCACTGAAGCACTCCATCAGGGTGCCAACCGGCTGTCTCCTGGGCCATTATGGGGTGAGACCACAAAGTACCGGTGCTCGAGACAGGCTCCGAAGTCCTCTTCTCCCCTAAGGCCCCAGGCAGGGTCCACGTGATGTCTGCCATGCAGCCCACTGCTGGCATTCTGACTCATAATCACACAACAGGCTGCAGCACATCAGATCTGAAACCCCAGTAGTCTGGTCTGAGCAATTGGACACTCCGGATTTCATTCTGCAGGTAATTTCAACGACACGATCTAATTTCAAATGTCCTGCTCTTATGAGTGCAAAAGCAGCATAATTTTTAATTAGTGGGTAAACAGTAAATAATGGATGGCGGCAAGTGGACACCACTGTTAATTAAAAATCCATGGTTGATAAAAATCAATTTGGCCCATGCATTTAACTCCGTCTATCAGGTCCCTGAGAAAAGTCATGCAAGCCAGCCCATGGTACCATCTGCTTTCCGTTGTGGTTTCCTGAGCCCAGACTTTTCTAGGGGAGAAGAGAGGGAGAGAGAGAAAAGAAAATCTATAAGCAGCCTCCAAAGCTGGGACTGGATTTCATGAGTTCATTTCTCATCAGTTGGTTTCATTTTTTGTAACCTTGAAGTTGAAGCTCTGGCCAGGAGGCAGTATTATGCTCCACTCTGAAGTTTTTACCAGGAAGGGCTCTGTTTTGTGTTTCGTGTGTACATGTTCTGAATACGGTGAGATTCCGCCATATCTCATCCTCTCCCCAATTAATTAAATCCCAAAAACAAGACAAACTAAAAGATACTCAGTGGGAAGACGGTATCTGAGGATTCATGTCAAAATACAAAATGTTTTTGGTGTCCAAAAAAAAAATAAAAACTAAAATTTGTTTTTAAAAGTTCAAAAGGAGAAAGTTGTGAAACCAATGTCTTCTCGGGAGCTCAAGAAGGTGTGAGGCGTGGATACCCAAGCATGTGTGTTTCAGCTCCAGACTCCCAATCAGCCTTGCTGGGCCTTTGGCCCAACTTAGGCGCCTCAGCGCCCTGGCTCTGGTCCCCAAAAGACTAGATGTGCTCAAGTGAACACAGAACTACTCTCCTTGCAGGGCGTTACTCTGAGGAGTGGTCCTGACAGCCCCTGGGGCAATCCCAGTGCCCCCTGGCCCTGGGGACACCGCAGCACCGGTGTGCCAGCTGTCTGTTTCCATCTCTCTTATTTGGCTGATTGAAGTCTGTAAATCAGGTGTAGGGTACAGCAGGAACGTACAAGGATCCAGTGCCGCAGCAGCATTTTCACTCATTCACTCCTTCAACCCCTTCCCCTGTCTGTGATTCAAAAGGAGCCACAGTTAAGCTAACAGGCCAGAGCCCACGGCCTGGCTCCAAGCCTGGCTCCGTCCCCTGGGGAAGGCCAGGCCCGGGGCCAGCTGAGCCCAGTTTGCTGAGCTCTTGGCTCTGCCCACCATGGGAAGTCAAGACTAACACCGTCCCCTAGGGTCACCGCGATGGTGAGCTAATGTGTAAAAATATTTATAAAATAACATAATAAAAATGCCCAGAGTCGGTACCCAGCTAACAGGGACCGCTGCTGCCTTTTGTCGTCGTCACCATGTGTCATTCCAGCTTTCTCAGCCAGTCCCAGGGGAACCCAAGAGTCTCCCAGTGAGACCTCAGACCTTCAGGAAAGTGAGGAATCCATTCTGGCAGGCCAAGGGGGAGCAGAGAGCTTGGGGGCCCCAGAAGACTGCTGCGAAGGGGCAAGGGTGACCTCAAGCCTCCCAGCCCAAGTGCCTTTCCTGAACCTGGTGTGGTGTGGGGACAAACACCCTGGGAAGGCTGGTGATGGAGCAGGGCCAGCGGGTTGCAGCGGCTGTAACATTTGGACGCTGCTCACCGCCAAGCTTATAGCCCCCCACATCTGGGCCACGTCAAGCCCGCCTCTCTGAGTGGGGATGACAGCTTCCAGGGGAATTGCTGCTCTTTAGCAGATGAAGGCCCTGGTGCTCTCACCTCCAAGCCACTCCTAGAAGTGAAGATCTAGCCAGGCCTGTCTGGTCTCCACGAGATGAGCATATCTGGCAGGGGTGGGAGGGGCCCCTGGAGAGGGTGGGGGCCCTCTTCCCCAAGGCCTCTGCATCTCCCCCGCCACCACCCCTCTATTGGCATCCTGAGCATCACCATGTACCTAGTGCTGTCTTGGTCTGCCCATGTGGGGATGGGCAATGCCTGGGCCTGGCACCCCTGAGAAACCACGAAGGGAGTGGCCACGAGGGGCAGGTCCAGGTCTGGCTGCTCCAGGGGACAGAGGTCAAGCAGAACCTGGGCTCCTGGGGGAGGGGATGGCAGTCTCACTGTCCAGCTCCTCTATCTGGGTCCTGACTGCCTCCTGCCCCTGGTGCAGGGCCTCTCCACAACCGCCCAGTGGCACTTGGCCACAGGAAGAGGTGCAAGTGGGCGCAGACCCCTGCCTAGCTCTCTGCTACCCCCTGAGCTGGGAGGGGAGGGCCAGTCAGCTGGAGAATCAGGGTGTGCCTGGATTGCTGACCTGGGTCTGTCTGCTTTGCAGCCCGCACTGCAGAGGCAGCTGGGATGGCAGGGGCAAGCCGCCTGCACTGGGAACCACACTGCCAGCAGCCCCTGCCCAACAGAGCCCCAGTCACTGCGCTGTTTCCCCCACGCCTGGACGGGCCCTGGATCTCCACTGGGTAAGACCCAAGGGTCATACTGACCACAGGCCCCTAGGCTGGGAGACCTCGCCCTGAGCCTCCATGTTCACATCTGTGACACGGGCAAAATTCATCCAGTTGTCCAGAGGCTGGCCAGGCATGGGCTTGCTTGTCACCCTCCCCAGAGTGAGCCTAAGAAGCCGAAAGGAGCCATCCAGAGAGGGTCCAAGAGTCCAGCCTACCCACCTAATTCTCCTTTTAACCTGATAGCCTCAACTGATGTTTCAGAGGCCCCACTACTGCTCTGAGGGGTGGGCTTTGCGCTCTGCCCTCACTGGTGGGGCAGCCAGCAGAGTTCTCCCTCCCAGGGTCAGAGAGAAGGCAGGCAGCATCCTCCCCCACACCTAGTCCACCCCCTCCTCTCCCACCATCCCCTTGGGCCAGTCCCACTCTGGGGTCAAGGACTGGACTTTGCACGTCCTCCATGCACTTCCTGAGGTCAGGGGGGAAATTCCACTGCCAAACATCTGCTAGCAGCTCTCTGGGGTGGGTGGGGACTTGAGATCTGGAAAGTTACTCTGGATGCATTCCCAGGCTCTGCCCCCACCTCGGCTCCATGGGCCAGGTGGGATTCAGGCATCACTGGCCAGGGTCACTGTGAGACAGAACATGGGGAGGAAGGGGGCTGGCTGCAGGCTGTTCTTGCCCTGGGACAACAGCATTCCAGATAGTTCTAGAAGCTTCTAGTATTTTCTTCCTAGAACATCCTCCATGCTGCTTTCTGGGAGCAGCATAGGGAAAGATTTAGAGTCTGAGAACCATGAAGACATCTAGTGCGACCTGCTACCTTCCCTTGGGCAAATCTCCCCACGCTGGGGTGTGAGTCACTTTCTCTCCATGTTTACTGCCTGTACTGATTCTTACAGGTGGTAGTTCCTCTTACAATTCTTAAGAAGAATCTTTACAATTTCCTTATGATTCTTCTTTAAACCAACTTGCTTTTGTTGGTGTAAATATATATATTCATGTATTTTTACAGCTTTATTGGGGGATAATTGGTATACTGTACACATTTACAGTACTGTGATTATGTTTTAAAAGAAGTATAATATCACTATAGATATGGCGAGCTGAGCCACTTGCCTTAAATAGGAGGTAACCATAAAAAGAAAGTCTGAAAACACAACAACATCATTAAGTTCTCACCCCATTCGCTCACTGCCTGCCTAAGGCCCTGAGTCTGTTTGCTTTGGGAAAAAAGGGAGGTTGGTGTTAAAGACACAGGATAGAAAGAAAAGGCTGGTGAGAACATGTTTCTCCTGCTCCAGCAGCCCTAGTACGAAAAAAACTGAGAAAATAACAGGCCAGGTACTGCCTGTTTATGGGGTGACTTGTCCACCATCCACCCCAGCTGAGCCCCCACAGGAAAGTCCCAGATGCTGCCTGCCCCCAGCCCAGGGCATGACAGAGTCCAGGAGTCCTGTTTTCATCACCAGCAGAATAGGGCCTGAGGGCCAGGCCTGGCTTTGTAAATAAAGCTTTACTGGCACAGAACCATGCCCATTACATACAGTATTGTCTCTGGCTACTTTGGCTCCAAGGCCACAATCTTGAGTAATTGCAGCAAAGGCCACCTGGCCACAAAGACAAAATGTTATAGTCTGACCCTTTCCATGAAAAGTTTGCAGACCCCACAGTTTAGATTAACAAGCCTGTCACAGACTTGGATGAAACTTGGTTTGGGGAGGGGGGCGGGTGGGTGGTGGCAATCAGCTTAGCAAATGGGGAGACAATGGAAAGCGCTCATCATTCATGAGTCACTCAGTAAGGACCAGGGTTAGGGGATCCAGTGTGCACCTGGCCCTGGAGCAGGTGTCAGCAATCCACTGGAGAGAGAATAGACAGGACCCTGCCTCCCGGAGCTCAGAGCACAGGGTTCCCCACGCGAAGCAAAGGAGCTCCCACTTCTTAAACACCTACCAGGTGCCACCACTGTGCTGGTCGCTTCCTGGGAGCCTGGCCTGTGGATCTGATGCCCGAGTCTAGAGGAAGGAGCTGGGCGTCATCCCAGATCACATTCCTCATGAGGGACTGAAATGGAATTTGAACCAGGAGCTTCTGGCTGCAAAGCCTGTGTTTCCTGGACCAGTGGGGATCCATGAGGGACCCAGGCCAGAAGGGGGAAGATGTCAGCTGAAAAAGGTGCTTAGGACCAAATGGAAGGAAGGCTTCTGTTGAGGCCATAAGGCAAGAGGGGAAGGCCCCCAGGATGCAGAGTGGGGCTGAGGACAGTTGGAGAAACTGAGGCTGCAGGCCTGAGAGGAAGGCTGTGGGAGGTGGAGCCCGGAGCCACCCTGGGCTTCACCGTGCACAAGCTCAGCTCACTGCTCTGCACCCCCTCTCCCTCTGTCCCGCAGCTGCGAGGTGCGCCCGGGACCCGAGTTCCTCACCCGCTCCTATACTTTCTACCCCAACCGCCTGTTCCGCGCCTACCAGTTCTACTATAGGGACCCCTCGTGCCACGAGCCGGCCCACTCGCTGCTCATCAAAGGCAGGGTGCGCCTGCGCCGCGCCTCCTGGGTCACCCGCGGCGCCACGGAGGCCGACTACCACCTGCACAAGGTGGGCGTCGTCTTCCACAGCCGCCACGCCCTGCTTGCCGTGGCCGGTCGCCTGGACCACAGCAAGGCGGGCCGGGACTGCGCACGCCGCCTGCCCCCGGCACGGGCCTGGCTGCCCGGGGCCCTGTATGAGCTGCTGGGCGCCGGGGTTGAGAGTGACTGCGCAGCCGCCCTGGGGTTCACCATGCACGAGCTCAGCCTGGTGCGCGTGCAGCGCCGCTTGCAGCCCGAGCCCCGGGCCGCGCCCCGGCTGGTGGAGGAGCTCTACCTGGGGGACATCCACACTGACCAGGCAGAGCGGCGGCACTACCGGCCCACTGGCTACCAGCGCCCGCTGCAGAGTGCCATGGTGAGTCTGGGGCCTGGGGAGGGTGAGCTCTGAGAGCCTGTGGGGCCTGTCCCAGCCTGGAATGCTCTTCCCCACCCCCTCAACCCCACACTGGTCTGCTGGCCTCAGGACCTTTGCACATGCTCTTCTCGCTGCTTGAGGCCTTTCCTCAGGTCTGGATAGGACTGGCTTTTTCCAGCAGGAACTCCTGGATTGCCTTCTTGAGTCTGGTCCTCCTGGACTCTGGAGGGTTCTTTCCTGCCCCCTGCTGGGATGGTGCATGTCCCTGTCTCTCAGGTCTCTGCTCAGCTGTCCCCTCCCATCCCCACTCTGCACACACTCAGGGCTGCACTGTTTATTTGCAGGTTGACTGCCTTGCCCTGGCAGCACTGGATCCTTTGCAAGGGGGAAGCCCTGTGCCCCTCTGTCTCCACCTAGAGCCCAGAGGCTGGCACACTTGCTGGGCCCATAAACATTGGTATATGAACTGGGGGGTTGAGGGCACACTGAAGCCACAGGGCTACAGGGCTTTGCTGCCCACTCTCACAATTAGAAGAATTTTTAATTCTTTTGAGTTTAGGTTGAGGTTAGTAAAAATTAAGTCAAGGTTAGGATGCTAGGTTAAGAATGTCTGTAAAAGATACCCAAGGTATATTTTTCAAAAGTGAAAATCGTTCAGGCATCCTTATCAAGTGCTCTTTGAACCCACAGACAACCCTCACACATTTAGTGTGTATTGAGTGCCTGCTGTATACTAAGACTTAAGGAATTAAATCAAATGAGGCGAAGTATCCACTGTGTGTGGAGGAGAGGTGGGGGTACCCTCTGCTCTCTCTGCTTCTCCCTCTTCCCTCCCCCCAACTCAGGATCTGGGAGGAAGCACAATAAGAAGCTCTCACAATCAGAAAATCAGCCCGAGTTCGTTTCACGACCTCGAAACAATTCTGTTTGCAGCCAAAGTTCCAGCCACTCTGATGTCCATCCTCCTCAGAGCGGAGAAAGTGTTGGCTGTGGGGTGATTACTGGCACCCATCACCTCATTAGGAGGGCAGTCTGCTCCGGACGCAGAGAGAAAGGACCCCAAGGCGTGCAGGACAACACCGTCCCTGGGGCCACACACTCTTGCCCTTCTGCTGCCTGACCACCCAGGGTACCCGTGCAACCTGCAATGTGATTGCTAAGCAGGACACACATGCATGTGAGCCTGGGCTGGCAGGCCAGATGTGCAGACATTAAATTAAATGTCTTCTCACCAACTGCCCCCTCCCCATAGAAAAATAAAAAGGAAGATAATTTCAAAGATGGATACACTGCAGATAAACTCCCAAGTAACGAATTAGTCATTACCTTAAGCTCTCTGGGTCCCAGCCTTGCCGACAACCCAAACCAGATGGTAAACATGAACATTTTTAGAAGTTAATTTAGAGCCAATTTGATCCCCAAATTCATTGCCTGGATATAGAGTCCTAATCAATCAGCCAACACTTGACCAAAATCATCTAAGCCTGGTGTCACCTCTAGGGGTTAATTAGAAACTGTTCTGTGTTGTTGGTATAACTTTATGTAACAAGCTTAAATCAGGAGTTTAGCTTGCACACACCTGTGAATTCTGCTAGGCCAGGGTCTTGTGTATTAACACATGCAACTCCAGACCTCTGCACAGTGATGCCTGGGAAGGTTTTTTGAGGGAGACGGGTATTTCCTTCCACCCTCTTCCAGAGCATTGGAGAAGGAAATGCTTTCTCTCTCCCTCTCTCACCTTCCAGTCTTGCTTGTTCTCCATTTGTTTCTGCCACTGCAGAAGACTGGTTGCCCCAGATCACCAGCCAGCATCCCCAGATAGCCTGTGTGCAGAAGATATCTCTTTTGAGGGAGAAAGGCAGCCCAGAGATTATTTTGATACAATACATTATGTCCTGTCAATACACATTAGTGTAACAACATTTGGAATGTGGGTTAAAATGCCTAAATTACAGGAGACTCTTATCAGCCAGCATTCTAATTACCAGCACTCCAGCTAACTACCCAGCTTTCTTGCTTCTTTGTTACAAACATTTTTGTAGCCATTTATTTAGCATTGCCAAGTGCTTTCAGGTCCTCTGGGTCAAAATCCCTCAAAACAAATAGAATATCATTTTCTGTATGATAGAAATGGAATTCTGGGCAAGTATAGGTTCATCATAGAAATAAATAAGAAGAGCTTATAATGTAGCAATCCAAAATAGAAAAAAAGAAAAGTTCTCACTCATCCAATATTTCCTTTCTAAACCAGAACTCCCAAATGCCTCTTGTTTGGCATGAGACTCACCCAGCAGCAATCTGTGGAAATATGGGTTGTTGTTTTTTTTGGGCAAGAAAAAAAAATTGGATCTGTTTTCCCAGCTGGACCCTCAAGAAGCATTTCCCTTCCCAGCCCTGTTGTGTGTGCACTCTTGGCCCTGAGTCCCCTTCTGGAGCAGCTAAAGCTAGAGATGCTTGCTTTGACAAGAGGCTGTTCCAGGACATTTACCTTTCAGAATGATGCTCTCAACTAAATTCTGGGCAGCAGCTCCTTTAAAAAAAAAAAAAGAAGAAGAAGTCAGTATCTTGTTTCTTCTTGGCCTGGACTGAGCTTTTTCACTCCAAAAGCAGACTGACTCCTCCCACGCAATTTGGTTCAGCATCTGCTTCCTGTTGACGTGTTTTACTGTAAACCCAACTCGTGAGAATTTATAAGGCAGAGGCAGTTGTAAATAAGGCCAAAGCAAGAGGAAAACAAATCCACGGCCCCAGACAACTGAGGACTGTGACCTCACCTGACAGTGCAGTGGGGGCCGGATTTCCAGTTCTAAACAACACAGGAATGAACATCTTTGTGTCTCATCACTTTGCCAACTTTTCAGCCACATCTCAGCACACACCCTCAGCAAGTGGGTTCTGAGGACATGAGAATTTTAGCGGCTGTAAAGTAACAGCGCATGGAAAGCGCTCAGCACAGCTCCTGGCCCTTAGGAAGCACCTAACGAAGAGTGAGTTGGGAGTGAAGGGAGTAACTACAGGCAAGAAGGATAGTAAATGTTAATGGTCAAATTTCAGGACCAAGCAGGCCAGGTGTGGGAAAGGACACCTCCTTTCAAATCCCAGGATACAAGTTCCAGCTCTCCTTCTTTCCTTCACCCAATACGCCTGCTGTGAATAGGAACCTTGCTCGGCTTGGGGTGGAACAGCCAGGGAGAGAGAGTCTGGCTCTCTGGAGCTTACTGTGCAATGAAGGGGGAGGGCCGTTGAGAAGAGGAAAGAGGGGATGATGCATCTCTGAGGGCCACCATGCAAGGCGAGGTCAGAAGAGGTCTCTCTGAGGCTGGTCTCTGAGCTGAGACTTAGGGGTCGGGAAGAGGGCAGTCAGGCCACATGCCGGGGCAGAGGGGAAGGTGGCTTCAGGTAGAAGCAGCAGCAGGTGCAAAGGCCTAGAGGATGGAGGAGCTGACAGAGGTCCAAGAAGAGTAAAGTGACCATGGGCTGGAGGCGGGAATGAAGGAAGTCATGGGTGTGGGGGGTGGGATCGCGAGCCAGCCCACTCCACGTGCTCCCTGGCAGCCCACCTCTGACATCACCCCCTTCCCCTTTGTCTCTGCCAGCACCATGCCCACCCCTGTCCAGCCTGCAGCCTCATCGCCCGTTCTGATGAGCACCACCCGCCCGTGCTGCCCCCCCAGGCGGCCCTGCCTCTGCGCCTGGGCGGCCGCTGGGTCAGCCCTGGGTGCGAGGTGCGCCCCGCCGTGCTCTTCCTCACCAGGCTCTTCACCTTCCACGGGCACAACCACTCCTGGGAAGGGTATTACCACCACTTCTCAGACCCCACCTGCCGGCAGCCCACCTTCACTGTCTACGCAGCCGGCCGGTACACCAAGGGCATGCCGTCCGCCAAGGTTCGAGGTGGCACCGAGCTGGTGTTCCAGGTCACGAGGGCCCGCGTCACCCCCATGGACCAGGTCACCACAGCCATGCTCAACTTCTCTGAACCGAGCAGCTGTGGGGGCCCGGGGGCTTGGGCCCTGGGAGCCGAGCGGGACATCACTGCCACCAATGGGTGCCTGCCGCTGGGCATCAGGCTGCCCCACGTGGAGTATGAGCTGTTCAGGATGGAGCGGGACCCCCTCGGGCAAAGCCTGCTCTTCATCGGACAAAGGCCCACCGACGGCTCGAGTCCTGACACCCCAGAGAAGCGGCCCACATCCTATCAAGCACCCCTGGTGCTCTGTGACAGCTTGGCCTGGGGCTTCTCGGGGCCCCCACAGCACGGGGCTCGGCTGCAGACACCTGTCCGTGGTGGGACTCCATGTCCCCACATGGTCTCTCTCCCCGTCCTACTTCTGGTTCTCAGACCAGCCTTCCTCCAGTGGTTGTGAAATCGGTATATACTTCCTGACGGTGCCTCAGGACACTCGTCTGGCCCATGGACTCCCTCCTGGCCATAGACTCCTACACCATGGCTGTTCTGGACAGTGACACAGCCTGGCTGTGTCAGCTCAGCACCTGCAGGGTCTGCACCACGGCCAGCAACTTAAGTCACGACCACAGACTCAGGCCTGGCAGCAAAGTCACCTGCTCCAAGTTTCTACACGCTCACTCTGATTTTCCTGAGTAGTCCGAGGAATGGACCACATCCATCTCCCTGCCCAATGGCGCCCCAGTTCTCTTCTGGAACCCCGGGATTCAGTGAACTGGGAACACAGTTCTCCACATGCATGCTACCACAGTTCTCCTGAGTCTGTGGGTTGCTGTTTAAAGATTATTAATTTCAATTTAGCAATACCAACTCAAAACCAAGTCATGAATTAAAGATGCTGCTTCGGGCTCTCAGCACATCTCAGTTCGCTGGCAGGGGCTCGTCTCTCTTTGGGGGCAACTCTGCTTTCTTGAGTTGTGACTGCTGGCATTGTCTGTGCCCGCCTGTGCTTCTGCAAGTCAGGCCTCAAGCTGTCAACAGTGTGTGCAGAGATATCGAGCCCTCCTGGGCCAGCGAACAAATCAAGGTGGCCCCATCTGAGCCTAGAAGCTAGGCCTCCCTTGCCCACCCCATACGCCAGTACATGGAGCTAGCGGCCAGGGCCAGGTCTTTGGAGAAAAGCAATGTTTCTAGCCTTTGGAAAGTAATTAATACTAATGACAGCGGTAACACTAGCGTGCTCTGTAATTAGGTCTGCACTGGCATCTTGTTTTCAAGATTCCCTGTGCTTGGCTGACAAGGAGGGAGAGAAACCTCTGGTGCGTCTCTGGGACCATCCAAGGGTCACTGGGCTGCCCTTCAGTGTCTGGAGGAGGTGGAGAGCCACGCCGTGCCCAGCCTGCCTGCTGCAGTGCTGCTGTGCCCATGCCCTCAGTTCAGAGGGAGCTGTCATCACTGTGGGGACAGGCTGTGCCTCTCCAGGGACCCTGCCTATGTTCCCGGGGCCTCGTCTGTACACCGCGAAATTAACTGGCTTCCTGGTGGGCTCAAGGGTTTCCGGGACGCTGTGCTGATGAGTCACACCCTCCTTCCTCTGCCCGAATCCTAGAATCTGTCTATCTCTGGCTCTTATCGCAGATCTTGAACAATTGTCTGTGAGACTAATGATGCTTTCAGAGGGAGGCCCTTGTCCTCTGTTCAACAGTGTGGGGTTCAATCAGTCTGCTGAAATTGCTACCTTATCTACCCATTCTTCTTTAAAAAAAAAAAAAAACCCACCAAGTTAATATTCTCTATAGGTCTCAGAGAGCTATGAGTGTTCCTGGCATATTTACCAAAGTACAAGAAATAATTAGATTATTTACAGTCTCAGACTGCATCACGGTGGGGGTTGTGTGTGTCTGTGTTCCTGGTGGGGATGAGGGTGGGTGGTGGGAACATGTCCACGGCTGAGCAAGTCTTGTATCTGAGGCTTGAGGAAGCCATACTGCCATTTATCATCAAATTTGAATCTTTTAATAAAATTAAACAGCCTGAAAAATGTTCCTGCTGGTTATTAAAGTCAACCAAGGGGATTATGGCTCTAAGAAAGGAAGTGAAGTGTCTTGTGGAGAGCATGTGAAAGAGAATAAAACCAGTGGAGGTGAACCCTGGCTGTCTCTGTGCTGCTCCTTCAGTTCACACCACTGCCCCCTGTTAATTGAAGCTCTCCGGGAGCCTCCGGCACACACAGAATAAAATCCCAGGTCTAGACGTACCAGTGGCTGCCCTGCTTGCCGTAGCTGTGCTTCCGTCTCCTGACCACACCAAGCTGTTTCCTGCCTCAGGACCTTTACACATGTCATTCCCGCTGCCTGGTGCCTCCTCCCCCAGATCCATAGAGATGTGACTCCTTTCATTCACATCTCAGACTGCATGCCATCTCCATGGGGAAGCCACATGAATATTCTGCCCCCACCTCCAGAGCAGCCTCCATTCCTGCTCTCCCCTCTATCCACACCATTACTCTGCTTTATGTTCCTTATAATGCTTGCTGATCACTGTCAGATTTATTCGTGTTTATTCTCTGCCTCGAGGGAAGGACTGAGTCAGTCACTGGAATCTTTTCCAACTGGTACAGCCATACCTGGTGCTCAGTAGAATCTGGATGAATACAGTTGGGTAAACCAAGCTGATGATCCCAGTTAACCTTCACCAGCAAAGAAGGCACTGCCATATGCCTGGTGGGGCGTCCCATGAGAGGGGTACCCCACAGTGTAGATTGGGACTTCTGCAACTTGCAGAGAGAATCCAGGCTCAGAGGAGAGAGGGACCAGCCCCAGGCCACCACAGCTGGGCCCCAGAGCCTGAGCGTAGAGCCTCCGACTCGGGGCATCCCACTGGGGCACTGGTCCCTGGCAGGGGTGGGAGTCATGACTGTGTTTGAGGAAAGCAGTTCAGGGCTGCTTTGAAGGCCATGACTGAGCCTCCCCTAATTAGGAAGCCTATACTGAGGAAGAGAGAAGGTTCCTGGCCCCAGAGACTAGATGGAGGCACCCTCCCATCCTAGGCTTTCTGGTTCTGGAACATTCGATGTGTGTGTGCTAAGTCGCTTCAGTCGTGCCTGACACTTTGCGACCCTGTGGATAGCCCATCAGGCTCCTCCATCCATGGGATTCTCCAGGTAAGAATACTGGAGTAGGTTGCCACGCTCTCCTCCAGGGGATCTTCCTGACCCAGGGATCAAATCCACATTTCCTGCATTAGCAAGCAGGTTCTTTACCACTAGCATCACCTGGGAAGCCCACTCATTGCTAACGGAAAGTTCCAGGCTCTTTTCTCCCAGGCAAGAAGCTTTTCTTGCCTGGGCTCCAGTGAGGGGTAGGTTTTTGACCCAGAGGACTGAGGGGACTCTTCCAGGGCTGGGAACCCACCTTATCATTATGTCTGGACCCTCCACAGAGAACCCGAGATGGCTTTAATCAGAAGAGGGGAAAGTAAAACCAACAGTTCTCATTCAAACCAAAACAAAATTAATGTTCTCCATTGTATGTTCAGTCACGTTTAGAGAAAAAAAAACCTGTGCAGTTTATAATTTCATAGCGCAGGCTCCCAGGAGGGTAAATGAGCTTTTTTCTTTTTTAATAAAAAGTTTAAATTGTCTACAGCTCTCAGAGGCCTATTAACTAACAGATGCTGGTTATCAACAGAAGTTATTTCTTTGCTTTCTCTAAACGAATGTGCTCAGTCTCCCAGTGGTGCAGCTGGCCTGAGCAACGCAGCTCAAGGTGATGCAGTGGCTCTGGTCCCTGGGGCCTATGACGCAGCCGGGAGTGGGGAGGGCCAGAGCCTCTGGCTGCAGGGAGGGACCAGTGCAGTGCCATCCTGGCCTGGACCCCCTCCCTGCCATTAGTGGAGCCGGCTGGGAGGGGCTGCTCTGCTCACAGCGGGTCACCTGGGCAGCAGTATGAGACCTGTTCCTTATGGCCTTAAGTGATAGACAGCTGGTTCCTTGTCACACATAACCCCCATCACACAGACATGAGCCTGGGAGTCAATTACCTGCCAATATTCCCCAGGACTCAGATTCGAGGCCGACCCTCCTGTGACTCCTGGATTCTCCTCAGACCCCTTTGGCCACCTCTGTCTTCCATCAGCCTCAGCCAGGCACGCCCCCCCCCCCCCCACCCCCCCAACTGCTGTCCCGAACGTGGTCCCTCTTAGGTTCTTTGCCTCTCCTCCCCACTCTGCCTGGAGCATTCTGCTCACCTCACCCTACTGTGTCACTGCCCACCAGGGCATCCTTTTTATCCCACTACAGCAATTTTCAGAATCTCAAATACCCTATTTGTTGGTTTCCTTCTTCCTTATCAGCCTCCCTCCTCTAGGGGTTTCCCTGGTGGCTCAGATGGTAAAGAATCTGTCTGCAATGCAGGAGACCCAGGGTTCAATCCCTGGGTTGGGAAGATCCCCTGGAGAAGGGAATGGCAACCCACTCCAGTCTTCTTGCCTGGAGAATTCCATGGACAGAGGAGCCTGGCAGGCCACAGTCCACAGGGTTGCAAAGAGTTGGACATGGCTGAGCGACTCATACTACTACTACTCTCTCCTCTAGAGTGTGAGTTCTTGATAGCTGACCCTTGTCTGTCTAGTCCCCCACTGTCCCCCTGGGTGTACAGCAGAGCCTGGCACAGAATGGGTGCTCAATAAGCACTGATTAAATGAAGAAAACTGTGATTGTAGCCATGAAATCAAAAGACACCTACTCCTTGGAAGGAAAGTTATGGCCAACCTGGATAGCATATTGAAAAGCAGAGACATTACTTTGCCAACAAAGGTCCGTCTAGTCAAGGCTATGGTTTTTCCAGTAGTCTAGTCATGTATGGAAGTGAGAGTTGGATAGTGAAAAAGGCTGAGTGCCAAAGAATTGATGCTTTTGAACTGTGGTGTTGGAGAAGACTCTTGAGAGTCCCTTGGACTGCAAGGAGATCTAATAAGTCCATCCTAAAGGAGATCAGTCCTGGGTGTTCATTGGAAGGACTGATGTTGAAGCTGAAACTCCAATACTTTGGCCACCTCATGCGAAGAGTTGACTCATTGGAAAAGACCCTGATTCTGGGAAGGATTGGGGGCAGGAGGAGAAGGGGATGACAAAGGATGAGGTGGCTGGATGGCATCACCGACTCGATGGACATGGGTTTGGGTGGACTCCGGGAGTTGGTGATGGACAGTGAGGCCTGGCGTGCTGTGGTTCATGGGGTTGCAAAGAGTCGGACATGAAAACGGAACTGAAATGAAGAAATGTTCTGAGAACTGCCTGGAAGTGCTCTGCATTCAAGCATCAAGATGATAACCACATTCTTTAAACACCAGCTTGGAATTCTGTTTGTTTGTTTAATAAGATGAATAAAGCAGAACTCTGTGAACTTGAAGATAACTAATTTCTACTAGCCAGACTCTTCAGGAAGGACATTAGGTACAACTGCTGTCCCAGGAGAGGAGGGTCACAGCACCCAACACAGGATCCCCTGAGAATCCATCTCAGGTTTCTCATACTTAACATAGGTCAGGGAGACGGAGGACACCCTCAGCCTCACATACACACCTAAGACTCCATGTTCTTGCTGCTCCAGTTCCCCCACTAACAAAATGAGCTGAAACCTGATAATAATTCCTGGAGCCACCCATCTTCAACAGGAAAGACCATAACTGGCAAATGATTCAAGAGGAATCAATGACATAGTCTAAGAGGAATGACTTTAAACTAGGAAACTTGGTGAGGTTGGGTCTTTTCTCAGTGATGTCATATTTACTTCCTAAAGGCTATTAATTAATAACATACATCTGGTATTTTTTTAATACCTCAGGAGAAAATAAATTAACAAAAAACTTAGGTGGTTATTATTTATTATTTATTCTGTTAAAATCAGCCATGTCTGTTTAAAAAGACCTATAAATATTTTTTTTTATTTTTTAATTGTTTTTGCCATACATTGTCATGATATCACCATGGGTTTACATATGCTTCCCCTCCGGAACCCC